>CM062295.1:104272839-104833164 GCA_031216915.1 Pictodentalium vernedei | reverse complement strand
CACCAAAAATTTATATAACAGACTTTGGGTCCAAGTTTGGACAAATGAGGCAAATCCTTTAATTAAGACTGGGTTTCTGGGGTATGGTCTTGGGTAGTTCAGACAAACTTGCCCGAAAAAAGTATGGAAAGTGCCCGAAAAATGATTTTCGTTGGCTCGGGTGGGGGGGGGGGGGGGAGGGTGCTGCAGCCCCCCCCCCCCGGCCATAAGCCTGTGATCGGAGACAATAGAAGCGATTAGTGATGTTAGATGTGGGTGGTAGTGAGCGACCAGCAAATGACCGATAAGAACTAATGATAGGAGGGATTACAGATATTACTCCGTAGTTTAGCTAACAGTGTTAGTTGTTGTTGGGCATAAAAGGTGGACGCCTCCCATAAAGTAATATCAGTACCACTTCAAGTAGAACACGATCTTTTGGAATATCTATTAAAGTGGACAACCTGACCTATAAAGGCCCTGCATTGTGATTCAGCGCCTTATGCTGAGTGTGGATGAGGGATATCTTAGAGAGCCATCAGAGGCGTTTTAAAAATTAAAAAAATAAAACAATGAAGAGATCTTTGAGGACTATACATCACAGCCAACGGGTTACCGAAAACTGGTGTGGTATCGTAGGGGACTTTACAGCTAATTCCTGGGGTAGGCCAGGCATTCTATATAAAGTACGACATTACCATAAATAATGAGCAAACTTTGAATTTGTACTACTCCTGCGGACCTTAAATTACCTTAATGGCCAATTTATACGCACATAAAAGCCTCAAAAGCACCTTGTATTACCGCACTGAGCCCAACCGATGATATTTGATTTGGAACCTCCTTCAAACTTATGATTAAATGGTCAAAAATCGATAAGAAGTACCAAAATTATAATTTGAGCCACCACAAAACTTTCTGAAATTGTGTTGAAACATTGTTGATTTTCGTGGAATTTTAGTGCATTATTGGTTTAGTTTATTACATTACTGGTTATTATACAACTGGTTGATCTGTATTACATTAGAGGTTGATTGTTACCCCCCCCCCCCCCCCCCCCCCCCCCCCCCCCCCAACCATCGTCTTTTTCAAAATTTCTAAGTCCAGCAGCCTTGTAAAACTGCGAGTATTTTTACTTCAATAATGGGCGACAGTTACTTCAAAAGTGGAGACCTTGTTTTTTTTACATCACAAATGGGCGATGGTTACATCAAAAGTGGAGGCCTCATTTTACTTCAAAAGTGGTCGACGGTTACTTCAAAAGTGGTGAGCTACTTCAAAAGTGAGCGTTTTTTATTTTACTTCAAAAGTGGTGAGCTACTTCAAAAGTGGTAATTTACTTCAAAACTCGGGCGTAACACTAGAGGCAGTTCAGTGTTGATTCGTACGCTCATTTGGAGATCGGGCCATTAATACCACAGATATGAACATAATTTGTGACACCGTTGCTTCCTATGAAAAGGGTTGTTGGACGTGGAAACCAAATCAAACTCCGATACGAGGTACCCTGGCTGTCGAAAATGTCGTTTAACCTCAATAAATAAATAAATACCTACTCAAACACTGTCTTTAAGATGGGGTTATATGGAGAAATCTCACATACGCTTCCGTTTCATCACAAATGAAGGATAACTGATATTCATAGTACATTCAGCATGACTAATGTTGAAAAAGGAAATTCAACCAAACATGTGATCCTCGGCCCTTAAAAGATTGTCGAATCGAGTGACAAAAACATATGCCACCAAGCCAGAAATAAGCAGACTGTCACCTGCAAAATGAGGTCCCCAGAGGGTGAATTTAGGGATGCTACCATGCACAGCAGGGTAGCATCACTAAAGTTACCCTCTGTGAGCCTCCATCTGAATCAGGGTCTTAAAACTGAACAGAAAGAGGTACCCAGAGGATAAATTGGCCCACTGTATGGGATAGCATCATCAAATTCACCCTCTGGGGACCTCATTATGCAAATGTCAGACTGCTTATTTTCAGGCCCGTATGCCACCCAAGTCGTCAATTATTCTTGTTTTTTTCTGATTATTTTACTATACCTGGATTATGACGGCGCGTTTTAATGAATGTTTCGGAGAGGCGAGGCTCCCTATTATCTTTGAACTGGCTAGTAAAGACTATAGACTGAGTATATGTTATCTAGCGAGTGCTACGCCGGGGACACCTTACATTAAGGCAACTCATTTACGTCTGGTATGACTCAATACTAGACCTTGTAATAGTCTTTTTAAATTTGTATCTTGATGTGATTGCTCTCAGTTCAGACAAAAAAAAATGGACAGAGGAGAACCTCATGCCCAAAACAGAAAGAATTATGCCGAAAATGTAATGTTATCAGGGAAAACCTGATAACTTTTTAAAAAAAATCCAATATGGTCAGTGGAATGACATATATATTCGGTAAGCCAATGTATCTCATCGATGTCTGCTGATCACCTTTTGATGTTGTTTGCATTATTCTTATCATAGTTAATTGCCCTTTTTATGGACTTAGTATTTCCTATTCCCGCAAATGTGTTTGTTTTGGGGTGCTAACTTTTATCTTACTCAATGGAATGTCATGACGTCACACTCTTGATCCAACTTCGCACCTCAGATATTTTTTCTTTCGTTCTTCTTCTGTTTTCACAGTCACACGGTATAAGTAGTCATTAGATGTTCGAAAGTGACATTAAACACCAATATATCCGTGGACTGAGGAAAAAACCCTGCAGACTCGAAGTGTACTATTTCCACAGAAGCCAGTCCTGTTCATTTCTCCACTGGAGGTATATATATATATATATATATATATATATATATATATATATATATATATATAATATATATATATATATATATATATATATATATATATATACATACTGAGTCAAAAAGAAAGTATAATAGAAACAAATGTGAAAAATAATGGCATAAAGGATGAAATATAATAGTTATAGTTCTAATGTTGTATGTTTGTGGACATGAAGTCGCGCAAAAAGGTTAATGACATGTTGTTGTTGTCCACCCAACCGTATACAATTTTGCTACGGATTTCAAAAGTACGTGCTATCTAAATGTCAAATTGAATGGGTGACTGGCGATTTTTTGTGTTATGTTGTGCTAGAGAGCCTGGGTTATTGAGAAAAACACGCTAGGTTTTGTCTTCCGACATTTTAAAAAATGCCAAGGTTAACCGAAAATCAGAGGTTGCGTGCCATTGGTATGGATGAAGATGGGATACCTCCAGATGAGCTCGGTGATGAGTTCGGAGTCACTGTGGCCACTATTTACCGTCTCATTGGAAGGTATAGAGCCACTGGATCTACTGTCGACCGACTGCGTTCAGGTCGACCAAGAGTTACGACCCCTGCACATAACCGACACATCAGGACGTCTCATTTGCGGGATCGCTTCTTTCCAACTACGAGGATAGCAGCAATTACTCCTGGTAGTACTAACAATAGAATCAGTGCACAAACTGTCCACAGCAGACTCGCTGAAAACGGCATCCGAAGTAGGTGTCCATACCACGGACCAATCCTTACCCAGCGTCATCGTACCGTCAGAATGGAATGGGTACGTCAGCGTGTTCGCTGGACTTAGCAGCGTTGGAGCACAGTTCTTTTTAGTGATGAATGACGATTTTATCTACGACGCGTTGATGGTAGGGCAGGAGTGTATCGCCGACGAGGAGAACGGTGTTCTGATGCTTGCGTACGGGAATGCGACCGTTTCGGCGTGGGCAGTGTAATGGTTTTGGCAGAAATTTCCTTGCACCACCGAACGCAGTTGATCTTCATCGATGTTAATCTGGATGGGCAGCGATGTAGAGACGAAACTCTTAACTCTGTTGTTGTCCCATTGTTCAACGCTAACGTCGGATTGCAGTTATTCCAGCAAGACAATGCCCGATGTTACGTGACGCGTTTCTGTCGTGACTTTCTTCAGGAGCAGAGCATCGAACTTTTTCCCTGGCCTCTTCTTTCGCCAGATTTGTCTCCAATCGAGCATCTTTTGGAGCAACTGGGCCGTCAGGTACGACTTCATGATCTTCAGACGTTAGACGATTCACGTAATGTTTTAAGGCAGGAGTGGAACGCAATACCACACGGTGACATCCAGAGGCTTATCAGGTCCATGCGCCGTCGATGTCTTGCCATCCAAGAGGCAAACGGTGGACATACACGCTATTGACTGCATGTGTGAACTTTTCACTTCACCCCATGTCTGAATTGCGACGCCCTGGCGTGACGCTGGCAACAGTAAGAACATGAAATTTTGCACATTCATACAGCTAGACTCGAAATATGAATTTACAATAATTTGTTTGGGATCAAAGTCGATAATACTAAAAACGTTGCTCCTCAAAGTTTATTGTACTTTCTTTTTTGACTCAGTATATATATAGTATTCTTTTATTTACAAAGAAGGAAAAAAAATACGAAGACGTGACTGCTCTTTCATTCAGTGCACAAACAACCGAATGTTTTGTTTTTTCAAGAGAGAAACCTAACACAAGGACATCTAAAATTCTTATTCAGTCGTGTGTTGTGTGTCTATATAATAAAGAAGAAAAATTACAGGTTGCCCAATTACAAACGCATTAAAATATAAGTATTCATTCAAAAATTTCTCTCAGAATCAGTGTGTAATCTTTAGTGTAATGGCTCGTGATGGGAATACATAAAAAATTGTGTTAGATAAAAGACATGTGCTTCAAATTTATCAAAATACCGAATAATTCCAATTAGTTTAATGGCTGGTGATGTATTCACATAAAACTGAAAAAATACAGAATAAAAAGTCAGGAAAGACTTGCAAGTACATCGCTTACCTTTTTTTGTAAAAAAATAACCTTACCATTTCCTCATATCCACCCACCCCTCGGGGAGGATCGATCACCTCATTGTCTCACTCTACGCGTCCAGACCTTTCATTTGATGCATTACGGGACAACCTACCGAAAACTTTCGACATTTGGACCCCCTCACCTCTACACCCCCCCCCGGGAGGGGCAATCACCTCATATTTGAACTTCACGCACTGAGACCTTTCATTTGATGCATCCCATGCCTACCTTCCTAAAACACCAGCCCCCACCCCGAGGAGGTGTAATTATCTCATATTTGAAATCTACACGCAAATACATGTACCTTCATTTGATTTATCACATGCCAACCTCCTAAAAGTTGAATTTTTGATGCCCTTCTCACTCAGCCCCACCCCGAGGAGATTCAATTACCTCATATTTGAACACTACACGCCGACGTATTTCATTTGATGTATTACATGCCTACCTTCCTAATACCTATAATTTTTGTTCAGAATATCTGAAAAAATTATAGTAATGAAAAAAATAAATTAGAATTAAACAAAAAACATTTCAAAGTATTCATTTCTCGGGATTTTTTTTCATTAAAGAAATAAGCGATCTTACTCAAAAAATCTATTATACTGTACACCAGTAAAAAATAATGATTTGAAATAAAAAAATTCTCTCTCTCATGAATAATTACGGTGTGTCAAGATTCGAAATTTCTCAGGGTGTTTTCGTTGGAGGAGTAAGTGATTTTACTCAAAATTTCTCTATATTATAGTTTTTAAAAAAGGGGATTATTTATTTTCTTCTATCACTATAGTTAATAACTACTGTGTGTATGGTTGGCTCATATTCTTTTTTTTTTTTTTTGGTTTTGCTCGGCGCGTGGGCTGGTGCGATCTTCTCAACTAAATGGCTAGCAAAAAGGGACATATATTCATCATCTGGACGACACGCGCTCGGAGTCTCGTGACCGCTTGCGAAATGTGTGATTGAGAGGCTCCGCCAAGCGAACTGGGATCCAACCCGCATTTATCCGATAGTAGTCAGATCTCTACTCTGTCAGAGAACGTTCACGAATCTCTTGCGTGAAAGTTTGTCATTTCCAATCTCCCGAAATCCAGCAGGAATAGTTGAAAGAACTCTGCTCTGTTACAGTACGTTCACGAATCTCTTGCCCTAAAGGTATCTCTTTATCTTCAGGTCCGAAAACGTATACATTTATCGCGATCTCGATCCTGTTGGTTCGCACGTGATAGTCGTATCTCTGTTTCGGTATATTCATGAATCTCACACCGAAACTTTGCCGTGTTCCACTCTCCTAAAATGTTGTAGTAGTAGTGTCAGATCTGTGTCTCAGTATATTCACGAGTCTCTTGCTCGAAAGTTTAGTCATGTTCCACTCTCCCGAAGTGGGCTAGTAATAATAGACAGATCTGATTTCTGTCTCAGTTTGTACACTAATCTATTGCCGAAAGTTTGTCATGTTCCACTCTCCCAAAATGTTGTTGTACCAGTAGTCAGATCTCTTGCCCGAAAGTTTGTCATATTTCACTCTCCTGATATATGGTAGTAGTCAGATCTTTCTCTGCCACAGTACCATCACGAATCTCTTGCTAAAAGTTTGCCATCTTTCATTTACGATCCTGAATCGCTGTGGTGATGGCAGTCGGATGTCTCTATCTTAGTATATTCACGAATCACTTGCCAAATGTTTGTCATAGGGACCTGCGAACCGTTCGAGATTCGGCTCGACTCGAAACCATCGCCGAGATTCGATTCGACTCGATACCTCACCGTCCGATTCGTATTTTTCGAACCGACCTCTGTTCAAACGGCGAATTATATGTGCACTCGCTCGCATCAAGAACACGCCGCCATACGCTAACGATAGTGTAATAAATCGCTCTCTGAACGTATTAGCTCTCCTATTTTGTTGATTATTAAACCCCCGGGCTACCGTACGATCTCTTCACTATTAGTGCGCGATACTGTGTTTCGCGAGACTTTGAGTTTGAGATTTTTTATCATATTTTCCGACATGCCTTGTTTGCTTTTATAATAATGGTATTTGGTGCTGATGAGGCTGAGCACGAGCCACGACCACCAAGTGGGTAGAATAAAACTGCGAGTCTATGAGTTCAGAATCAATTGGTCTGGAATCGAGTATTCTCGCAGTGCGAGAATACTCGATTCCAGACCAATTGATTCTGAACTCATCCAGCATGCAGAGTACCGGTATTGCAGACTATGGAAGCACGAATGTCGCCGTCGCGCCGGTTTCAAGGTTCGAGGTTCGACTCGACTCGATACCAGAGGGATGATTCGGCTCGAGATTCGGCTCGAAGTTTTATCCCCGGCTCGCAGGTCCCTAGTTTGTCATGTTCCACTCTCCTGAAATGAGGCAGTAGTAATAGTCAGATCTCTACTCTTCCACAATACATTCACGAATCTATTACCGAAAGTTTGTCATGTTCCTCTCTCCCAAAATGTGGAAGTAGTATTAGTCAGTTCTCTGTTCAGCTCTTGTCCGAAAGGTATCTCGCTATCATCTGCTCAGAAAAGTATATATTCATCGCTATTATAGTCCTGTTGGTTGCCATGTGATAGTTGAATCTCTGCCCTCTCACAGTATGTTTACGAATTTCTTGCCGTACTTTCTGTCCTCCCATTCGGATACAAGCATTCGCTATTTCGCAAGCCACAAGGTTGAAAATCTCATGCATCCGAAATATAACTGTTAAATCAACCACATCCGTTGATGAGGCAGTAGAAAACAGACAAAACCGAGATCGATCGAATTAAGGGGGAAATTCCCTGTCTCGTCCGAGTGTTCTCAACCGAATCGACCTCGCGAGCTGTAAAAACACTCGAAAACGTTTTTACAATTTTGACGATTTCTAATGTTCCACATACGTGTAATCCCTGCCAAATCGACGGCACACTGCGATGAGACACTTGAGAAAATCAACAATAAATTCCACGTTTTGATATTTTGTGTCACGATGTGTAATTTCGCATCTGAGTGATCTCGATGAAATCGATGAATTCGAGCTAGGAAACACTTAACAAGCCGAGTAAAAAATTCATGGTTTGTTTTTGTCGTCGACTTTGGATTTGTCAATCTCGGATTTGAGGTATCTTGGCTGTAATCACTGTCATCTTGTGAAAAATGCGATGAATTCTCCGACTGAGCAGAATTGGGTGATCTCGGAAATTTCTCAGATTTTCTAAGATTTCATTTTTGCTCGATCTTCGTGATTCAACTTTCAAGAAGGGACAGATCCTCGTAGTCTCTCTACCGGCGATCGATTTCCCATCCGATTTCTGACTCGAAAAGGTCGCTTGTCGTCCTGTGGTATACTGGTTTACTTACCGAGTGAACCAGTTTTTTTTCTCGATGAAAAATGCTCGAAAATCGCGAGAAGCTTCACTATGTCAGAAACCATTTTCATACTCACCGGCCCTACAACCCCCGCTCCCCCCCCATTCAAACACTTTATTTATTTATTTATTTATTTATTTATTTATTTATTTATTTATTTATTTATTTATTTATTTATTTATTTATTTATTTATTGGTGTTTAAAGCCACATACCTATGCACAAAAACTAATCGTGACCGTAACAGTTTTACGGGTGGAGGAAGCCGGAGTACCCGTAGAGAACCACCGAGCATCGACGAGCACCTCAACATTCTAACTCTGTTCAAGCTCCGCTCAAGCAGGGTTACAGGGAGCAGACTATTGGATTTCTATGCCAGAGGTCCAGAGGTCGATCTCCGTCCGTGACGACCCGCGTATTGTCCTTTATCCCGGATGCCTATGGTGCACGATGACGCCGTGTACTAAGGCGTCCAGCACGTCGATGGTGCACATGTCTTCAACACTGTATTTATTTGCGCAGTTTTTTTTCAGCGCATCTGGGCGCACTTCTAATGGCATATCGAGAAACACACGGGCCACATTCAGGTAAGTTCTTCGCGGATTCTCAAATGGGTGATTCATGAGTAAAATACTGAAGTGGTCATACTTTCAATTCAGTCGGCCATCGCTCACCTGAAGGCATCTTTCCAGTTCAACAATAATTCTGAAGCCAACTTTTCGCCAGATCAACTAACTGCATTTGAGTTAGGTTATATTCTTCCCTACAGTGGCGGCGCCAGAGTTACAGAAGTGAGGGGGTACAGTTAGGTATTGCCCGCCGCGCGTAAGTTTTAAAATTTTTTAAAACTTACGTTGTAAATGTTGTTCTCTGGAGCATTCTCAGACAATTAAATTAAAACAGTTTTATCCTTTTGAAACTTACTGGTTAGGTCTTTCAGTTATAGAAAACGTCGTACATAGTGACATTTTAATGGAAGAACGCTGTTGTAAAGTGCGAGTACAAAGCACCAAACGACACTCAAATCAAAAATGAAAGTAGGCTGCATTCCAAACGGATGCGTTGCACGCTCTCGATTCTTGCATTCCTCGAATACTCTTAAGCGGTATGTTTCAGACCGATTGAACGCGGCACGCCTTGTTGCAATTTGGGGCCTCGACTCTTGTTTGTTGTTTGCACCTAATGTGTGTCTGGGGTTGGGGGGGGGGGGGGGCATACACAAACACAATTTAAAAATTTCTCTGATTTAGTGCACTTGGGAATATGGAATTAAGCATACCCACCATTACACCGCAACGTTCAATACAAAAATTAAAATGATAGTATTTTTTTACCACGTTTGGCGAAAAAAGTGGAGGGGTAAGTCCCATCTGCTTTTCGTGTTAGGTAAAGGGTTAACAGCTATCACGTCGTCAAAAGTCATCGATGGAAGGAGTTAGACCGTTGATTGACTTGATCCCATCTTGAGGGGGCAGATTGAGTTGAAACGTTTTTTAGTGACGTCACAGTGATTTAATGATAGAGAGATCAGAAGTTCTCTCAACTTTTTCGGATACTTCTTCAGGACCCGCACTTATGAAGTTTTGCACAGTTATGCTATGTTACTTCAACTCAAACTTCATCTTTTTTCTTATCCCACTTTCAACCTTTTAAAACTTTCAGAAATATGAACATCGCTAAAAACCATATCTAAAAATCTAGTGCCGCCACACTCTGTTGACAGCTTTTAGGGGCAAACTATGTATTAAGTCATCTGACTTCAGCGTCTGAAGAATAAAAATTCGTTCAATCTTCATGAAATTTTGATTTTTTTTACCGCTCCTAATTTTTGAAATCCGGTATTTTTAATTGTTTAACTCTCAGAAGTCGGGGAATCAGAATGAATTTATTGAACATTCCATACCGCGAAAACCTTACAGTAAAGCAGGTGCTTCCAGTCAAGTGTCGTCTGCCAATTCAGGCAGACGACACTTGACTAGAAGCACCTGCTCAGTGTTTAATTCTCCCCCAGCCCAAAGATAGCCTAACCGTCACAGCCAAGAAGAAGACCAGCCTCTGTCTCTTATCAACAGGACGGCAAACGCGTCGGTTGACGAATTATGAACAGCTATCAATTTAAGTGTTTTCGTCAGAAATCTTTGGTAAGAACCCTAGTTGTTTACCCGCAACTATTTCCTAAAGTAGAGATTTACCTAAACACCAATTCTACTTTATTGACGTCGCCCACTTTAGAACCAGTTTGCGGGGGGAACTTTGTAAACTTTTTGCAAAGTTTCCACAGGTCACGAGATCGGGGTTTATCAGTTCCATTGTTGACAATGACAGCGGGAATTAATCCACTGACATCGTCAAATTTATCTTATTGAAGCATTTGTAATAACCTTGAAAATCAATTGTTGGGTAATTTACCTAACATTGATTTCCAAATTTGTGATTTTTGTTCGCAGATTATAATTTTAAAAATGTTTGTTTTTTCGATCGGGCTGTGGTAATATACTGCAGTGATCGAAATTATCTGCGATTTCAGATATTGAGATTTCAAAATTATTTGTGTCAAAAATGGCTTTTTATACTGGAAAATTACCGTTGCCGCAGTTTTCAGTTTTTGCGGAGGCGGGTTTTGTGATATGTGAAAATTAAAAATAATTGTGTATGTATTTTCTGTGGCTGCAGTCTAATTTCTGCAGATACAGATTTATTTTTGAAATTTCTGTGGCTGTGAATTAAATTTCATAGATACAGGAAAATTTTGCTGTGGCAGTAGCACAGGCTACTGAGACAGATAATTGATTGAATTTGAATATTTCATTGTTGCTGTGGATCTTCTAGGGAATCTAGGGATTCACATTATTTTGTAAAAATTGCCGTGACCATAGCATTCTGCTAAGGATACGGTTTGTCAGTGGCAGTGAATTGATAAGTATTGTTGTAATATTGTGAATTGTATTTTGGCTGTAGGCCACATTGTGCTCCCTTACCACAGGCCTAGGAAAGCTGAGGTTGGGAGTCTGACTTGAGTATTAGTCGGGATTAGCAAATTTGTAGAATTTGTTGTGAATATACTGGCTGCGTGCAGTATATAGGTAGGCTCCAGAAGTACCAAAGGCCTAGGAAAGCTGAGGTACTGAGCAGACTAGTTCGGGGTAACTGTCAATTTTATAAATTGAATTTCATTGAGGAAGAGATAGAAATATGGCAGAGGAGAAAGTTAAAATAAATTATGCCACATTTGGGGAATTGCAAAGAATACCCAACATAGGGCCGAAGATTGCCCTGGCAATAATAGAAAAAAGGGCTCAGTATGGGACCCTTTCGAGGGAGGATCTCTCCTCGATACCCCATTTCAGAGGGTCAAAGGACCAGTGGGGGATGATAGACTTCTCTAGGCCCCCACCAGGAATTATTGTGAGTAATGAGGTGGATGAGGGCTTAGTTAAGCAATTGAAGAGTCAGGTGTTGATGGATTTTTCGTCGCCAGGGCTGGGGGCAGCCTGGGGCATTTCCGGGCTGACTACCCCACCACCAACGGAAACAGTAGTCGAGAAGCCAGGGTTACAGGATAGGTGTAATCTATACAACCCGGAAGAATCCTTGTTGACAACAAACTCGTCGCCATCTGAGGGTGCCCATACACCCTTGCAGAGTCGGGTCTTACTGCCCTTTTTTGGGTCGGATGGTGGCGACGGGAAGACGAGTGTAGACAAAGTAAATGTTGATCAGACCGGTTCACAGAGGGTCCAGTCTGGTTGGGATTATCCCAGTCGGCTGGTCCAGGATGGCCCAGGTTGGGATGAAAAGCAGCGACTTGTCAATTTGGTCAAGTCCGATTTCCGAGGGGCATCCCAGGATTTGAGGGACCCCGGATACATGATAGAAAGTTAGCCAATACTGGTGGGAGTGAGTACCAGAGTGTTTGGAGAGGTGGTCCCCATTCCAATTACCATTGCAGTGGGATCAGGCCAGAAATCACGACGACATGTAATGGTAGAGGAGACTGTCGGGATGTCGGAGGCGATGGTGTACCTTTTAGGGTCCCAGGGCAGACCACTGAGGGCGTGCAAGCTAGGTATGGGAATCCAGGCGTGATAGGCCCCAACAGAGGCAGGGTAGGGGCAACCACTGAAGTGGGGGAGAAGCCTTTACAGTCTAGGGTGGCCGGTTGGGAAATTCCTGGTTTGGGGGAGGTTTACCAGCAGGGTGCCCCCAATCCCTATGTAGTGTCGGACCTTAAGTCCAGGGGGAATGCAGTCCCCAGTGAGGAACAAACCTACTGCCCAGGGACAGGGTCACCTGGGTACAGAGACACCTTAGGGCCCCGAACTTCGCCAAAGTTGAACTGCCTGGCACAGTCAGTAGGTGAAAGTGATGGTGCTTTTCGCGAGAGGGTACAGAGGTGGTCGGAAACAGGTACCCCAGTCGTGAATACAAGACCAGTAGGACTAAATGTGAATAAAGCCCGGAATGCAGACCAGGGACCATGGGAGGCGTCGATTGCGCCAGGACTCACTGGGGTATCGAACATTCAAAATCAGGAGTGGGGTCCGGTGGGGGACTATGAGGGGGGCAGGGCATGTGGCCTATGTCCTCTCAGGTCGGTCGGGACCCACAATGGCAAGCAGTGCCCCCCCCCCCCCCCAACCGACTCTGCCGGTAGGTTACCAGCAAAGCCGGGCGGGGGTACCATTCTTCCCCAGTGCAGTTTTCCGTGGATAGCAGACAAGGACCATATAGGAGGAAAACGCAGGTACCCAAGTCTATGCAGTATGATGGGTCGGAACCGTGGCATTTATTTAAAAGGAGGTTTCAGGATTGGCTCCAGTATGAGGAGGTACTAGAGGAAAATGACAGGAAATGTCTGTTTGGGTTGTGTTTGAAGGGCAGGGCAGCGGAGCACGCTAACCTGTTGGCAGAACGTACCCAAAACATGACATGGGCTGAGTTGCTGCAGGGTATGGAGAGCCGATTCGGTTTCCATGACTTGCCAATAACTGCCCAACTTCAGTTTCAACAGGCTAAGCAGGGGCAAACGGAGAGCCTAGAGGAATGGGCCGACACCATTTTGGCATTGGCTAATCGAGCTTTCCGTGATTGCCCTGCACATTTCATATTAGAGCAGGCAATTATCAGATTTTGTCATGCCTGTAATGACATACGAGCAGGGGAGGCAGCAGTAAATCAGCACCCCACCACCATTGAGGATGCCATAAATAAGATCAGGTGGTATCAGCACAATCAGACGGCTATCCATGGGCAAAAGAGCGATCGAATCAGACGCGAGGTCCGGGAAGTTGGTCCCTTTTTGACGACTCGGATGAGGAGGAAGACCCTCCCCAACTTCGAGCGTTTAAACAGTCGGGGCGTGGTAGGCCAACCAGGAGAGAGAAATACCCAGGAAATAGGTCAGAGTTCAATAAAGGGGAAGATTTTTCCAAACGATCCCCCTCACCAAATTATATGAACTATGCCACTGAAATAAAAGGTTTGAAAGCGGAGTCGTTCGCTATGAAAACACAGATCGAGAAGGTCGAAAAGAAAGTGACTGGGAACGAGGAGGGACTAAATAAGCTCACATCAATGGTAGAAAGGGTTTTAACTAAGTTGGATGATCAGAAGGAGTCTTCCCTGGGAGAGAAGGTGCAGACCCAGGAACGCCCTAGGTCAAGGTCACCCTTACCTGGTAGGACTCAGTGCTACTCCTGTTCAGGGTATGGGCATTTCCAGCGGAACTGTCCATCAAAAAATTCCCGAAACCAGTCTAATAGGGATCGGAAAGTGAGATTTTCCGATCAAGAGTCAAACTAGTAGGGCGGGGATCGCGAGGTCTGACCCCAGCCCAACATTACCGAAATGACCTCCCACATAATAGCGTCAGTGATCCGAACGGGCTGATTACTATTCGGCACTGTAAACCGTCATTCTCTGTCCGGGTTGCTCTTCGGATACGGATAGGGACAGTGGAGACAACTGCGACCGTGGACTCTGGTGCCATGGTTACGGTCATGTCCGACAGACTATTTGAGAAATTGAGACCGACTCCACCCATAATTAGGGAAGTGGCTTTCCAGACTGCAGAGAGGGGCAGTAAAATGGAAGGTTACTATGTGGGACCACTCGAGATTAAAATTGGGGATAGAGCGTTCAGTGAATGCCTCTATGTGGTACCAATCGGCGACGCGGTCCTGCTAGGGTGTGATTTTCTGATTAAGCACGATGGACGAGCTTACTTCAGGGAGGAAGTTCTCTCCCTGGGGGATTGGATCGTCCCCAAGGTTTCTTCAGAATTTCAGAAATCAAGTGACCCTAAACTGATAGAGGTACCCGGAAAAGACTCTCGGGCAGCATCGGACTTGGGGCATCCAAAGAATCTGGAAACTGATTTCAAGACGATCCAGACTGAGGTCCGGGGGAGATCCCCGCCACCTCCTAGGGTTGCCCGGGTGGTGCTGGGTGAAGACACCGTAATTCCGGCAAACTCCGTTGCATTGCTACAATGCAAGATGGAGCCTTCTGCGACAGACTTCATAATCGAGCCGATAGAAACCGAATCAGTGTTAGGGCTACGGTCAGTGCATGCGAGAAACACACAGCCTGTCGTGTGTGTGTTCAATGTAAACAATCACAGTTTGTCACTGCGTAGGTCTCAAATCATGGCAGAAGCCCATGGGGTTGATGCGGTGCTAGACACGGAATTAAATTCAACAATGAGTAGTGAAGACCGCGAGGGAACTTTCGCGAAAGCGGCATCAGAACTCGCTAACATTTTGCTAGATGACACAATGCCCCAGGGTATTCATCAAGTGACCGCATGTCTGAAAGGAGATCGGAGTAATAGCGAAACAAAACCAGAGTCGGGGAAACGAGCTCGGATTCCCCAGCACCTGAAAGACTTGTACGAACGCTCTTCTAGGTTACTTAATGATTCCGAAGCTGAAGAGCTGGCGGATCTCCTGGTAGAATACCAGGATGTATTCGCAAAAAATGAATACGACTTAGGCAATTTTAAAGAGATTCAACATGGTATAGACACAGGCTCATCACCGCCCCTACGCCAACAAATGAGACGCACCCCAATGTGCTTTGTGGACGAGGAGGAGGCCCACCTTAAAAAACTGTTAGAAGCCGGAATAATCCAGCCTAGCATGTCAGAATGGGCCTCACCCCCAGTTCTCGTGAGGAAAAGGGACTCCACTGTCCGATGGTGTGTTGACTATCGACGGTTGAACGCCGTTACTCGGAAAGAGGTTTATCCCCTACCCCGTACAGACGAGTGCATGGACGCATTATCTGGAAACTTGTGGTTCGGGAAGGCCGATTGTATGAGTGCATACCATCAAGTCTGGGTAAAGGAGGCAGATAGAGCGAAGACTGCCTTCAGTACAAAGTACGGGAGTTGGGAGTTTAAGAAAATGCTTTTCGGGCTCTCGGGGTCACCATATACCTGGTCACGGGTAATAAATCCCGTCCTTCAAGGTTTAAATTGGTCAGTGGCATTATCTTATTTGGATGATGTAGTCATTGGAGGTTTATCTGTGCAAGATCATCTTGGAAATCTCAGGAAGGTACTCCAGAGGTTTTCACAATATGGTCTTAAACTTAAACCTAAGAAATGCGAGTTTTTTCAACAGAGCATTGAATTTCTTGGCCGGATAATTAGCAGAGAGGGTATTCAAATGAGTAACGAATCAAAGACTGTTGTTGAGAACTGGTCCGTACCAACACGCACGCGTGATGTAGAAAGTTTTTGTGGCCTTGTGAATTATCACAGGGCTTTCATAAAAAAATTATGCAGAACTGGCCAGGCGTCTGTATGCCATCACTGGTAAAGCTAAATTCGAATGGACCGATGCACAACAGGGGGCTTTCGAAGCCCTTAAAGAGGCCCTAATGAGCCCACCGCAACTCGCGATGCCGAATCAGAAAGATCCGTTCATATTGGACACAGACGCGTCAGATTTTGCAATCGGGGCAGAGCTATTGCAGATTCAGGAAGGTACGGAACATGTCGTGGCGTACGGGAGCTTCGTGCTAACACCGCAGCAAGCTCGTTACTGCACTACAAGGAAGGAATTGTTGGCAGTCGTAAGGTTTACGAGACAGTTTAGACACTATCTCCTAGGAAAACCCTTTGTGGTCAGAACCGACCATAGTAGCCTGCGGTGGCTGATGGGCTTCCGAGCGCCACAGGGTCAATTGGCCAGGTGGCTGGAAGAACTCAGCCAGTACGATATGATTATACAGCACCGCCCGGGTGCCAAACATTCAAATGCTGATGCCCTCTCGAGAATCCCTGTTGGGGGAAATTGCCAGAGATATGCTGCAGGTTGTAACCCCCCGGATTTACCCTGTGGTGGTTGTAGTTATTGTCAACGACTCCATAAATCATGGGCTAAATTCGAGGAAGAGGTTGATGATATCGGGCCCCTAACCCAGGGGTCAATCCAGTTTGATAAAAATGAAGACACTAAAATCTGTGAAGTTCAGGAGGCTAAGGTAGAAACCATTTTAAAACAAAAAACAAAAAATCCGCAGAGTAAAATGGTTAATGGTGCAGAACCTTGCGAAACCTTGGAAACCTTCCAAGATTGGGTGCATGTTGCAGAACCAGGTAGCCTGGGAATTCCCTGGGATCCAGGTGCTGCGGCACATCTCCAGTCATTGGGTGTCAAGAGCAATACTGCGAAACACAGAAAGAAAAATTCGCATCGGGGATCAGAGTACCTTGGGGAACCTTGGGACCCCGGTGGGTCCAAGATTGAGACAGATAAAATAAGATCGGACCGCAAGATGGGTCAGCTCAAACCTGGTGTCTTGGGAATACACTGGGACCCGGGGGAAGGTTGGACTGATGACATGCCATGCCGGGGTTGCATTTTCCCGGATACAGGGTGGGCCCATTCGCAGCTTGCAGTGGCTTACCCTATTTCTCTGATAACGGCTGATCAAAATGCATCTTCACCATCAGATGATAATGACTCGATAAAATTAGCGGATGTGTGCACACTGGCTGAGTTGGGAGATGTCCAGAGAAGCGACCCAGACTTGGCTCCGGTAATCTCGTGGTTGGAGAGCGGGACCGATCCGGACCAAGGGGAGTTATTCTTAGCCAGTGCAGCCACTAAATACATTTGGATGAATAAAAAGCAATTTGTCTTGGAAAATAATCTTTTATACAAAATCAGGAAAACGGGGGTTAAAGTTCTGGTTATCCCGGGGAAGTTCTCCTCGGAGATATTAATACTGGCCCACGAAATTCCCGCTTCAGGTCACCAGGATAAGGACAAAACCGGTGAAAGAGTCAAACGAGACTTCTATTGATATGGCATGACCCAGGACATTAACTCTTTTGTAGCGGCTTGTCCACAATGTAATCAGGGAAAGAAGGCCAACCGCAAGGCTAAGTACGAGTTAACCTCTTTCCATGCGGGAATTCCCATGGAGAGGGTTCATCTGGACTTCTTGGGACCCTTGCCCCAGAGTGACCGCGGAAATAAATACATACTGATGATGAATGACCAGTTTACGAAGTGGGTGGAATGCATTCCACTCCCTGACCAAACTGCGGAAACGACTGCACGGGCGGCTGTAGAAGAGTTTTTTGCGAGGTTTGGCTGCCCATTACAGGTATTCTCAGATCAAGGTTCGTGTTTTGAAAGTAAGCTTTTCCGTGAAATGTGTGAACTCCTACGCATTCATAAAGCGCGAACCACTCCTTACAGGCCTTCTTCAAACGGTCAGGTGGAGAGGCAAAACCGAACTTTGATGAGTACAGTGCGTTGTTTCGTGGACAAGAATCAGAAAGACTGGGATAAGTTCCTACCGCAGCTCGCCGGAGCAATGCGATCATCAGTACACAGACAAACAAGCTTTACCCCGAATAAGCTCATGCTAGGTCGGGAGGTGAATCACCCCTCAGACCTTGTTTTTGGGTTTAAGGGTGAAGCCAAATCGAGCGAGGACATTTCCAGATACGTCTTGGACCTGGAGCGTGAGACGAAAAAATCGCACGAAATAGCCCGAAAAAGTTTGAAGGCCGCATGTGAGGTGATGAAGCGTGATTATGACTTGACGGCAGCAAAACATGCATATAAATTGGGCGATCCAGTTTATTTGCTAGATACAGCGGTCAAGAAAGGGAAGAAAGGAAATTATCACCTTTCTGGAGAGGGCCAGGTATCATTGCAGAAGTTATCACTCCCCATCTTTACTCAGTGCAGTTTCGAAGTGAGGCAAGGGTAGTACATCATGACCGATTAAAGGCCTGCAGGGATCGCACGTTCCCTCCGTGGTTGGCCAAATGCTTGGAAAAGTTCAAAGAGACGGGAGAGGTATCCGTCTTAAAGCCCTCGGAGGTTTTCTGTCTGTGTAGAAAGACCTACCGGGGCCAGTTCATGATTCAGTGCGACTTCTGCAATGAATGGTACCACGGGCAGTGTATTGAATTAACCGCGAGAGATGCAGAACAGATGGAGATTTATCGCTGTCCTATGTGCTAGTTCTATGTTTCAGAAAATGGACAAACATAGCGATGCTGGCGAGTGCTGTGATGAAACTGGGGAGTGGACGGGTGCTGGTGAATCACCGGTACCCGTAAAGGAAGAGGATGTACTAGAACTAACCATTCCAGAGCCAGATTTAAGACAGCTGCTGGATCCAGACAACGCCACCGAGGTGTGGTGGCAGACAGGTAAGGTCGGGGCCTCCTCAGGAGAAGACTCTCCTGTGGAAAGAAGTGTGGGCCTCGACGATAGGGTAGAGGAGGTGTGGGAGGTGGAAGCAGCCGAGATTCCCCAGCTGCCAACACAACCCTCACCCTCCCAGTTAAAGACAGAACAACAGTTGGAGGGGATGAATGCAGCAGGTAAGCTTTGGCCATCTGCTCCAGATTTTATGGCCAAGTTGTTGTCAACGAGTTGGCCACAAGAGAGGCAGATGTCCTTTCTCTTGGACCAGTACAGACTGGCCAAGGGAAGGGGCAACAGGAAGTGGATGACTGCCATCACTTCCCTAGCATTGGAAAACTGGAAGTGCGAGGATTGGGCCTTGAAGAACGTCGGCCCAATGCCGCAGCGTCAAGCTAGGGTAAGAAAGGCGGCATCGACCAAGAGTTCCTCTTGGGAGTCCCTGGAGGAATCTTGTAATCGTGATGTGCGATTAAAGGATCCCGAGTTTGTGCATAGGGGTAACGTTGGACCCGCCGGGAAATTCCCAGCAGGTGCGCCTACTCCTGTGTATGGGCAAACGGAGAAGCCAGAGGAGGTAGCCGCTGAGGCCGAATCGACTGCGGTCCCAGCGGAGAAATCAAAAGGGTCAGAGTCAGACAGTAAGCGGTGCCCCTTTGAGGATTGCCAGGTGACAATCCTGTCAAAGTTAAGGACCCATTTGGAACATCACTTGCCGACCCATTTTTGGAACCCGGACGCAGGAAGGGGACCAATCTAGGCAGAGTGGCGGAGAAGGGCCCATCATGACTTGTTGGCTTTTGCGGGGGAATTATCCCATGCAGGAGACCAGGGGGGGTGTCCGAGCTGGACCGCCTGGAGAATCTCCGGGCATTCCTGAACAGACACCCAAATCTACATGCCATACCCCTGAAGGCAACGGTTTCGGAGGAGGCAGCAGTTACGGTATCGGCTTATGCTGAGGATCTGGGGATATCCCAGCCCTCAGGGGGATTTAGTATTGCCCCAATGACCAATTCTGTGGCATGTCTAATCCACAAGCGAGTGGTGATCCATATACTAAACTCCCTACCAAAAGAGAGTCGAGAGGCCACACTTGATTTCAAGGTGGATCGCTGGCAGATCCAGATCATGAGATCCCGGATCCGGAAAGGTCAGATTCCGGAGGAGCAATTGCTGGAGGCAAGCTCGGAGATTTTTCCAGGCATGCGTCCTGAGGAGGCTGACCAGGCAATCACGGCAGCCTTAATTGTGGAGAAGGCATTTGCGGCTGGGGATATCTCGGGCCTGAGTGATGCGGAACGGGTGGCGAGACAGGTGGAGAAGAAGAGGAAAAAAGAAAAACCTGTTCCAGCTGTCAAGGCATCAGTCCGGTCTAAGTCGTGGTGAGAACTGACAAAAGGGTCTGTTGTTGCCCCCATGCCAGTGAAATCCACTGGTAGCAGGGGACAACAGGGGAATAGCGAGGCTGGCAGGTCAGATGCAAAGCGGAAGTTGTCAGGAGTATTGGTGGAGCCACCCCCAAAGGCAAGAGCCACGTGGGAGCATTTTACTCCTATGGGCTCCCAAGTACGACCCATGGGTGGGGCCGGTCGGGGTCTGGTGGCAACCAAACCTATTTTGCCCCCTCCTGGGCTTGGCCACATTCGGCCGTCACTAGCGCAGCTAGACCTGGCAGATGCCTCCTGTATCTGGAGGCGCCCAGTGCGAGTCAAGGCCAGGAAAGGAGAGTGTTAGAGGGAATTGATTCCCACTTTCACTCACACAGAATGTGGCATGTTGGTAGGGGGACTTGTGCCGACAGGGACCAACCCCAGGGAGCAAGGGGACCAGGGGCTTTTGATAGACCTCGGGAACCATATGTGATCCGTACGGTGGGTGGAGTGGATGTGGCATGTGACCCAGAGGAGTATCCTTCTGAGGTCAACTATGACCCTTGCTGGAAAGTGGCCGTGGGGGTGCACCCAAGCAAGTACCACTTGCTGAGTCAACCCGGGGTTCTTCCCAGGTTCGAACAGCTGGTGAGAAGCCCAAGTGTGGTGGCGGTTGGGGAGATAGGTATTGACCGGACACTCACCCAAAATGCTGAGAAGGAGGCCAGACAGGATGACATTTTCTGTGACCTCCTGTCTCGAGTTAGGCACCTAAAAAGCCAATTATCCTACATGTGCGTGGTCCACGGGGAGATCCTATGGACCTTGACGCAGGATATGCGGCATTGGCACATGTAATAGGAGGTACAGAGGTAGACCAACCCCTGCAGCTCCACTGTTTCAAGGGTCCACCACGCATGGTGAAAGCCTGGGAAGCTCACAGGCCAAACACCTACTTCAGTGTGAATGGGGGTTGTGTGAATTTTACAGAGGTGCAGAGGGAAGGTATCAGGTGTATTCCCAGGAATAGGCTCCTGCTGGAAACAAATGCCCCTTACTTTGGTATGGGGCATGGGCCGTCCACGCCGGCCCTTATTGGGGAAATAGCCAGGCTATTGGCGGCTATCCGTGGGGAACCGGTGGAGGAATTGTTGGCCTTTACAACTAGGAATGCCCGCTGGTTGTTTGGAATGTTGCCCCCATCACCCTAAACAGGAAATGGTGACTCACCATTTCCAGGGGGGTGCCGGGGGGGGGGGGGGATAATCAAAAATTGTTAGGCTGGCGACCTGAGAATTAACCCTCAGGTCAATATTTATGAATTCCTTATCCATCCACTGTCGAAGGGCATAGACAAAAATTGGTTAGGACAGTATTCATTGAGGGCTCCTCTCGTCCACCGGGGATTTCCCCAGTGGTAGAGCGGATGTCATGATCTCTTTTAGGCATGTTTTGGGATGTTTTATTGCTACATGTTTAGGTCACCCCATTTGGTATAGGGGATCAAAAGATCAAACTCTTAAAGTTTGAGCGCACTCTTCTTTCCTGACTTCCCGGAAAAACTCCAGGTCAGTTGGGTTCCCGACAGTTTTTTCTTTGGCATGATAATCTTTGGCTTTTTAAATTAAACGGGGAAGAGTGTTGTAGAATTGCTATATAATCCCACTCGCGTGACGTCATCAGAGACAGTCTGCGAACCAGGAAAGACTTCCAGAACTCTCCGGAACCTGTTCCAGCTGTGAAGATGAATACCACCACTCTGAGGCCTCATGTGACCGGGATTAACCAATTGGAATCAAATAAGAGAAGAAGACCAGCCTCTGTCTCTTATCAACAGGACGGCAAACGCGTCGGTTGACGAATTACGAACAGCTATCAATTTAAGTGTTTTCGTCAGAAATCTTTGGTAAGAACCCTAGTTGTTTACCCGCAACTATTTCCTAAAGTAGAGATTTACCTAAACACCAATTCTACTTTATAACTCGCAATTCTCGCACTTACTACAGGAGGAGAAATAGTTCAATATGTATCCCAAAAGCTACAAGACTTGTTGCCATAAAATTTCACCACCAGTTACTCCAGAAATGGGTTTCGTGCACTATAATGATTTTCTGTTTTTCTGTCAACGAACGAAGCATTTTAAACGCTACACCGTCCAATTTATTTATTTATTTATTGGTGTTTAAGGTCACGTACTTATGCACAATGGCTAATCATGACCGTGACAGTTTGACGGGTGGAGGAAGCCAGAGTACCCAGTGAGAACCACCGAGCAACGACGAGTAGCTGCCAGCTTCCCAACATCGTAACTCCGCATTGCAGCACAGGCAGGGATAGATTGGTTGAAGACATGTGCACCATCGACGTGCAATATACCTTAGTACACGGCGTCATCGTGCCCCCATATAGACAATGGGGGTTAAGTGCTTTGCCCGAGAACGCAGCGCGGACGCCGTCCAATGCAACAGACGAGATAAACAGGTCAAAATTATTTTTCAGCGCATGAATGTTTGATTACGAGCACTCATAGCTCTGATAGCCCTGAATAAAAAGTTTGAAAAAAGTTTAACCCTTTACCCAACGTAACGGCCAAAAACGGCCAGCGCTATTCTCAAAAATCGCCAATTAATTTTCAAAATATTTTCATTTTTTGTCTCAAAAACATAGGTTATGACCCCTCGTTGGAACGAGCTCGTCGAGCTCGTTCCAACGAGGGGTCATAACCTATGTTTTTGAGACAAAAAATGAAAAAAATTAGTTATTCAAGAATTTTTTTTGCATGTGTCGTCTGCTTTTCATGTTAGGTAAAGGGTTAAATGGTTCAGTGCTAGAAGCCACTATCAGGGCTTTAAAGAGAAATGGGGGTTCCAGAGCAAAAATCAACCATTTCTGTACTCATGTTCCGTATTCAGTCAAATGCAAATAATATTTTATTTATTTAAATTTGCTTTATTACACATTTTGTGGGGAGTGCCTGTGGGCACTCTCCAATAATTTGTAATAAAACAAATTTTAATGAACAAATTCAGACCACCAAAAAATAATCTAGCCCTCGACCAGTTAAAATCCGACTTCAAATATTGGAGATGTGACGAGATTTATGTTAATGCGGATCATCTCCCAATGTGTGATAGTCCTACCCAGGGAGCTGCAAAACTGATCACTATAATATTTTGTAAGATGCCAGAGAAATAGTTTACATGAAGCGAAAATACTTTGGTGTTAATGCAGGGCAAGAATTGGAAAACGTCTAATTAAATTTCTTTGCAAATCAAGTTACATTTTTGTACCCCTGATCTCAGATGTGAAGTTGAAAGAATTTTGAAACCCGACTTCATATGCCAGTGATATGACGTCAATACAGTCAGGGATACCACCTCCCATTTTGTGACAGTCCTACACCTCGAACTGCAAAAGATACCGTGACGCCTCTTCAGAACGAGTTCGAAAAGCTTGTTTCAATGTGGGGTCGCGTGAAATAGTTTTGTTGAAATTTTTTTTATTGTTTTCTACTGCACAATCAATTTGGATATTACGCGGCAGATGAAGCCGATTTGTTAATTAAGGGTTAATCGCTCGTTAGGTGGAACAGACGTGAGCTCTTGTCTACCCGCAAAAAAGTAAAAATTGCAGGTGCGATGGCACGCAAAAGCGACAGCTCGCCTCAAAATCGAAAAGACTGCTTATTGTGTGAGATTTGTTCAAAACAAGTCACCGTGTTAATATTTGTAGTGGGGGGGGGGGGGGGGGGTGCAAGTTTTAACTTGGTGGAGCATGAGGAATATTCTTTAAATCTTCTTCTGCAGAATCCTCGGTCAGCATCTTTTGATATATGGTATACACCCCCCTCCAAATAGGAGTCAGATTCAAGTGTGTTAAAATCAAGTTTCTGGGTTAAATATTTGTGCTCACCATTGGAGCACAAAGTTTAACCTACTTCCAATGTATGGAATAATCTTTGAAAATCTACCTGTTTAGATCGAATGGTCAGCATCCTGATGGGAAAGGGGCTCAATTCAAGTTTGTTCAGAGTTGCTATTTGAGCTCCCTATATTCCATCACTGGAAACCTGGGCATTATTTGTGTGGTAGAATCTGATAAGTTGAAATTCGGGGTCCAATAGGGAGCCCCAATATTAACACTGGGATTTGGTTTGAACAAACTTAGATCTCACCTCTCTAAGGATACAAAATATCCTAAGGTTATTACTGGCGGATCTAAAGAAGAAGATTTTTAAAGATTATTCCACCTATTTCACCAAGTTAAAATTCGGCCCCCTTTGGGAACCAAAAATTAACTGGGGATCTGAATTTGAAAAACGTGAATCTGTCCTCTGTAACGATGTTGTATACCAAATATAAAAAGATTTTGACTGGTGGTTCTGGAGAAGGTTCTTTAACCCTTTCACACTTTAATTATCCTGACGTTCAAACGTCACTGGGAATTCAGTTTCTTCAACATTTTTCAAAATGCGACCTCAAACGTCGGAAAGTACATATATACAGATTATCACCACAGTGTGTGTCTCCGGGAATTCAGATCAAGTCGAGTTGTAGGAACAGAACAGTATTTCGACGAGCCCATTGGGGCGAGTCGAAAGGCGATTCTGTGCCTACAACGAGACTTGATCAGAATTTCCGGAGACACACACTGTGGTGATGATAAATTCATTTCACAATATTGACCACAAAATGTGTTATAAAACTATTTTAAGAGGAACTTTTTCATTTGCCTTATCGATGGAAAGACGCAAATTGAAAAACTAGAATAGCGTTTATTGATCTCCATATTGATGACTTTACACTTCAGAGAATTTACGTCACTGGGATTCACTTTACTGAATGCTGTCTTGCGAAGTGGAGCAACTGTGTGTTTCGTAAACGTGAATTTGGTTGTTACGTTTGCAATAATTACTGGTGAATTAAATATCCCTCTTGGTCTAAAGATTTGTTATATTTTAAAATATGCCGTTCATCGTTTATTGAGGTGGAGTTGTCCACATTTCATAGCGAAAGCTAATCCTTTTACTTCAAGAGAGAAGCGTCGACTCGAGCGTTCAGGAAAACCCCAATAATAGGCTACAAACCAGCCCAAGATGCCGAAAAGTGCGCATAATTTAACTATTCGTTGAGTTAACTTCCCCAGTGACATTTTAGCATGCCGTGCATAATAAATACATTACAGGGCGTTTAGTTGGCAGATACAGCCTACGGCTCAGAGAAACGCGAAGCGATCGAAAAATGATATTAATGCCGTTGTTTTAGCAACAGCAGAATCACGCGCTCGTATCAGGGGCCCTTGATACGGATTCGGAACAAGGGCCCAGATACATTAAACTTTAATTGCGTAACAGTGCAAAAACGCCCCAATTGTGAGATAAAACAAATATTTTCCCATTAAGCCCATGATACACTTGTACAACTTGTTGAATTCAACATGTTGAATTCAACAAGTTGTATGCAACTCGACATGATACACTTGTACAACATCGTTCAACTTCCATCAAACAAAATATCAACAAAAACGTCACAGTTTCCAAATTTAGATGAAAAATAACGACACCCAAGCGTCAATACCAGAATGTTTCCGTAATCCATGGAGAGATATGGTTTGGTCGGGACTGCGGAGACCATCGATAGCCTCACACTTTTAGCTTGACCTTGGCTTGACTCAGTCGTGAAAACTGTTTGGAAGTTGGGACAATGTCTGTGCCCTTGACAATTTTGAGCTCTAACCAGTTCTCCCCAGGGCTGCGCCTATATTTTTTAAAGCAGCCGTCCTTTTAGACTTGTCTTTATATTCTTTTCGGGTGGTTACAAATAGGCAGGGATTCTGTTCAGGCAGCTCAATGAGGAACTCGATTTCATTGTTTGTCCACTCACTGCCTGTATTTTCTGCCATTTTGAAAACGCGTGACACGAAAACAAAAATCACATGACCAACCATATGACACGAAGATGTTTTTTCATTGGTAGGTGCATACAACATGTTGAAGGAAAGTTGGACGGTATTCAATTTTCCTACAACAGAAGATATGATACACTATCAAACATGTTGAATTCAACAAGTTGTACAAGTGTATCAGAGGCTTTAGTGATTATCTGGTTGAGGGCTAGATTATTTTTGGTGGTCTGAATTTGTTATTCAAAACTTATTTTATTACTAATTATTGGAGAGTGCCCACAGGCACTCTCCAATAATTTGTAATAAAACAAATTTATATAAACAAAATATTATTTGTGTTTGACTAAAAATGAAATATAAGCAAGGAAAGTGTTGGCTTTTGCTCTGGTATCCTCATTTCGTGGAAGCCTTGATAGTGGCTTCTTGCATTCAACCAGCTAAGAAGTCTTGACAGCAGGATTATATTAGTATTTTAAGCTGCGATAAAATTCGGCTCAACTTTGTCACTGAGCACTATTCGGGAAAACATAGGAATTGAGGTTAAAACTTTAAAAAGATCGAAAAATAATAACCATACAAATGACCAGAAAGTTTACTACTCAAAGTTTGCTAAGCACCAAGTATATCCAACTACCTATTTTACGTTTTAGTTGAAATATTGTTATGAAAAGTGTATATATATTTTATTTAATTATATCTTTAATGATTTAAGTACAGAAATTAAGATTTTGTTTGTGTTTGACATTATTTTGTAGCTTTTGAATACGATAACCATGGAAAATGGATATTATTGGTAAAAGAGGAAATTTTTCAAATTTGCCAAAAAGTTGACGGAGCGAACTGATATGGGTTCAATATCGAGTATGAAACCCATTATTGTTAATTACAGCTTGGCAACGCCTTCTCATGCTCCCAATCAGGTTCCAGATGGTCCTTTGTGGGATGTTGTTCCATTCTTGGACCAGCATGGCACCAACTTCCTGGACACTTCTTGGTTGGACTAGACGGACTGAAATTGCAAGCTGCAACTCATTCCAGACATGTTCGATTGGAATTAGGTCAGGGAATCTTGCTGGCCAGTCCACACGCTCAATTTCCTCCCTCTGTTGGTACTCCCGGACAGCATGGGCAACATGAGTACGGGCATTATCGTCCATCAGAATGAATCTATCACCCACTGCACCTGCATACAATCTGACGTTGGCATCCAGGATCTCATCAATATACCGTTGCGCTATTCTGCCACAGACCATTATTTACCCTCCACCATAGCGGTCATGCTCAGCAATGTTGGCTGCATGGAATCGCTCTCCGGGTCTTCTCCATACCATAGAACGCCTACCTGTGTTGTCTAGGCAGTTCCTTGACTCATCTGCAAAGAGGACAGGTCGCCAATCTTCTCTGGTCCATCCGACGTGATCCATGGCCCATTCATATCGTTCCTGGCGGTAGTTCTGGGACAGCTGGATGCGAATACATGGCCTTCTCGATCGGAGACCACCTTCGTGCAACCTTGCCCGGATAGTCTGCGCCGAAAGTTACCCTGGATGCATTCTGAAGGTCACTGCGAAGCTGGGTTGCTGTGTCAAAGCTGTTCCTACGGGCCCGAATGATCAAAAACCGGTCTTCAGCTGCAGATGTTGCCCTGTCTCTGCCACCACCATGTCGTCTGACTGGTGTGCCATACTGCTAAAATCTTGCCCAGGCTATGGTGATCACTATATGGTGCACACTAAGGGCTTCACCAACCTGACGATGGGTAGCCCCTTGTTACGCCATCCCTACAGCCCACCACATTTCTGCTTCAGGTAAATGTCTTCTTACATTTGCATTTGCCATATTCAATCATTAAATCACAAGGGTTTGTGTTGGAATGAAGAATGAATACCCTACACATCTCATGTACATGTAGGCAGTACATGAAAACATCATGGAAATCAAGGGGTGCGTGCTTTCCATGGATGTCACGAAAAGTCTGCCTGCCAAAAGAGCTAATGTAAACACTGGAAACCATCTATCTCAATACATTCCTCAATCATATCCACCAAAAATATCGCAAATGTGTCACAAGACAATTTCACAATGATGTGTCAAATACGTGGTGCTTAGCAAACTTTGAGTAGTATATCAACGCTCTGTTTGATTTCGTACGTCATAAGGCGTACAAAAGTATCAAAGGGTTAAATTGTACTTCTCATATTGCACCAAGTTGAAATTTGGGCCCCTGTATTAAGCCCAAATATGAACCAAGAGGCTTAATTCAAACAACCTGTATCTGCCTCTGATACTGTATTTCAAATCACCAAAGATTATGATCAGTCGTTCTAAAGATGTTTAAAAAAAATTCAAATATGTTGACTAAGCAGTTTTTTAAATTTTATTTTGGTTAAAAATTTGGAACTATTCCTGTATTATATCCATCAACAGATGCATCTACACAAACCTCTTGCCCCGCCCTTCTCCACTATTTTGAGTATAATTATGCATTGTGTCCAGAATAATGCGCTTTGTTTGAGAGAGAAGCTCAAACACATTCAGAATGTCCCAACTGTTACCGACCAATTTTTCTGCACTGTCCTAAATAATCAGTAGGCGTTTCTCAACTTTAAAAATGTTGCCGAAGCGGGTGGGAGTCGCTGGACAGCGTGTCTGTATCTTCCATTGATCTTTATGCTTCTGGATTGCTGGGACGCTCATTGGTCAAATATAAAATTGTGTCTCCACCGTCTCCATGATTATGAAGGGGGCGGAAATTGCTATAAACAATGATCAACAACAACAAATTTCACTGCACCTCATAATCTCCAATCGCGTTTTAGATGTTTTCGAAAAATGAATATATTGATGATTTACACAATTTGCTTAGCAACACAAATTGAATATTTTCAACAAATTTTAGATGAAAATGAACCGAGATTGGAAAGTTGACACTCTGTGACTAGTTTTCGTGCTAGGTGAACACTATGACCATGACTACAGTCACAGCGTAACAGCTTTCACATTATCAAACGTCATCGATTTGGAAGAGCTGGCGTGTTGATTGACTTGACGCCATCTTACGGGAGGAGGACAGTTTGAATGGCGACGTTTTTCATTGACTTTCCAAGAATTAACAATTATTCAGTTGTATAGAGTTGAGTGGTTGAAAGATGGGCCAATACAAACAAATGGAACAAAATGTTTTTGTCCCACCCTTCAGACATTCAGTTGAAAATGTGCCAGAATTCCTCAACTTTTCTCAACCAGGTGAATGCGCCTTTGATAAAATGTTTTATAAATGTGTATGTTACTGCTTAGGAGACGTTGGTATTTCTCCGGTACGCTCTTCAAACGAATGACCTTTGGGAGCGAATATCAAATGCGCAGTCACTTAATGAAATGTACAAAATACAAAATAGGCAATAAAAAGTTAAAAACCTAGAAAATTCAAGAACCTCACTGCCAATCTTCATACCTGGTTCGAAGTTGAGAAGTTTTCTGATTACATATCAGGACCCTCTATATATAAACCACATTGATCTTCTTCACTTAATTAATATTCATCCCAGCATAATGTCAACATATAATCATACAGTTAAAACTAGAAGTCCTGTCATGAAATGCGCACAAATAGCACGTTGATATGCGCGTTAATGTGCGCGTTATGACCCAATTAAAACTATCATATTCTGTACATATGGCCTGTGCACAGGCAATGTTTCAGCCAATGGACCTCCGGGTAACCCGGAGGTCCATTGGCAGAAACATTGCATGTGTTTGCTATGAGTAACCAGGAGAACCTGCCGTGCTTTGGATGCCATTCGATATGGCAATCGCGCGCAATTAGTATTTACAACGCGCAATTAAGCCTAGATAAGCGCACTATTCGTGACAGGACTTCTAGTTTTAACTGTACATTCTCATCAATGTAATTACGATGACACAGATTCCAGTTGCTCAACTAACATGCAAATGCACCAAGATGAATATTGACTAAAATTTGAAAATTTAAAAGACGCGTTATAATCGGATGAAAGTATTGATGAATTTTTTATACAACTTAAGTCATTGTATTTCACCAATTTTCAATTTTTTCATCAAACCGGGTCATGGCTGCTGAATGACAGACATGGCCGGATTTGACGAAGAATACCTGGAATATTGTGAATTGAGTTCGGTGTTCTGTAACTTGAATTGATATTTCCACCTGTGATTTTTTTTGCATTGTAGATTCAAATGCAGGAAATCAAATCTTGTAAAAAATTTTTTATTACTTGAGTGTGTGTAACTCAACAACACAAACGGGTCAGCCAGCCTTAATGCAGTTTTTATTGCTGACCTGATAATTAGTGCAACTGAAGATTGCTAATTCCCCAATGTATTCTGTGGATGACTGTACGAGTGTTAAAATGTCCCAACGTTCAACGTACTTATCAGATAAGTGCCTGAAAGAATAATTGTTTTTATAACTTAACTGTTTGCAATTGATCATGTTCATCAAATCGGCTCATGGCTGTTTTGCGGCAGACATGACCGGATAGGATAAACATATCTGAAATACTGAAAGATGAGTCCAGTGCTCCGTTATCGGAATTAGTGTTCAACCGATGATCGGAACCGGCCATCACAATCGGCCGATTATGGGCAATCGGATGACAACGGCAACGGCTCCTGGAACATCGGTTCAACCGATTGTTGCCAAGCAATTTGTGATTTTTCTGAATCGCATTTTATTATCTTCTGCAATTGTTCAATTGTTAATGTAAAATGATGTCAATGATACCATTCAATAAAGTTGAGAAACAACCACAATGTGTAATCCTAATCTCTCTACAAGCCCCTTTACGCGATATACCTGTTAAACGAATGTAAAGCTTACAACTGAGCACACTTGCAGCAATCGCCAATTCATACCGGAAAAGTGAAGGATGCACTCCATTGACTCAGGTCGCAGTAAAATTACCAGTCGCGCGCACTTGGGCGGTAAACGTGGCCCAGAGAGCCACGTTTAGCGCCCAAGTGTGCGCAACTGGTAATTTTACTGGGACCCCAGTCAACGAAGTTTAACACTTCGAAAAATGTTCAGTTCAATGCAGTTCTTTCGAGCCTCGACTTGTCTTGTAGTGCACAGTATTACAATCGGAATCGGCATCAGAATCGGCCGATTGTGGGCTCAAATAACCGGTAATCGGTCAGCGACCATTTTTGGTAATCGGTTGGACACTAATCGGAATGGATATTATTTTCACCATTTGTTGTAATAAATTAATACTATTGCGATATCCTTCCATGTGAAGGTCCACCAAATCCAAATCCCATAACAGTCTTTTGAACAACCTAATTTAAAACATATATCCACCCAAATTACCGCGTGACAACAAGAGCAAGTAGAGTGATGTCGCACTCAGTTTGTATATGTATATTTTTAACTGTTTTTTATATATGTACAGAGTTATTGTGTTCCCAATCTGACCTCAAACCATGGATTCATATTGCAACAGACTGTGACTAAAAATGATACTGAAGTACTGATAGTCCCTCACGAACAGTTCATTAACCCCTGTGTTCTTAATCTGTCCTCCACTCAACTCATATTATTTAGGAAAATATAATATTGCACTCGACGATGTGCAGATGGAACCAGAGTATGACTTTATACAGCCCTACAATGAGAAAGTATGTTCCTCCCCAGAAAATGAAGAATCTCCGTTTAAACTCCACTCAAATGAGTGTAAATACTTTACGCCTAGAGATTTTCAGTCTACGACTAGTAAAATAAACTCGGAATTTTCTTTGTTCCATTTTAACTGTCAAAGCTTAAAGCCTCACTGGGATTCCTTCCAGAACCTGCTATATAATTTACAAAAAAAAAAAAAAAATGACATAATTGGACTCACAGAAGTATTTCAAATTCCCCCACAAAACGCGTTTACTCTGGAGGGTTATGCGCCAATTATTCAATGTATGAGACCCGAAAATAATGATGGTCGAGGGGGAGTTGGGCTATATATAAAAGAGGGGATATCCTATAAAGTTCGAAGTGATATTACAATTTTCATTCTCCACGTTTTTGAATCTCTATTCATAGAAGTTGAAGATAAACACAACTCTAAAATAATTGGCGTCATATATAGACCAAACACTCCACCGAAAGCGGACATAAACCTCCTCATATCAAAATTAGGTGAAATAGTGGATGTTCTGAATGCCGAAAACAAAAAAAGTTTATATCATGGGGGATCTCAACCTGGATCTTTTAAAAGCAACTATACGTCCCAAGACAGAAGAATTTGTCGATCTCATGTTTTGTCAAGGATTTTTGCCTCATGTAACAAAACCAACGAGAGTAACTAGGCATTCAGCTAATCTGATAGACCACATATTTTCAAATAATGTTTCACAAACAACAATACAGGGTATAATTATAACTGATGTATCAGATCATTTTGGTCTTTTTTACATTGAAGAATCTACCAAGTCATATGATACACCACGATTTACCATAAAACGAATCATAAACGCAGATACAGAAAATAGTAAAATAGCCGAAAGAAAAATAGTCAGGAGGAGGAAATCAGCGATGAGGAGGGATAGTTGGTTTTGAGAATTGATGGTTTAGTCGAAATCAAAATATATAGACAAGTTCGGGTAAGTAAAGACACATTTCACGGAGGATGGTTTTGATGAAATGCAAGCTTCCGAAAAAAACAGCAAATATTTAATACTAAGTGTGAGACGGTCAGACTGTTACAATTATCTAACACCTTTAAAATTTGTAAGACGCAGATATATGAAGAAGAAGATTAAGGTAGTAATGGGGCTCACGTAGATTCAGTTAAAGAGAGAATATATTTGTTTGGCAAACATGCAATCATTTGGTTTTAAAGAGATGAGCAAAGAACAGATTAAACTGAAACTAAAGTGACAATGCATGACACACGTCTACAGAAAGAGATTGCAACAGACTCCCACCCAAGAGGCAGTGAAAAGTATTTACTACTGCAGTGTCTTGTAAAAGAAGTCTGAATTATTTGATTGAATATTTACTAAAATTATACTTATGGTAAATGGAAGCAACACGGCCATGGTGGCAAGAAGAGGATACATTTGAATGCCTGTATGCACAAAGGAGCAGGCGTTATAAGCACTTTGTGTGTAAATGTTTATGCGCTCACTTAGTGCTCTTGGGGTGACCAACAGTGCTGAACACGTGTAAATAATGTGATAATGTTTGAACACGTTTTTAAGCATGTTTTGAGCACTTTTTGAATACGAGTACATGTGCTCACAACGTTCTCATAATACGTGCTCACATTTGCATACCAATATTCAAGCTTACCTACACGCTAAAAACTAAAGTGTTAAAACTATACTTGAAGTGCTGCATTTAACACTTACTACGTGCTGAACTACCACTTTGTTCATGCGTAGATATCCCAGCACTTGACAGGTGTTACAATAATACCACTTGGCAAGTGTAATGTCGCGACACTTAAAAGGAAACAACGCAGATGACGCGGATCAGGCTCGAACTCTCGAGCCTGATCCGCGTCATCTGCGTTGTGTCCTTTTAATTATGTACCCACCAAGCGCAAATCAAATTGTGGACGATTCTGGAAGAACCACCAATGCTAGACACATGGGAAGTGCCATCCATTCAAGTTTCAGATGTCTGACGATTGTAATGTCTAAGTGCTTAAAGCATTGCACTTTGAGTGTTAAAATCAAACCCTAAGAGTTAGAATGGGTTTAACATCTTGAAAGTGTCAGTTTTAACACTTTAGTTTTTAGTGTGTACAAGGAATCTACAATTAATCTAGGGAACTTTGAAAATGTCAATTATCTCTTATGATAAAGATGTGAACAAGGCAGTGATCGATCTCATTCAGTGACATGGGAATTCAATGCACCAAACTTCTATCCAACTTGACGGCCGACATTTTGAAACGCATGGACGATCCAGATCTCACCAACTTTTAAGAAATAACTGTTGTTTTCCTTCGGTTTATGCGATATAAACCGAAAATTTTCAGCACAAGCTTCATAACTCGCTTAGCGAGTTATGATTAAGCTTGTGCTGAAAATTTTCGGTTTATATCGCATAAACCGAAGGAAAACAACAGTTATTTCTTATAATTTAATCCGGCTGTAATATTAAAATATAAAAACTATGTGCGTGAACGAAAAACCTTTAATTTTCGCAAAAGACAACAGTCAAACTGAGGAAAGTGTGTCACAAACAGGTCACGTCAATCATTGTCAAATTGTTTGTTGTTTTGATTTTCGATCGCAGACAACAGATATTTAGCAAGTCACGTAACAATATTATTAAAAACATTTTTTTCAAGTTCCCCCAAAATCATGTTTGGATGTATCTTTTTATTCCTCTCCCACTTCGGTATATTTTATTAAATTCAATTGTTCCCGAGAAATTATCATTATATTCTCGCTGAATGGAGGCGACGAAAACTCGATCATTGATCATTGTTTACAAGCTTGTTGTCCATCTATCAGTCTGCTGCCACGCCCTCACTGCGACAATTTGAGTTGAGTGGGCGGGGCTTCCAGAGTCTTCAAAGTTGGATAGGATGTGTGCAAACGTGTACACATTCCAAATCATGACGTGATTTGGTTTATACGATTTTGACAACTTTCACCCTGTATGCTTTCAACCAATCAAACGCAGAGGCGGGGCAAATGGTTAAATTATATATAAATGAACTGGATCAAACAGTCTCCTAATATAAATTGGCCAATAATAAACAGTACAGGAGGATTATGGATACCACGATGAGAGCCTCCACCTGTCGTTCAGCCACATTGGCCACCTCTACTAATACTCCCTTCTACTCTTCACTCGCCAAGGGATACGCATCACCTCATCAAGGGACACAACATTCACCCCAAACTGGGAGTGTCTTCCAGATCGCACTCGGACACAGACTGTGCAAAACAACTGAATCCCCTGCGAGCGTTCCAAAACGACAGAAACTGCGGAGACAAAAAAAAAAAAAACACCTGCGAGTATAGTCTCAGGGCACCGGGTACTAGACCCCGAAGCCGCCGCCATGAGCCGCCGCCGCCAGCCATATTTTTTGTCAGCCGCAGCCAGCCACATTTTTTCGTCAGCCAGCCGTATTATAAATCAGCCGCCACGAAAGTTTGCGCCGGCTAAGCCGTGTAAATTGTCAAATTTTCATTAAATGAATGTTAGAACAATGCCTAAATGTGTTACTGCTGACTACCTAGCCCTAATTCCTAGAAGTAGAAATCTTCCCGAGTAAGATATGTGCTTGTGCATTTCCTCCGCGTTTGAGTTTTGTTTTGGTCTACTAATCTGTGATACAAATACACGATTTATGCTTTTCCGTGGCACTAGGAGAGAAAGATGGTATTGAGTTTTCCTATCTACGGCAGGGTTCTCATACCTATTTTGGGACAACGTCAAGGGTCTCATACTACTGCCATTGAGTAGTCACCAACTTCGTTGCCGGTATTCACAAAAAGATCAACATTGGAACGTACTATAACTCACCGCACATGGCTGAGTTGTTCATATTTATGAATTCCTTCAATTCACAATTGGTAACATATACAACAACAGAATAAAACTGATTTTAGCTCCGAAAATGTAATATTTCAATCATAATAAAACCCCTTCTCTCCATGAACAATAGAAATTCATTGACGAATGATAAGAGTTTTGGGAAAAACAACTTCTCTATTACGATAAATGCGACGTTTCAGTGTAGATACTAACACCGTTTCCACTTGTTTGAAAACGATGTTAGTAATTAAACTAAAACGTCGCGTTTATTGTTATAAAGAAGTTGTATATCCAAAACCTCTTACCATTGTTCAGATCAACAACTTTTATATGCCACTAATGCCAGTCAAAGAAATTAGAAACTTAAGATTTTGGAACCGGGTCTATTTCATAGAACACAATAACAAAAAAACATTTTTATAGTATATAATTGTACCCTTAGGCAACAACAGCGTGTCAATAACACCAGAATATTGATTTATTATTGCCAGATAACTATAGCAATGTGACAATAATAAGACAATAATCTGGCTTAAAGAAGAGTGTTCGTCAAAGCCAAATCAGTAACCAGTGAGTTTCTGTTGTAAAATGTGTTTAGGGACGCTTTTATTCCTTACAATTTTAACAATAAAGAACTTTAGCGCGATATTATGTTGTTATTAGCCTGTTAGTAGCGTGACGAGCTTTACACTGTAACACCACTCAGTGAGCCGTATTGAGCCGTCAGCCGCGAACATAAAACCTTAGCCGGCTGAGCCGGCTAGCCAGCCATATTTTCCTTCAGCCAGCCATGAAAATGAATTTTCATGGCTTCGGGGTCTACCGGGTACCCTCCTCCACGCGGCCGTCACCTCACACACAGGTGAGACAAGCATCATATCTAAATTCACCCAGTGTACACAGCGTAGACAGGTATACCATTGTCTAGACTGCTGGCTTCTAAATGGAACAACACACAGCTACCACAGCTCCGTCTACCTCTACTTCTTCCACGCTTGAGACATCTGTCAATACTCACGGGACGAGCGGTCATCTACAGGTCACAATTTCCCCCACCTTAGCAAATGGTGACAAATTACTATTTGGCTGGAACTCTGGTCAGTCCATCCTGACCTCGAACACACCGATTCGGACTACAATACAAGCGATCTGTTTTTACCCGTAAACAACCTCTATACACATTAAAATGGAATTAGAGTCATCCTCGTCACCATTATTGACACTTAGATCACCGTGTTCAACGGCAACCGACTTGACGTCACATCGTCGGAGTGCGTTCGACCCTCTCATGCCATACCCTGTGACCAGAAAACCTCTTTCCATCAAACTTTTCACTGGCTTGAAAGTAAAATTATGTCGTAGGTATGGATTTGGCATGTTACAATTTATGGGGTGAGCGCCTACAAACATTATTACCAGGCAAAGACATGTGAACCAATTTTGATGACCCAAACGATATTAACACTCCACAAGTTAAGGGAGCTTCCAAGCTCTCAGGGCCCGGACAATTTCAGTAAGGAATCCGACGCTGTTATGAGCTGTTTGTTTACCCACTTTTTGTGGAGTTTGTGCGCAGACTACCGCTGATATAATGTTATACCTCTTTATTCACAAAGATATACAAATATCCTATTGTACTCCAGTTACAGATATTCCAATCAATAAATATTTCATTCACCTTGAAAACACCACGATAGTAACACAATTAGTGGAATGTAATCACAAAACTGCAGCTGTGCGTAATGGTAATGTCAACAAAGACTTCCTCAAATCAGGTCTTGACTGCAAAACATCTCTTGAAAAAAATGAACACTTATCGATTTTTTTTGGATTCAGTCGCGTGGAAAGTTTAAATTGGTCGGAACAGCAGGTTCGCTTTTGCGACCAACTAAAAAATCCATCAAAATGAATCTAAACGTAGGTGATGGACTAATTCAGTGCTAGACTTGTTCCAGGGCATAACAGTGTCGAATTCCGAACAGAATTAGACTTGTGGCACGGGAGTTTTGAAATTTTCTTGTTCGCCAGGTATGCAACTTAAAAATATCCAACTAATACAAACGACAAGACCTGTTTCTCCAACTCCATACTACAATAGAATTAATTATTTTAAACAACGCTGAAATATTCAATTTTATACATACCTGTTGCTGTTATGCCGAAAGCATTGCCCTGAAGGAAATTGACAAGAATCATGAGCCAGAAAATGGCGCACCATGGTAAAGCAATTGTGGTTATACCTATAATGAGACAGCTTAAGATCATTATTATCTGTATGTTCCACTTGTCAACGAGGAAACCTCCAGAAAGAGAACCAATCATGAACCCAGTGAAGTAACTCGTTATAAACGTCGAACCTTTCCCGGTATCCGTTTCTGTTATTTTCAAGAAAAAGGGGAATGCAGGTCCACGCTGCCCAACAACCCAACCCTGAAATAAAAGAAAAATCTGACGAGAAATTCTAAAATTATATGTATGCTACATGAATACAATGTTCGCCGACACAACTTTTATCTGTTGATTCCTGTAGTATGCGACATCCCTTTATTTATATCGAACTGGTCAAGTAAAAAAAGTCCATTAAAGTTTAGATTTGTCGTTCCGATGAATAGGGTTGTCATGATTAATCGATCAATCGATTGTCGATCGGTCACGCCGAAATTGATGAGTATTTTTCATTGTCGAAGAATCGGTAAATTTTACCCCGTTTTTGGACATTTAATAATTAAAGAAAAAATTATGAAAAAACAATTGTTTCTAAAGGTAAAAGGTCAAGAACGTCGACGTCAAACCCCAAGAAGCCGTTAGAAGCATTTGTCTTTTAGGTACATTCAAAGCTCTGATGTTCTGAACTTTTGAACCTTCAGTGTAATAATCAAGACCGATCGGCAGTTGCGAACATGTGAACTTCGCAACCGACGACCGGTCTTGATTATTACACTGACAGTTCAACTGACTTGAACTTCATTTTTAACGACTTCAAAGAGAGGGAGAAGGTGGGGGGGGGGGGGGATCTAGGTATGATTAATCGTTTATTATCGATTATTTGCGACGATTAATCGATTCCTAAATTCAAAAATCGTGACAGCCCTACCGATGAAACAGCCAAGGAAGACGGACTCATGTAGTTTTTGCATATTTCGTAAGCAGGTGTAGTTGGGTCTAAGTTTTTGTGTGTGCATTGAAGGACACAATCATGTTATCGAAGAATTTAGAATGTTGATTTCTGATCCCCGGCCGGGAATCTAACCATCGGCAACACGTCCTGGTAATCAGGAGTCCAACACCAAAACCACTATTCCACTGTACACCGTCAATTAAAACGATGGCTGGAATCTTGCTTATTAGATGACGTTCTCATGATTACTTGGTTCATTTTTCTCACAGCAACTACATGAAAGTGTGAGGGGGGGGGGGGGGTAGTTTGAGGGGGAATATGTATGTGTTTGGAGGAAGTGCATTCTGGTAAGGTCCGTAAAAAGTGAGAAACGACGGTTTCGTCTCCTATAGTTTTGTTCACCTATATTAATAGACATTGGACAACTTGCAAGACAGTTTCCTCTCTGGCTCTTTGTATTCATTTGTTAATTAGTTCAGAGCATCATCTAATTTCATAATACTGACAAAACTTAATGTTCTTTGAATGCTATGATGAAACGCTGTGACGTAACAAACGTGTTGGAAAGAGATCACTCTACCACGTCACATTATAGACGTACGTGACAACCGTTACTTATTCACAGTTTCTTAATCGACATCCGTTATCAACCGATTTTATCGGTTGATAACGAATGTCGAATAAGGAAGCGGAAATAAGTAACGATTGTAACGTCCCAACATTATCGGCATAACGAACTAAGCTCAAGATATGAGCTGCAGTATTCAAGGTTGATTGCTCATGTCATTCCCGACGAAGGTGTACAATCAACATGACCTCGCCTTCAAGTTCCTCCTACCATCAAAAATTGATTACCTGAAAAAAGCCTGGTGAAAAAAGATTATTTTTTTTGTATGGACTAAGGTCAGCTTTACTTAATATTTGTACAGATCAATTTGTGGGTGAGTGTTTTTTTTTTTTGGTTTTTGTTTTTTTTTTAAAAAAAGGATGGTGGGTACCACAATCTGTCAAAATACCAAAAACCCCCAAAAATAATAAATAAAAGAAAAATGGCGTACATAACTGAAACTGAAAGACGCGTAACGTAAAAGAAGTCAAATCACGCAGTTTTTAGTCCCGTAATATGACGTTTTATCACACTCTAAACGACAGATTATCGAAAAAATTGCGGAAAGAAAGAAATCGCATCCCTCACTATGAAGATATGCAAATTTTCATTTAGGTTAAATATATTTTTATTTTCAAAAATAGTTTGCAAATAAGGATAGGAGGACAAGTGCTTTCCACTTAGTGTAACCCCCGCTCCCTTAACATGATACAAAAAATCAATACAATGGCGAAACAAACAAAGAGGAGAATTGTAAAAAATATATACAATAAAATCTAACTTCGAAATAAAAGAGAGAGAGAGAGAGAGAGAGAGAGAGAGAGAGAGAGAGAGAGAGAGAGAGAGAGAAGAGAAATGTAATTAATTGATGTCCCTTTTGCACATCATTGAGTTTGTCTCTGTCAATTTGATTTTCCAAATCTTCACTTTTACGGTATCAAACAAAATGACGGGTTTCAAAGCATCACTTCAAGGTCACATTATCTCTGGAAATGACCAATGTGTTCTAAAAACATATAATGAAAAGAAAATCTAGTGCTTTTGAGTGGATAACGATCATTTTCAGCAATAATTCAACACGTGTTCACCTGGAATTGATGCATGAAACCCGCCAGCTGAATCAGATCGCAAAACGTTACCTGTTCCGCGTATCGATGAAATAACATCCGCGTATCAAAACTCTTTTTACTTTCATGCATCAATTCAAGGTTGAAACGAGTGGAATTATCGATAGGAATGATCAGATTCTTATAAAAAGCGTACAATAAAAAAAATCTAGTTCACACATGATCATTCTGCCAAGGAACAGCTCCCTCATTCACACTGCAAGCGATGGGCGAAGCGAAGCGAAGAGGGGCATAGCAAAGCGAAGCGATAACCGGGCGACTTGTGTGCGGATTGGAGTGATGATTGCCCTGGCTCGCTTCCCAGAATATACATATAAAAAAGTGGAAGTGTTAACCAAAGAGCTGCGGCCAGAAACGCCTGCAGGATAAGGGAAGAATTTGTGAACTATTTCGTAAATGAAGGGGCTGTTCCTTGGCAGAATGGTCACGTGTGAACATTTGATTTCAGTTGCAGGTTCTTTAAGAATACTTTACCTCCAACTGCAAGCTTTTCTGCCATTTCTTTCCATTGTTGATCAATAAAGTCTTTATTTGAATGCTTTTTATCTTTCAGGTCCCAAACAGTTGGACGCCTGAATACTTCTGAAATTAAACTTCCCACGTCCATGGTTCTATGCAAAATGACAGCCTCCAGCTAGATTTGAACTTGGATTATCATTACAGCTCGCTTCTATTCGCGCGTGGATATTTAATTTTTAGATTTTATCGCTTGAAAGTCTTTGCTTCGCTCGCAATGTGAACACTCCCATACGATGTATAGCATAGACTTCATCGCCGCATCGCTTCACTTCGCTTCGCCCATCGCTTGCAGTGTGAACACGGCCTTATAAGATTCAGAGTTGTAAGCGGAGATTCATCGAAGTGTGAGAAGAAATAGTTCAGCTATCCGCACGTCGCGAGTTCCCCAGTGGGGAAACCGGAACGTCCGGAAAGCTGAACTTGGAGGAAAGGAAATTTCGGACATGGTGAAAACAATGAGAAAAATAACACTGTCAGAAAACCATAACAGATTTGAGAACATTTCTATTTAATTATTTTGGTTTAATAAATAAATAGGTTATTACCGAGATATCAGCTCTAGGTAACTTCCATCTCAGGTTAATATCTCGGCCGATATGAAACTAACCAAGTGATGGAAAATCCCGTACCACAGGCTTTTATTCAATACCATCCACTGTGAGCTGTTAACCATCAAGAGTCTTTATCCTACTTTGCGATCTGAATACAGGTATTTCCACGTGCAGCCAGGAAGAGATTGCGTGAACAACAGTCAAATTACACTGGCAGTAGTTTCTAGTCAAGTCTTGACTGTTTCTAGAGGCAGCGACAACTTGAAAAAAAAACACGGTTAATCCACTAGACTCACAAGGGGCTGTGCAGTAAAAAAACTGAGAAATAACTCAGACAACCTAGGGTTAAAATATAGACCGTATGTTTCTCTATTAGAAATAGTATGCAATGTGGTTTTCAGGGCCCATTTGCAGGGTCTCATGTGACGTCATAGTCATGTGACTCAGCGACGCCATGTTGGGTTGTCATTTTAGTCCTCATAAGCGATCATGTTGTTACATAATTACCATAGTGAAACGTGGTGTTAGTGTGCGTGTGCAGCGCGTGTTGTTAAGGTGATACGTGTTCCGTCTTGTATGAAGGGGACCGCCAGCTTGGCGTCTATAGTAGCACGTGATTGCTATGTTACCCAAAATCTTTTTAAAGGAAAGGGGTATGTTCCGAGGACATGTTCCACTGAACAGGTGTAAATCTAATTATCACAAATAACCCGGCACTCCCTCCAAGTCACCAAAATGAACCCAAACCTACCAAAACGGACTTTATTTGGTAGAGATTCCCACAAAATCATTTTTTTCAATAATAGCCGCGTCCCTTTGTACAAGAGTAGTTTTCTGGTTCGGTTTCCTACAGAATCCTCGGATAGAATTACCCAAATAGTCCCGACAATTGTTTATTTGGATCGGATTTTCCTCATATCCTTCCTGTTATTCGGATTCCTTCGGAATCCTCTGCTTCTATCTGTGTATCTATGCTATAGTTTTTGTTTAACCCCATTTGTTTGTTCTGGAGTCTACTCCCATAGAGTAGAAGACTCTATCAGTTGGAACAGTTTTGTTTGTTATTACTACATTTAGCTTTTCTGGCTTGTTCTGCCTAGTTCTAACCCTATTCCGGGTCGTCTTGTTCCTGTTTAGAACAGCGATTCAATTGTCCAAATCATTTCACTTTACTGCAACTAATCAATCCACAAACGACAAAGGTATAAAATGTGGGGGAATCTCAGTCCTCATCTCACTTACATTGGGGTAACCAAAAGCTTAAGGTTGATTTTCAAACTAATCCAGAAAAGGGGAGAAGGAGAGATAAAGAGATCATTAGCGGATTACAGCGATACAGAGAGAAGTGGCTCAGTGACCCAGAAAGGTGTTACAAGAGAAAGGAAAACCAGAAATTAGATGAATACGAAAAGAATACCAGTCATGCTCATTTTGTTAAGAATAAGCATGTCTTGCATTCTGTTCATCCTCAGTTATGGCGTAGATCCAGAAAGTTCCATTTTGATGCCAACGACTCATTTGAGTTCGTGACGAAGTTGTTTGACTCATTGATGGGTGCTGGTAAAGATAGACGTGGAGTAAAAGACAATGATGAGACGAGGATCTCAATCGAACACCCAGACTTTGAAAAAGGTGTATTATATCTGTCACTGGTAAAACATTGTTAGATGAAAATGATAACTTACACAATCAAATGACATGTTTACTTTTAATGATGACAATGCATCGTTGGAAGTGACACACACTTCCCTAGCACAATGGTTTGGAAGACATGGACCAATTTCATTTCCTTCTTTATAGATAAAATGGTTGAAGGTAAACGCAGTATTGCAGAAGCTAAAAATATCAATGATTCCATGTATGTCACCTGGGCTGTTGTGGTGGAAAATGGCAAGTTGATAAAGATCAATCCGAATTTGGCAAAAGAAATGGAAAAATATTAGAAACTCTAACAGACCACTCCCGATTAGCCATTGTGCAGAAATATATGACTTTAAACACCAATAAATATATACTAACAGACCAACACAAGCGGTACGTCATGCATGTTACAGGGATCATTTGCAGGGATTCATGCAGAATCCCATATGACGTCATAGTCGCGTGGCCTAGTGGCACTATGTTGAGTTGTCGTGATGGCCAGCGTAAGCGGCCATCTTCTGACGTCATTAGCACAATGATACGTGGTGTCAGTGCGCATATGCAGCGCGTGTTGTTAGGGTGATAAGCATTTCCGTCGTCCATTTTGTAAACTGGATGCCGCCATCTTGGTTTTTATGGTAGCACGTAGTTGCTATGTGACCGAAACCTTCTTAAAGAAAAGGATTAGAGGTTCCATAGGACTGCTTTAGGGCTTTAAGTTTGCGGCTATAATGCACCGACAATTGTCCCTACAGGTGCCTAGTTTTCCTTCGGGATATCCTAAAGCAGATTTTGCGGGCATAGTGACGCACGGGAGTATTGGGAATCATGTGTGAAATCCTTGAGGCAGAAGTGACGCCCCCCCCCCCCCCCGACCACTCATAGGAACTCAAAGAGGGAGGCAGTGGCGGATTCAAACGAGGTCACCCAGCGTTGTTTTCTAAGTGCATACATGCTGGCAAATTCATGCTCTTTGTTCCTTTATTTTTTAAACATCCTAATGTCTTCACATCAGTTTTTAATATTATACTCTTCACATCAGTTTTTAACGATTTGATCCTAATATATCCCAATGCGAAAAACCTAATTTTTCAAGGAAATGGCCGTGAATACAGAGGTACAGGCTCAAATATAGGACTTTTTGTAGGCAGCAGTAGGTAGTATGGGCGGATTTTGGCGCACTGTTGCGCCAGAAACTTAGGTGCGCCAGAAAAGTTGAGTTATTTTTGGAAAAACCCAAATTTTTGGGGAAAAAAACTAATTTTTTTTGGAAAACTCCAAATTTTTCTGGTAAAAAAAGTCCTAAAAATAACTCAATTTTTCCCCGAAAACCCTGGGTTTTTCCCGGAAAATGTTTAAATTCGAGCATTTCTGGCGGACTTTCGACGGAATTTGTCAAAAATGTCTAAAAAATCCCCGGTTTGACAAACCCACCTTTTTGATAAATTTAACACTGATTTTCCCATTGGGTGAATTTTTTCGATATGGTACGGAATGGGATTTTGCACGATTGTGACCGGTGACAGATTAGCACTGAGATTTCCATTGGGAAAAATCCCGAAAAAACTGTTTTTTCGGTTTTTGAGTTGAAAAAAATATGCGATCGAACGTCAATTTCCACAGTAAAAGACAACGGTTCGAATAAGGTGAATGCGAAAATTGCGCCAGTAGAACTCGATCCGGGTAATAGACGACGGTTCGATCGAGGTGAATTCGTAGATTGAGCCGGTAAACTCGACCGTTTGAGAATCGTTAGATTAGGTGGACGATGATCTGGGGAATTGGGGGAGGATCGCGCTTGAAAAAAAAAACAAAATGTATGTAATATATTTTTATTATGAGACGAGTGATGAAAAAAATTTACCGTTTAAAAAAATAAAAAATATATATATATAAAACAACATTAAAAAAAATAAGAATCCAAAAAAACAAACTGTTTTTCATTAAAGAAAAAAACTAATAATAATTAAATAAAACAATGTTTCTACACATCGGAGATTCGAAGTGAAGGAACGAGCAGGTTCGCGAATTAATACGGAGTAAGGAGAATATGCAGGTGCAGAATAGGCCCAGGCGACTGGGAGAGACGAAAGACGACTAAGATGTTCAGACCCATCACCGAGGTTCAGGAACGAGCCAGGAAAGAGATCGTGGAGGAATTGAGACCCATAAAAGAAGGTTCTCAGAGGATAGCTTCGCACCCTGGTAGTTTTGCGTCGAGAACTTTGTCCGATTACACTCCGACGGGAATCGAGACCGATCGAAGTAGCGTCGATAGTTTTACGCCGAGAACTTTGTCCGATTACATTCTGATGGGAATCAAGATCGATCAAAGTAACGTCGACACTAGCGATGCTTCAAGCATTGCTAGCAGCGTCAGATCTGACGATGTTAGTAATGGAATCGTGAAAGATTCGATGTACGGATTTCGATCGCGATAAAACATTCGTGGGTGATACGGAAGTATCGTTTGAAGACGGCTATTTGATCTTCAATTTGAACAGGTACGAAACGACCGAAGGACTGCATACTCTGCTCACTCACCAGAGACCCACAGATTATACCGATGAGGATTACAATAATTATGGAGACATTCTGATTCAGACTCACGCCATCAAGAAGAACAATTATCCCAAAGAGACGAGACCGAAGGACAGGAGAGGTTACAAGTGGAAGAACGTGGTGGTGAGTCCCATATGGGAGGCGAATGAGAAATCCGCGAGATCGGAAAGGGAATGACCGATGTGATATTTCTTCCGCGCGATCCCTATGCCTTGTCGGAGAGAATGAGATTGTTGATGCCCAGCAGAGAGGCCGGTAACACTGGAGTGGATAACGATATAATGAGCATGTGCGACGAATTGTTGAGGAAGAAGGTCTTGAGTAGGAAGGATTATAAAGAGTTGATGAATCGTTTGAAATAATAAAATAGTAAGAGAAAAAAAAAATTAAGTAAATAAAAAAATATATATATTCCAAAAATAAAAAAAAAACAACCGAATTTTAAAAAAAATGTTAGTGATAAATACAGGGGATAGCTAGATCTAACGTCTAATGTGGATCGGGCATCGTGGATTCGTTGATGCAATTTTTAACTCATAAATTCACTGGTGACGCCGCGAAACAGATCACCCCGAGTGCTCTCAAAATTGGAAAGAAGATGGGAGTCGATGTGGGTAAGAAAGCGGCGACCGAAGCAAGCAGTAGGATAGCTTCGGACGCTGGCAAGATAGATGCCAATGCGTTGATTAATAAATTGATAACTCCACAACCTACCAAACGATCGAGAATGGAACTGAGAAGTTGGCAAGACTTCTATGATGATGTCGTACCGATACAAGACTTAGCTAAAATGATGAAAGGATCGAAATTGAAAGTAATTTATAAATAAAAAACTTTTTATAAATAATATATATAAAAATAGGAATTAAAATAAAAAAAAAATAGAAAAAAGAACATTGTTCAAAACATAGTTAAAAAAAAACTGGAGAAAAAAAAGGATATCAAAGACATGTCTTGGAATGATGCGATGACCAAGAGGTCAAATGACAAGTTCTTTCCCAAGAGCATAAGAGGTCCGATAGTGGGAAAATCGAATTGCGAAAGACCAATCTCTTGATGAATCTACTGTTTCGACCTAGCTGGTTGGATTATGACAGATTATTCATTTTCAGCAAGAGTCTCTTTAAACTGGAATACAGATTGCTTCGAGACTGCATGAATCAAAATCTCCCCAAAGACGTCATCTTGAGAATCTTCGACAATCGAGACGAATTCGAAGGACAAGACACTTGCAATATATTGGATGGGGCATCGAGAGAATTGACTAGAAGAAATGCTGAGTGTTCGATCGTGGAATGTCTGTTTTACCGAGAATGCCAACGATGTTCCCGATCCCAGAGAGTTGAAGTCGGAGAATAAGAATCTCATGATCTTCGACGATCTGCTGTTGGAGAGACAGAATCGATGGAAATCGTATTATGTTCGAGGACGTCACAGCAACATGGATTATTTCTATCTGTCTCAGAACTATTTTCGACTGGCTAGACAGACGATAAGGGAGAATGCTAATTTTCTGTGTCTCTTTCATCAGAATCTCAAGAATCTCAATCGCATCTATGGAGATCACGTGGCCAGCGACATGAGCAGGGAAGAATTCAGGAGATTCTGTAAGAAAGTGTTGGACAAACTACTTCACAATTGCATGGTGATAGATTTGACTAGCGAATTTAACAACAGAACATATTGAAATGGATTCGACGATTGTTTTTATGTTTCTGATAATAATAGAGAAGAAAATAAAAAAAAATATTGATAAAACTTAAAAATATATAAATAATAAATAATAATAAAAAAAATGTCAGAACATCTATGAGAACAGATAGTCGAGAATACCGCTGAAAAACAGTCCTTTCAAATCATAGTGAGCCATGACACGACTCGATTCACTACGAAATTCGAACCTTCTGTCGAATTGAAGAAGGAAAAGAGATACGAGATGGTGTTGGTTAATCTCGAGACTTACTATTCGTTTCCCAACGTCACCGAAAAGAATACCATGTTCCAGTATTCCAACGGTGTGGATTGGTTCGAGATTCAATTTCCCAAGGGAGTTATGACATAGATGATCTGAACCATCACAACCAGACAAGACTGAAGACCGACGGTCACAGAAGCAAGATGATAAGACTCGCTCCCAATATGAGTACTCTATAGACAATATTAGACTTGGGAGATAATTTTTGAGTGGATTTTAGTGCAGAAGATTCGATCGGCAATATGTTGGGATTTGATCGAAAGATTATTGAGGTCATGCCACATCTAAAAATATGGTCAACATTCTCATGGTTAATAGCATTTTAGTGAATGTCAGTATGATCGCAGGAAGTTACGTCAATGGTAGCACTCAACCTACCATCTACTCATTCTTTCTGGACGTTTCACCGGGTTACAAGATCATGGAATGACCTTGAAATCTCGACTGTCTACCCGTGATTCTCAATATGTTGTATAGCATTGGAACCACATTGTGAGATCAGAACGATGATCTGTTAGATCTTCACAGAGAGAGAGTAACTATACGATTTTACATCAGAAAGATATGAAAAAAAAAATAATAAATAATTTGAAAAATAATATCTTAAAAAAAAAAAAAAAGAAGAAATTTATTTAAAGAAGTTTTAGGTTTTATTTTATATATTATACAAGAAATAGTAAAAAAAAGAAAAAAGAAAACTTATAATATTAATAATTTAAAAAAAAAATATTTAATCAAATCAAAAAAAAAAATAAAACATGAATCAATACATAATTAAAAACGTGAACATATCCGAAGGACAGAAAGCTAAACTTCAAAGAGTGTTGAGAAATTGAGGCTGTTAGATTTCAATTCAGTCTTCAAGATCTGGAGCGTGGTTGTCGCGATTGGATTGCCTGGACTAAAACTCAAATCAAAAGGATGGAGAAAGCAATTCGTAATCGAATGGGAATGATGGTGAGACTGTGTCTCACTCAATTGAAATATAATCTGAGAATGAAAGGCGGTTTCTTACTGCTATTGGCGGGACTCACTGCAAAACATTACCCATTCTCACAAAGACAGTGTTGCCAGCTCTAGGCATGGGAGCTCTCTTGGGACTCGCTAGTTCGGGAGTCGACAAATTAATGGGTAAAGGATTGTTTTTGAAGAAGAGGGGAAACGGACTGTTTTTGAAGACGAGAGGAGCTGTGTGTTGTGTAGACGTCGAAGCCAAAGGATTGCATCTAGGACCCGTGAGAAAGGGCAGTGGCGATGCTTTCCATGGAGATGGTCTCTAACTGAAGACCGGAGAGAATGTGGAATCGATCAGTGAAGGTTTGTTGTTCAGTCAGAATTCGCTGTTTAAGAATATACCCCTTTTGGGTATGTTATTATAAAAAAATAACAATTAAAAAAAAATAACAATAAAAAAAACGAAACAAAAGGAGAGAAAACATCTTCCAACAGACGTTCGTTTTACAAAAAGCTTTTAGCTTTTTCTAAACATTTACATGAGTATGCATTATAAAGAATTCAATTGGAACAAATCGTACACGTCGTGGGTTTAAACATGTACGGAACGTTGTTTTCGTTAATATCGTTATTCATATTCCTAAATCAAAGCTATTTCGAAAATATCGAAATGATGAAGTGTTCGAACGAAAAAAATGTGTCATACCAAGATTATCACATGATTATAGATATCCTAGATTGTTTGAAACATGAAGTGAAACTTGTAGAATGTTACAATTACGCGAAATATCATTACAGTATTTATTGCACAAAAACGTAGTTAATCTATTCAATCATGGTGGTGGTGATGAAAATACTGAAAAATCTATTCGCGCGTGTGTCAAATTTATTTGCAGATTACACTCGTTCGCATGAAATAGATCGTGGATCAAATTTGCTAAAAGGTTAAAAATCATTATTGATTATTTCCCGTATCATTCTAACGATGACGATAAAAAAATGATGGTTTTATCGAAATACGAAAAGAATAAAATCCTTCTTTCAAAAAAATGTCATCTCTTTCCTATAATAATACATGCGATCATAATAGACGAGAAGTATTCATTCATTCGGTTGATGATGTGAAGAATAGAATGTGTTGTTATAAAAAAAACGTAATATATAAACAGAAAAAAAAATAATACGAAAACAAATAATAGAAAAAAAATAAGAATAGAAAAGTTTTTTTTTATATATTAATAATTATGAGTAAAATGAACGATTCCATGGAACCGAGAGCTTGATTTCTTTGAAGGGCACTGTGTAGAGCTTATGCGATCTGTGTGAATGAACAACTTCCTCGCATCTTGCATGAAAGATGCCTCCATCATTGAGAGGAGAGAGATTTTAACCATGTTAATCATTTGTGTTTTACGATGGAATGGGAAGACCTTGTCACCACGTATTTCATGCCCACATTGGAATACGTCTGACATGACAACGTGATCAAATGTTGGAAGCAATTCATGTCTTGCACTCAGAGAACCCATACCCACTAATTCGGAAGTGTTGAAGTTAGCACATCGAGGTCTCAACACCGAAGACAGGGGACACGTTTTGGAATTTTTATTGAAAAGGATTTTGGACGGCGAATATGTCGACATATTGAATGAAAAACAAAAATACGTAGTCATGAAAGCGAATAAAAGAGGCTTAGAGTCGTCGGATCATCAAGGCAGAAATGAAGGTTTCTCTCATGGAAAAAGGTAGGGAAGAATCAAGACAATCGTTTTGTAAATTGTTGGATCCCAAAAAGATTCCGGAAGCAATCGATTGAATATATATATATATAGAAAAGAAAAATAAAAAAATAAAATTATATATATAAATTAAAAAAATATGAAAAAATAAATTATTAAATATATAAGAAAAAAACAACAAATGTATTGCATCAAATGAAAGAGAGTTACCAATACAGTTATGTTAAAAAAAGTATTGACAAAAAATAACAGACCCATGCTTCGTGGAACGAGTAAAATGTGCGGTTTGACCAAGATGTAATTTGTCAAACGCAGTGCCAGCCTGATGAATAAATTGATTAATAATCTAAATGTCAAATGCATCTGCCAGGACATCAATTCACAGGACCGGGCATGATATTAAATAAGATTGAATCGAGATCTGACTCCTAAATCTTGGAGCAAACCCATTAATAGGGTGGATTCGGCTGCTTACGCTCACGATCTGTGCTACACTAAACATCCTGACATGGAGACTCATAATCGAATCTGCGATAAAAACTTGTTAATGCAAATGAAAAATATACTGAATCCCACTAGAAGAGAGAGAGAGAGAGTCGAATGTTCACTGGTCGGTAAAGTGGTCGGTACCAAACCTCGATTCGGATTGGGTCATAAAAAAAAGTGTTCAGAAAAAATATTAACGAATGCATTGGCGAAAGAACTATACAAACCCGTCACATGTAAATTTTGAAGGAGAAGGGTGTTCGTGAAGGGTCTGGATCAGATCTGGTTGGCCAATCTGGTTGACATGAAATCGGTTTTGAGATGGAATGAGGACATTAAATACATACTGATGGTCATCGACATGTTTTTGAAATGTGGATGGATGAGACCTCTGAAGAATAAATCAGGAGCTTGCGTGGCCAAGGCTTTGAAGAGCATATTTGCATCGTCTTCTCGAAAACCGGATAAATTGTGGGTGGACAAGGGGAAGGAATTTTACAACAGTCACATTCATCCACAGGTCGACCTCTCTTTTGTTGAAAATGAAGGGAAAGCTAACGTGATCGAACGTTGGAATAGAACAATGAAGGAAAAAATGAACAAGTATTTCATGGCCAATAAGACCAAGAAATATATCAACGTTCTAGATGAACTGGTTGAAGAATACAGCAACATGCGACACAGTTCGATCAAGATGATGTCTGCAGAAGCTAGTGATCCTTGAAACGAAAAACGCATCTTCGCAAATCTTTATCCCGAAAGGATTATACTTCTTATAAGTCCCTCTTCGAAAAAGGTTACACTCCTCAATGAATCCAAGGAAATCTTTAAGATCGTTAGAATATTTTACACAGATCCAGTGACTTACAAAATAGAAGTGTTAGAGGATGATGAAGATGGCAGCAGAGAAATCATTGGAACATTTTACAAACAAGAATTGCAGAAGACGACATTTTGAAAACCAACCCTTCACTTTTCTTTTACACATATATAATAAGGAAAAAAAAAATAATAATTTAAAAAAAAAACAATTTATAATAAAAAAAGCAAACAAATTAACAGAAACAAAAAAAAAAACCTGACGAATATATTAGATATAACCGAAGGTCTAACCAGTCTAAACAATGCCAATGCCAAGACTTAAGATCTGTTCGTCCACGCCAGCGAAAGTTACATAGTGATACAGGGACATCTCACCAAGGAAGACGGAAGTGATTATGCAGATGGGGATGTAGTCAATCTAGCCAATAATGGCATGATGCATCTGTTCAGTAATATAAAATACATGCTCTCGGGACAAGACATAGAATCTATGTTTCATCCCGGCCAGGCCAGCACGATCTACGGATTCTTGACATATCCAGATGATTTTTCGAAATCTAAAGGACTCAATCAATTGTAGGTGAAAGACACATTCGCTGACATGAGTGCAGCTAATACTGGTGTCGCCATGAGATTTGACTACGTCCTCAAGACATCGAGACCCAGAGGAACGTTTTCATTCTGAAACACATATTCGGATTTGCAGAAGATTATGATAAGATTATCCATGGATTCAAACACAATCTGACATTGATTCAAAAAGGAAATGACAAAGCCATCATGAGACTCTCTGCAACCGATGCGGGTAAGATACATCTGAACAAGATATATTGGTTCATTCTGCATGTGCTGCCTTCGGTCACGGAGAAAGTACGTCTCTACAAGATCATAGAATCGAAGAGTAAATCACTGGTGGGATTTAGAATGAGACAATGCGACATGGCTAGTATTCCATCATCCACCAATCACTTCGATTGGAGATTGACTGTGAAATCTGCTTCGGAAAGGCCATGATTCATCATAGAGCATTTCAGACCGATAGGGATGGGTCTCAAGAGAAAAATCCTTCCCTGTTCGCTCATTGTCACTTGAGAAACATGCAGGTATTTCTAAACGGCACGAGATATCCAGCCATCGAAAATAATGTCTCTTTTGATAAGAATGATTTCTGCAGACTATACAGTGATGCCGCCGATTTCAGGAAGAAATATCATCGACTGCACAAATTGATGGGTAATCCTAACATCACTCCCACTGAATACAAATCGATGTATCCCCTGTTCATATTCGACGTTAGTAAACAGAGCGAGTGAATCAAGAGTAGCGTCTTAGACATTCAGATCAAAATGCAATTCGACAGGAACGTGCTGAAGAGAACCGAGGCTTTTGCCCTAGTCCTGTCAGATAGAGAGTTAGAATTCAAATCGGACGGACAAAAAATGTCCATCGTTTGATGAAAAAAATAATAAAAATTAAAATACCAAAAAAAAAGTAATGAATAAAATAATTAAAAAAAAATAATATAATTGGATTTTGAGAGAATGAATATTCAATTTCTCAAAATCCAATTATATTTTTTTTTATTTTGAGTTGTCTCCCCTACATCACAGAAGTGATTATTTTTATTTCAATTTTTTTTTGTTTTCACTGTTTGTTCAGAGGATTGAGTTCGATCAACAGAGAGACCACTGAAGTGGCGGCTTTGGGATTATTGATTTTTGTCTTGAAACTGATCCTATCCCCCATCTGTACCCTGAGAGGCATACCGAAGATGCTAGTGTTTGAGTGTTGATCCTTCATCTTTCTGATTCTGTACCTCTTATCGGTTTCCACACCGTTCACTATGTGATTGATGGCCGCTCTATTGCTCAAGTCCATAGAAGTCAGACTCATTCGAATAATCTCACCTCCCACCGACATGGGATATCCTATCTGAACGTGCAGCTGTCCGTTAACTCCGTTTCTGAAGGACCATTCAGCTTTTTCTAATGCACCGCTCTCCTCGGCCCAAATGGTGATCAAATGTCTGGCATATTTTATCTTTTCCACGACGAAGATCAGAGTGCAGGCATCTGACAGTGCACGGGATCCGGTAGATTCGTGAGTGCGTGTCCTCCAATGTCCAGTTTGCCTTCCATTATGTCACCATTTCTCCAAACCGTATTTCCGTCCAAGTACTGTCTTCTGACTGCGCTGGAAGCGAATTCTGGTTTGGCATTGAGACCGAATAGATTGTAACAAGCCATGTCGATGCCGGCCTCCATGGTTCCTCCAGATTTTTTGTTAAGATACAATTCGTCGACTTGAAATTTCAGATAGGATTGAGAATTCTGTAGCGCAGAATCCACATAGCTTTGTTGACGTCCGTCGAGTCTTTGTCCGCATCGTTGATCTGGGACAGATTCAATATCTTATTGAATCCTGCACCCAGATCCCATTTCATTTCTAGCTCGTCAACGTTATTCTTTCTCAGTTCCAAGTCTATGTATTGTTTGGTCACTGCATCATTAAGATTCGTGGGAACGGGCATGTTAATTATCTTGTTAGAATTCGCATTCAATTTGGACTGCATCACTTTAAGAACGTAGCGATCTCTCAGATGTTTACTGAATCTCGCATGAGCATCGTCCATATATCTTTTAGTGGTGACATCAGTCGAATCTCTAGGATCCACTACATACACCACTCGTTTAGATTTCAAGTCGAGATTATCCGTCATGTCTTTATTCACGTAATTGTCTCTCATCATCTGCCAGAAATTTTCGTCTCCTCTATCGACGGATTTGTTAGTTGCAGCATCTGACAGATCGATCGGTTCAGGAAGATTGTAGATTTTCTTATTGTTTAAGTTTAAAGGTTCTTCTCGAGGTTCGTATCTCCAGATGTATCATTCATCCAAGATGGCAATGTCAACAACAACTTCAACCATTTTTCTTTTTTTTCTAGAGGGACCTTCATTATCGTCAGCTTGACCAAATTTATCGACTGGCATTTTTGTTTTGTGTTTTGTATTATTTTAATTATAACAACCAAAATTTTTGTTATTATTTTAATTATTACTTTATTTTTTTTATTTTCTTTATTTATATATCTATCTATTTCAATTTTTTTCTTTCTCCTCCTTTAATGTAAATCATTGAGAATATCCTGAAAGTGATCTCCTTCTGACCATCTCTTGAGAATGTAGAGGCATAGGTGACCGCAAAACACTCAATCCGGAACTTGCACTCATTTGGTATTGCAAATAACTGATGTTAAATAGTTTCTTATTTCTATCAGCGGAGAGATTCCGTAACTATTGAAATAATAATTTTTATTCTGATTCGAAAACCATGCCACCCAATGCATACCCTCACCTCCGATATTGTCCAGATTTAAAATTCCACCTTCCGAATCGTCTTTTCTCCTCGGTAAGGCATCTCTAGAAAACACACCTCGAAAATGTTTGATTTTTAAAACTTTTGCCACTTTCAAGAGATCAATGTTGGATAGGGGTTCGTTGGGTAAGACGACACCTTCTGCGGATATGTGTTTTATTTTCTTATTCATAAATAAGTTTTTTTTATTTATTATTTTTTTTATTCTTTTATTTAATTTATATCTCGCAAGTTTTTTTTAAACTTACAACATTTCGATGTCTTCAATCATACTACATTCATCCTCTCAGTTTTGTTGTTGTATTATTGCAGAATAATGTCCGAGTGTGAAAGTGTGTATTTTATCCTCACATATAATTCTCTTACCATCGTCAGCCATCAATGCAATCTTATTGATTTCTTTGGTGTACATCTCATGCTTTTCACTTTGAATCACAGTCATCTTTTTGTACACCGCCAAACCTTCGAAAAGACACTCTTTATACTCATTTAACCCTTTACCCAACGTAACGGCCAAAACCGGCCAGCGCTATTCTAAAAAATCGCCAATTAATTTTCAAAATATTTTCATTTTTTGTCTCAAAAACATAGGTTATGACCCCTCGTTGGAACGAGCTCGTCGAGCTCGTTCCAACGAGGGGTCATAACCTGTGTTTTTGAGACAAAAAATGAAAAAAATTAGTTATTCAAGAATTTTGTTTGCAAGTGTCGTCTGCTTTTCATGTTAGTTAAAGGGTTAAAGCAATGTTTTTATTCGTCACATGCCTTTACATCTCTTGATCTCTTCACCATTGAGGAGATAAGCATACAATTTTGGTCTCAAATCCACGAATTCAGTGATCTGTCTTCCACCGCTCTCGTCTTTGAATTTACGAACACTTTTTTATTGACACCCATTGGAATCTCAGGTGGGTGATCGTCAGGATAATTACTCGTGTCGAACCATTCATTCATATCTGGCGCTATGTCATCATAGACATCTCTAGTCTCTATCTCGTAAGCCAGACTGTCCATGTTGGTGAACAATAGTTTGGCTTCCGAATTTGGATTTGACGTAATCGTAGTAAAACTCGTACATCAACTGCTTGCTGACATCTAAGATGATCACTCTGAGATAACAGGGTTTGTCGAACTTCAGATGCATCTTTTGCATGTGTACAGCCACTAGATTTTTATCGAATATGATTCTTTGTCGATAATTGGGTTTTGCGATTAATTTTCTAGACCTCTCTTCAGATGTGATGAGTTGAACATTGGTTCTATTCCTAATGTTTTCATAGATTTCCCGTACACGGAAATGTTCATGAGTTTGAAGAAATCTTTTCCGAAGTCACTCTCAGCCTGCATTCTTAAATTCGTGTTGAGATCGATGTATGTTTTCATCCAAGGCTCCTCATCGAATCGAATGATTCGATGCACAACAGTTAATCTCATCCTGCGATCGATGTAACATTTCAGATTTTTGCAATAGACCACATACTTGCATGTGTGATTTAAATGAGAATGAGTTTTTCGATGCCGTTCACTTCCATATCATCTCGGGAGCCAGCTGATAAACGTTTTGTAGATCGTATAACGTTTCCAGATAGTCCAAAACGACCCATTTGACATTTCCGATCGGTAAAGGATGACTCATGGCCCAACCATACAAATTATTAGCATCCCAATACTGTATTTATTTACTCAGTTTTTCCGAATCGAAATTTTTTCCCATGTGAGAATTATTATCTTTAGCATATCTGGTGGAAATCATAGAGACACCACCCCTCACAGCCTTTTCAAACATGAGCAACATGTCGATGTCCATTAATAATTCCAATCGGACTTTGGCCATCTTCAAAAGAGCACCCCAGGCAAGTCTGGGTGCTGGTATATACCAAGCCGGATCTAGTTCGTAATGTCGACGACACACTCGTCGAAAATTTTCGAACACGTTGGCCAAGAGAAGCATGTCAGTTTTCAGATAGTGGTCGTGATAATCTCTCATGGATTTCATGTCGAATAATCTCCACACTTTTTGCGCGTGTTCGTAATCGTCGTCGGAAATGTGGGACTGGTATAATTTTGAATAAAAATCTCCTTCATGAGGTAGAGCAATGTCGTTGAATTTCTCGAGATCACTCATGTAATCATAAGAGTAGATGCCTTTCCTCAACATGACATCCACCAATTGTCGTCGATCATCAAAATGTTTACTCATGATTTTAAATTTCTCCCTATTCAAACTGTCGACTAATTTTTCCAGACTAGCTGAGATGAATTTATAACTGTCGATGAAACGTATCTCTCTATGGATGGGAATCAATCTATCGATGCTTATCTTTTTATCAACAACCTTCCACATAGTGAAGGTAATGTATTTTTCGTCCTTTGCGCGATGCAGCTCAACTTCCCTTCGATGACACCCATATTTTTCATGAACAGGTGACTGTCGTAGCCTGAGAGATTGTTAAATATCACCAGATAGAATTGAGCATCTCGAAATCTTAAATAACATTTGTTGTGAGCAGCACTACAAAACAGACCCGGGTAGTGATTGTGATCTCTAACTTTTTTATTATTTTTACAATTATTATCGAATGTATGTCTACAGATGTGACATTCAGTGGTTTCCTTTCATTCTTCCAGTTGCTCTGGCGTGTTGATCATGTCTTTAGATTTTTTAAATTTGTCATATAATTCTTGAATTTTCGATTCTAACTCTTCCACGAATTTTTGAGCCACGTCGTCATCATCTGAACGTTTAGTGTAGACGAATGGACCTGACGATTTTCGATCGTCGAAAGAACATTTCTCGTAATAACAATAGCCCGAAGGTATGTGCTTCTGATATTTTTCAGTGTAACTCCTACACTCGTTGGGTTGACAAGAATTCATTTCTGTGGTGAAACATTCGAAATCGGCATAGACGACGAATGGCAGCTCTAATCTTCTTTTGTAGTTGCAAAATTCATGTAAGTGTTAGGTTTAGGCATTTCGATGGCACCGCTTGGCTTTTCATTGCAATATTCCTGATGACACATCAACGATTCTTGACGAGGGAACGAATTCATGCAGTTGAGACAGAAAAATCTCTCACTCTTATGTTTAGTAATCTGCTTCGACAGCAATCGACTCATATTTTTAATCGAGCAATAATGTTCATTGTCACTCTCGGAAATTAATAACAAATTAACAATATTTTCTCTCTCTTTGTGCGAAGTCAGTCTGAGAGGATAGACTATTCGTTTTTCATTGTCGCATGCCAAGACGTTCACGGTCACAGTGGAATTTAGTTTTTCAAAATGCTCGATGTCTTTCAACGGTGTTGAGAAAGGCACTCACATCCAATCGAGATTTTTACAAGTCTCCTCGTGTTTGGAAACTCTCTGGGCATCCTTTTCTACAGGATACAAGGCTGATATGATCGCCCATTTGATACACTCGCTATCATCTTTATTTTTCACGTTAATCGCAGCTTTTTTATTAGATACGAAATCAAGCAATTCTATGTAGGAAGACGTTCTCAAAAGATTCTGTTTGTCCACGTGAATCTCAAGATTTAATACCTCCTCGAACGTCCAACCACTTCCCTTGAGATGATAATTATCCATAGATTCCAACATCTTGTCTTTCATCACTTCGGAAACATCGGATAATTTGTCGTCTCTAAACACAGTCTCGTTTTTAGACTGGAAATAGTTATCTTCCACCACGCTCTCACCAATGTTCGCGTTGACCCTTTTCATCAGACAATGCAAAATCATTTTTATTTTTAGACCCTTACCCAGATGTTCTCAAAATAATCCAACACTCCACCCTTCGCCCGTTCCATAAACAATTCGGGATCGAGATTTGCAAGACTGGGAATCACATAGAAAATTTTAAAATATCCTTTAATGGTGACGTCTCATTCTATCGTAATCAACGATTTCTCTTACGCTTTGAATACGATTCCCTCTATCACATCACGTCCCTTTTTCCCTCCAGTGCTCTCACGACTGCATCCATCAATTTTTGTAATGAATCGTCATCTCCAACCACATTGCTTTTCTTTTTTTTCATTCTCTTTCAAAACCTGTCGGTCCACTTTTCGTTTAACAGTCTTCTTCTTGTTGTTTCGTCGTCACTGCTGCCTTCTCATTTTTTCATGATTCGAGTTTTTGTCGCTGTTGTAGATCTTTCGTCCACTCCCTTCCCATCAAGTAAATGACTAATGCATTCGTCTTTTTTCATGTGTTTAACACCTTTCAAATTCAATAACTGACGTACTTTGGCTTGTAATTTCACCAGTGTTTGATCATAGGTCTCTTCACGTAGGACTCCAATCAATTCTCCTTTGGTTCTGTAACAGCTGTAATTTTTAATTCTTAGATTTCTTCAGTACTTTTTCAACTTGGCTATGGTAGATGAATATAACTTTTCCACATTAGACGTTGTTGTTTGTGGCATATTTTTATGTTAAAACTCCTTATTTAATATATAATAATATTATAGTTTTTTTTACTTCTTATTTTAATATATATATATTTTTAATGAAACATCGGTAAAGCAAAAAAAAAAAAAAAATTAAGACGATTAGGTAGAGTCTCATCAGTAAAAAGCCCCCCAAAAATAATTGTATACCGTAGAAAACCAGTACTACCTCTGTTTTTCAATTCCTTCTAATCAGAGGTGAATAGAGTTACATGCGTCGAGAAACAGACACTCGCCCTAGATTTGTATATATTAAAATAAGATCCATCAACTTAGCATTTCACTTCATTCAGTAATGAATACAGGCGTTTTGAAAGACAGTTCTATTTTACAAATAAAAACATTGCAATAAAAACACCCGGATGTTCACTCAGCAATACGTGCGTGGTTTATTTTACTCACTTCAAAGCAATTATCATTAATCGAGTGAGTGTGAAAACATACCCAGCATTCCTAAACTCAAAGAGAGGCTTCATAATTTCAAGTCCGTGACAAGAATATTCGTTTTAAAAACACTTTCTCCTTTTTGATTGACCCATCGGAATATCAAATTTACTCTCTCAAATGTTCGTCTTTCTCCAGGGATTATATTCAATTTGTGAATTAGTTATTTGGAAATATTCGGATGTATGTTACTTCCATAGAACAGTGATAAATCGTCTGGGTTGAAATTTTAGATCTTATCCGATAGGATTGTCAACAAATCGTCTTGATATTCGTACATTAAATCCAGATCGATTTCATTCAATTTCAGAGGTAAGACACTTTTCTCATATTCCTCTTTGAAACCACTAGTCTCCACGTCTGTCAGTTCAATAGCATTATGAGATTCAATTTATAAATTTTAGTGTCGAACTTTGAATATCTTTCGGCCCTCTTCAATTTTAATGCGAATTTTTTAGGTGTGGAGGATTTGATGACTGATTATTTTTTTTATAAAATATTAAATTTTATGTTTTTTTTTTAAAATGATAATAATTATTAATTGTAAAAAAATATTTTGTTTTTGTTTTTTCTTCGTATATGTAAAAAATAAAATAACAACTTTTTTTACAGTTTTTTTTCTTTAATGACAAAAACAATTTTATCATCTCATCAATATTGCTCTTCGTCAAGCTTTCAGCCTCTTGGCCTTCTTCACGGACCGTTGATAAATTTTCAAACTACATCCCCGCACTATACAAAACAACAATCAACATTGAAAAGAAAACTATCACACCGTTTCGTTGGAACGTTTGACGTACGCCGACATAATACACGACGGGCTGTGAACATAAATGCCAGATTATCAATATCTCTACGTAAAAGCGGGATTATAATAAAACTGCAATGTTCTTGCTTCAGAATCTTAGCAACCAGCCCTTTGCGTAGCACTGCCAGAAGGAAAACTAAATTAATACCTTATTAAAACCAATAGAGGGAATCCAGAGAAAAAAAGGGGGGGGGGCGGGGATGGGACACAGATACATGCGGGAGGGGTGGTGGTTAGTAAAAGGTTGAAAAATACATGCAGTGGCGTGGGTACAACCCCTACAGGACAAATTACATAATTATCCGATACAGACCATTACGCCAGGCCTCAACACGGTCACCCACCACCCTTGGCTCAACTGGGCTAAAAGGCCAGCTAGGTCCAAGGCGGTAGGTAGCCCCACTGTGACCAGCGACAGGGGTCCAAATATGAACCTCAAAACAGAGAGTATAATATTATCTAATAATTAAAGTACGACCACCGCGGACGGGGCGAAATACACAAGTGTGCACCACATCCACGCATATTATCAAAATAAGAACCGCCACGGTACCAAGCGAACCACCATTAATGAAGCAGGAGTAAATCCCGGCGCTTCATGGATGGAAACCACAGCGGTCTAGCTACAATCGAGTCCGTGGGCAAAACGCCCACTAGCGGACCCCCACCCACCCACCCACGACGGCTGCACTACAACTTTATATACATTAAACGAGGTAACTGCAGGCTAAACTTGGCAGAAAGTAGTGGCACATTTACGTAGGGAAGGGGGCGGGGTAGTAAAACGTGTCCCCTAACCAAGATAATTGCCCTCAATATGTGAGTTCCTCATTACAATGCATAGATGTGGATGTCATCATTACCGGTGACTTGTGTCCGATCCAATGACATCCACATCCATACGGCTATTACATACAAAGTACAAATCCTATACATCAGTAAATACTGATAATTAAATACAGTGGCATATGCAAAACTACGACCAGGGCAAATAACAAATAATCCATCGCAGGATAAACTCTGAACCTCAGTACGAAAACACACCACCCTAGGCCCAACCGAGCTCAAAGCCCAGTTAGGCCAATGGCGGTGAGTGGTCCCACGGAGACCTACAATTTTATTGACAAAGTGTCAATATATTCCAGGTCGTGTTAGCCTTATATTTGTTAAACTGTTGCCGCTATGTTAAGCAATGTGTTAAATTAACTCAATTCTTTTCACGCGAACCCTAGAGGAAATTACATGGATTCTTGTTGGTTTTGTTGCGCGAATCTTTGCGCGAAGCGATTCTCGGATTCACGTCGAAATATTAGCTCTGCAATACTACCCAATAACACCAAATAATACCCAATAACACCCAATACTATCTGATAACAGGGCCGGAACAAAGTTTTCTATGGACCCGGTCCCTCCCCTTACACACGGACAGAATCCCCTCCAACAAAACGCCTCGGAGAGAAACCTCACCCGATCCAAGCCATTTTTTATTTAAAAAGTAAAGTATCGGGTATAGTTCTCTAAATCAGTATAATAATAAGTACAAGTGGTGAAGATAAGGCAGCGGTGGGAGAGTGGCGGGTGGCCTCTCCTACAAATAGTCCGGAAAATGTGTCCGTCGGAAATTTCGGGGTAGGGGTGCAGGGCAACTAAAACTTTTTATTATTTAAATTTCAATGCCCATAAGGTAATTCTTTTGGTTTGTCTTTAGTGCAACACATCAATTCTTGAGATCTTTTTATTCTCGTTGAAGGCGTTGCTAATGTTTTTAGTCCCTGACTGACTCACTGTGAAGTTCCAAAAAACAATGACTCCTACTTGCGTTGGCGAAACCGATACTCGTCAGATCACCGAAGTTAAGCAACGCTGAGTTCGGTTAGTCTGTGGATAGGTGACCATTCAATGATTGATTCGAATTCCCGCGTTGTGTCCTTGGGCAACGCACTTTACCCCGATTGCCCACGTGGGGGCACGATGACGCTGTGTTCTGAGACATACTGCACGTCGAGGTGCACATGTCTTCAAATACATGTAGTAGATGGATGATAAGTTATCTCGAAGCGCTGACCGTCACCGAAGGCGTCGGTCGGGGGGCGGGTTCTCCCCCCCCCCCGATGCCTTCGGTGACTGTCAGCACACCAGGGAAACATGAGAGGGGCATAACCCACTACCCTTTGTAAGTTAGACCGGAAAAGATTTTTGAAACTACCATTAGTAAGGGGGTCCTGATTGATTATCATATCTTTCTGTCGCATAATTCCACACAGTAGATAAAGGGTTAACTGTCTTCATGACAAGATTTGTTTGAGAAAATATGTACGAAATGGCAGCTTTTGAGCTTTGAACGAAGCAAAGCTGCAGCTTGATATGGTAAATAAATCTAATACTTATCGCGCATCTGAGAACTAAGTTTCGAGGTAACTAGAAGAAAATAGTTGCGCTGTTTTTGTCTTGTCGACTTTCTCAACTGACTTCGCTTGGGGCCGAACGATAAGAAGGGCCGAGTTCTCCTATGAGCAAACTTTTCAGAATGTGAGCCCAATCGCCGCTATCTCAGCGCGGCGGACACTGCATTCACTTTTTATGCACATGGGCCCCCAAACAGCATGAATTTGAGGATGGAATGATTCACAAACAAATCAGACCATATTTTATCTAGAATATTCTGTCCGGGAGATTATACCTTGGGTCTTGGGGAATTTGTCCAGGTGCCAATTGGGTAGTATTGAGTGCTGTTAGGTGTTATTGGGTAGTATTGGATGTTATTGGGTAGTATTGGGTGTTATTGGGTAGTATTGGGTGTTATTGGGTAAATCGACGTGCCCATTGTATTAAACCGCCCGTTCTTTCATTATTATTGTTTTAAAGAATTACTTTCATTTTACGAAAATAATTCTTTTAAATGCGATAATATTAATGAACAAAGTTTCGGGCCAGTTTCGTTTATTATTGTTTTGAAGATGTATATTCATTTCGGTTTCAAGTTCCCACCGACGATCACCGACACAAGGTTGCCTACATGGGGGCACAATGAACATGCAGAACCCAGTAGCCTTCGGAGAACATTAACAGCGGCTGATTAGTCAACGATGTGGTTGGACTCCACTTTCTCTAAACAAAATTCTTGGATACGCCACCGAGAGGGATTCTTAACCCTTTACCCAACGAATCGGAAACATCCGCCCGCGTAATGGCAAATTCAACAGCTGACAAAATATTATTTTTCAAAGCAACTCAACAAAACCGTATCATGTGACCCCTCTTTGGAACGCGCTCGATGAGCTCGTTCCAATGAGGGGTCACATGATACGGCTTTGTTGAAATTTTTTGAAACATAAAAAAAAAAATGATGTTTAAAATAATAAATTTTGATGTCGTCTGCGTTGGGTAAATGGTTAAAACATAATTAAATAGAGAGACTTAAGCTTACCGCAGTGAACACAGCAAAGCAAACGGGAACATAATGGACTAGGTTTCTGACGACAGTAGTTTTACTAGGTGTTGGTTCATCTGAACTGGTGACCTCGTTCGGACGATCAACTTTCCGTAGAAGATTACCATGCGGATCTATGTTTTCCTCAAGACAATCATTGTTTGTGGTTTTGCTATCCCCCATTTTCTTCCGACGTCTCTACACCCAGTCAAATAGTTTCGATAAATGCGCCCGTTGTCTGAACAGACCGCTTGTTTCAGCAAACCTTGTGAATGAAAACCTGTTGACCTGATTCACATGAATGCAAAAAATATTCGGTGAATCCATACAGTGTAAACAATAACTCTCTCAAATTTATTAGCATGCCACTATACTGTTCGCTGATGAAAAAACGCTTGTACTCCCTTGTGGTAATTAGATGCACATATTTCTAATAGATGAATCTCCAGTGATTTTGATTAGTTTAACCCTTTACCTAACATGAAAAGCAGACGACACTTGCAAAAAAAATTCTTGAATAACTAATTTTTTTCATTTTTTGTCTCAAAAACATACGTTATGACCCCTCGTTGGAACGAGCTCTTCGAGCTCGTTCCAACGAGGGGTCATAACCTATGTTTTTGAGACAAAAAATGAAAATATTTTGAAAATTAATTGGCGATATTTGGGAATAGCGCTGGCCGGTTTTGGCCGATTCGTTGGGTAAAGGGTTAACACCTGGGAGCGCGGTGGCTCAGTGGTAGACTGTTGGACTTCTACGCCAGAGGTTCCAAGATCGATCCCCGTCCGGGACGACCCGCGTTGTGTCCTTGGGCAAGGCACTTTATCCCGGTTGCTTTCATGGGAGCACGATGACGCCGTGTACGAAGGCGTACTGCACGTCGATGGTGCACATGTCTTCAACCGCTGTAACCCTGCTTGAGTGGATCTTGAACAGAGTTAGAATGTTAAGGAGCTGACAGTTGCTTGTCGATGCTCGGTTGTTCTCTCCGGTACTCCGGCTTCCTCCACTCGCAAAACTGTCACGGTCACGATTAGCCATTGTGCATAAGTATTTGACCTTAAACACCAATAAATAAATGAATAATATAAGTCTGTCACAAAATGAAAAGGTTCAATTTTGAATGATTTTGATGTTATGAGCGTTATAGCTTTGGGGGACTTCGAGAAAATGTCCGTTTTGGGGGAGATGTAAACCCAATTTGTGTCGACGGCCATTAATTAAGTCCCGATTGATAAAATATTTCAACTACATCATCGAGCCATGCCTTTTTTGAAGGCATGCCTCGTTGATGTAGTTAGCATATTTATCAAACGGGATTATAGTTGTAGATAAACACACGAAGTTGTCGTGACGCATGGGCTTCTAGCTTATTATTTAATTAGCATGATAAATGTTGAAAACCAACGTTATTAATTTGCTCGGAAGATTCTACACGTTATATCAGATCCATTCCTGTATCAAACTGATAATACTAGAGTAGTAGTGCCTTCCCACACCACACTACTGACTGACTTCAAACGCACAGTCGGTCATATAAACGAAGGTGGGAGGTCCCCAAGTCGGGCTGTCTGGGCCAAGGCTGGACACTTTAACTACGGCGCGTGCTCATTAAATAAGAGGCAGAGAACTAGCAAACTCTTAAACCACTAATCAAGTTCTATAAGGAATTCGACGTTATTGTGGCCTGGAACCAGTCTAGCGTTTAAATAGTCGATCTCCTAGCATGTTTCGATTCAATCGTCTGGAATATTTCAGTTTGTCGGAAAAGCGAACCTATAGTTCTACTAGTATGCTGACTAATATAGATCGTTGGAACTTTGGCGATTATGGACCTTTGTAGACTGGTGTGGAATATTGTGGACTAACACGGACTCCAGGTGTCTGAAGTAGCACCCCCAAACCACCACAATCTTCAGCCTACAAAAGTCACTAGTAGTCCCAAAACTCAGAAATCAGTCCACAAATATCCTCTTCGGTCCATATCAGTTCACATTGGCGCACATCAGCCCACCACAAATGTCAACATTCGAATACAGCGGCCCACATTAGTTCAAATCAATCACACAAGCCTACATTAGTCCACAGCGGCCAATATTATTCCACATCAAACCACAAATGTTCACATTCGACCACAAAGGTTCACATAAGTGTTTAATGGTCCACGGTAGTCAATATTATTGGACACATTTCCATATTAGTCTCCTCACCGCTATGTTGTGGGTTTTGTAGCTCATAGCTTCTACATTATCTTCTTGGTTCCTAGCTCCGAGAGCAATTCCAACATCTCTACTGGCTCAATCCCCTTTACCATAGCCTTTATGGTTTCTTGACCAGTATCAGCGACTCTGGAAACGCAAGGCGCCATCCTTGATTGAATCATTGCAATTTAGGTTGAAAGGTCAGAGGCTTGTTACTGACCTGCGTCATATGCATTGTATCCTATGGAAAGACATTTGCCCGTGTGGGAGTTTGGTGGCGCAGTGTGTTGGCGTAAGCGTACAGAACGCCGATAATACACATGCCTTCATCCAATGCTAACCTTGTTTGTGCCGGGTTAACAAGCGGGAGAATCCAAGCCATATAAAGAGCTTCCTGGGTCAAATTGGGTAATTATGGTCGTTGTTGGGTCATTTTCACTGAACAGACATACTCGCTCACAACGAAGCACACTATTCTGCCGGCCTGTATAACACCACGTAATGTCCATAACAAAAGATTACCATCAATGATCGCATGTTTCTAGAAGATTTGGTTTTTGGGGTCCATTTGGGTAATTTTTGATATTTGTGAGATTGTTTCCTGTATATACAGTACGTGGAGAGTGGATTGTAACTAAATCACCCGCGGAGTGGAGTTATCACCCGAGCTATAACTTTCAAATTTTGTACATATCGACGAACAACACAAGCAATGTTTCAGCCAATGGACCTCCAGGTTGAACCCGGAGGTCCATTGGCTGAAACTTTGCTTGTGCTGGTTATGTTTTGCAACAAATTTGGAATTATTATTGCTTGGGTAGAATCTCCACTCTACGGGTGATTTGGTGATAATACACTCTCCACGTACTGTACATATACTCCTATACAATTGAACATATCCTATGGACACCACTACATTAGAGATCCCGAGGCCCCATTGTAACCATATGATACAATAGAAAAAAGATGGTGGTCTTCATCTTCAAAATGGGCAACGTAAACACTTGTCACCTAAAAACACACTCTGCGCATGCACACTAACGACATGTATTACCATGATAAAGACGTTCAAAATTGCCACTCATGCTAGTTTCAATGACAACCAACATGATACCGTTAATGAACATCTGAGTAAAATTCTGGTGAAAGAGTAATACTAGTAAAGTAGACCTCATTGAGAGATTTTTTCAAGACCCTCATGACTTCGAGGCTAAAGAGGGCAAGTAAATTAGACATCATTGAGGAATTTTCTCATGTCTCATTTCAGAAAAAGGGGTGCCGAAGATCAGACGTTTTCCAAAAAGGGGTGCTGAAATTGCGGGTGCCCTGGGGCATGACTGTTAAATACCGAGATGAGGCTATGAGGGATAGTAAATTATACCTCATTGAGGGATTTTCTCATGGTGCTCATGGCCTGAGTTCAGAAAAAAGGGATTCCAAAGTCACACACTTTTTCCAAAAAGGGATTTCATGGGACATGGCTGCTAAATACTGAGATGAGGCTGAGAGGGAAAGTAAATTAGACATCAGTGAGGGATTTTTACATGTTCCTCATGGCCTCAGCCGAGATGAGGGTAAGAGGGATAGTAAATTAGACCTCACTGGGGGATTTTCTCATAGCCTTCATGGCCTCATACGACTAAAAAGGGGGGGGGGGGGGGGGGGCGAAGACCAGTCATGATGATAAAGTGAACTGATTGGATGATCTAAATAAATGAAACGAGAACAGGTGTAGTCGGAATAGGGTAGGAATTACTGGCTTTACGTACCACCCCACCAGTAACAGGATGATACAAAGCATTCGGTAGATTAATAATATCAACGGTTAAGATGGGACGCACAGGGGCATATACCATGCATACTCTGCTGCCGTTCTAAACTGCCAGGCATTAACCCCCACCCCACAATACAGCTTGATAATATGAAGCATCTGGTGGATTAGCTGTGCCAAGGGTTAACAAGAGACCTACAGGGGTATATACAGTCTATGATATACTACCGTTCAAAACTACCAAGCATTACCCCATCCCCACAATACCACTTGACCTACCATAACATACTACCTATACCAAACATATAATAAAACAAAGCAATCGGCTGGTTAATAGTACCAAGCACTAACAGTGGGCCTACAGGAGTATATATTTCCCACACTATACCACCGTTTTAAACTACCAGGCATTACCCTACCCACAATACCGCTTGGCCTAGCATTGCATACTACCTATACCAGTCATAGGATAACATGAAACATTAGGTGGATTAATAGTACTAAGGGCTAACATGGGACCTGTAGGGGTACAAAGCGTATGCCCTATACTACCACACTAGGCAACTATGCATTACACCCACCACCCACTCCACAACAACGTCTGGCCCCGCATTATATACTACATATACCAGTCATGGGGTGACATAAAGCATTAGGTAGATTAGTAGTACCAATGGCTTTCGGGGGGGGGGGGGGGGCACAAAGGTATAAATCGCCCATACTATACTGTTGTTCTATACAACCAGGCATTACCCCCATCTCCCACCCCACCCCACAATACCACTTGGCCTGCCATAACGTACTACATATACCAGCCATAGTCTATGACTCATAGAATAACAAAGCAAACATACTGAGGTCTAACAGGGGACCTATTGGGTATATACTGGGCATCCTATAATCCCGTTCTAAACAAACGATTATAATACTGCCTGACTTAGTATTACGAACTACCAATGCCAGCCATTTGATAATACAAAGGATTCGGTAGGTTAATAGTACTAAGGGGGTAAAAGACCAATAGACCATTCATCCTATACTGCCAATCTAAACCACCAAGGACTATCTCGCAATACCGCACTGGGCGACCATGCATTACCCCCATCCCCAAAATAATGCTTGACCTTGCGTTATCAGATAATATGAAGGTCCAAGGGCTAATAGTATACCTTCATGGATATATACCACTACTACCATATCACCCACCCCATTACGAGAAGCCCGACACCCCCTGTCACGAACAACGTTGTGTCAGATTGTATATTGCACAAAAATAGCGGTCAACGTCTCTATGACGTTGCGTGCGTATCATGATGTCACGACGTTAATAGCAACGTCAACCGTTTCGCGGAAAAGAAAACTTTCAACAAAAATCTCTTCACAATCAGTTTTCCTCCACACACCCATAATATATACCCACAGTGCTGTGTTCAACGTACATACCATAGTGTACTATGTATGCAGTACGTACACCATTCGCCGGATCTAGCTGGGCTGAGACGTACTTTTACAGCGGCAAAAGTTGAACCGGTAAAAGTCCGGGTAATAAGGGTCGTTCGGGTACCTTATATGCTACTTCTGTTATTATCTAAGTGAAATAACACGTCTTCGTACCGACAGCATTCAGCTTGGCCACTAATTGAATCTGTGACATGGATATACCTCAGTTGACACTCTTTTTCACTAACCGAGAATTTTGTTAGAATTCTGCCGGATTTTTTTCCCACGACCAATCGACCATTCACTCGTGAAATAACTGCCAGTTCATTTTTAAAATCTCTGTAAATTTAATTGGATCATACAGCGAACCCCACCCCACCCTACCCTACCCCACCCCACCCCACCCCACTTGTTTTGGCACTAAACTATCCAGAATGCCTAAACAGTTGGCACCATACTGTTTTGGGCCAGCAGGAAATATATACTACTCAAAGTTTGCTAAGTATCAAGTACATCCAACTACCTGTTTTACGTTTTGGTTGAAATATTGTAATGAAAAGTGTATATATTTTTTATTTAATTATATCTTTAATGATTTAAGTACAGAAATTAAGATTTTATTTGTGTTTGACATTATTTTTTAGCTTTTGAATACGATAACCATGGAAAATGGATATTATTGGTAAAAGAGGAAATTTTTCAGTGTGCCAAAAAGTTGAGGGAGCGAACTGGTATGGCTTCAATATCGAGTATGAGACCCATTACTATTACAGCTTGATAACGCCTTCTCATGTCCCCAATCAGGTTCCTGGTGGTCCTTTGTGGGATGTTGTTCCATTCTTGGACCAGCATGGCACCAAGCTCCTGGACACTTCTTGACTGGACTGGACGGGCTGAAGTTGCAAGCTGCAACTCATTCCAGACATGTTCGATTGGATTGAGGTCAGGGGATCTTGCTGACCAGTCCATACGCTCAATCCCCTCTCTCTGTCGGTACTCCCCGACAGCAAGGGCAACATGGGGACGGGCATTTTCGCCCATCAGAATGAATCTATCACCCACTGCACCCACTGCACCTGCATACAATCTGACGTGGACATCCAGGATCTCATCAATATACCGTTGTGCAGTCAATGTACCACGTTCAAGGACACAGAGCTCTGTACGTCCATCCCAGCTGATGCCGCTCCAGGCCATGATTGACCCTCCACCATAGCGGTCATGATCAGCAATGTTGGTTGCATGGAATCGCTCTCCTGATCTTCTCCATACCCTAGAACGCTTATCTGTGTGGTCTAGGCAGTACCTTGACTCATCTGTAAAAAGGAATGGCCGCCAATCTTCTCTGGTCCACCCAACGTGGTCCATGGCCCATTCATATCGTGCCTGGCGGTGGTTCTGGGACAGCGGAATGCGAATACATGGTTTTCTCGATCAGAGACCACCTTCGTGCAACCTTGCCCGGATAGTCTGCGTCGAAACATTTACTCAGGATGCATTCTGAAAGTCACTGCGAAGCTGGGTTGCTGTGACAAAGCAGTTCCTACGGGCCTGAATGATCAAAAACCGGTCTTCAGCTGCAGATGTTGCCCTGCCTCTGCCACCACCATGCCGTCTTACTGTGTGCCATACAGCTGAATTCTTGCCTAGACTCTGGTAATCACCGTAAGGTGCATTCCAAGGTCTTCACCAACCTGACGATGGGTAGCCCCTTGCTCCGCCATTCCTACAGCCCGCCACATTTCTGCTTCAGACAAATGTCTTCTTACATTTGCATTTGCCATATTCAATGATTAAATCACAAGGGTTTGTGTTGAAATGAAGATTAAATACCCTACACATGTCATGTACATGTCAACAGAACACGAAAACATCATGGAAATCAACGCGTACATGCTTTCCGTGACTGTCGCGAAAAGTCTGCCTGTCAGGAGAGCTAATGTAAACACTGGGGACCATCTCAATACATTCCTCAATCATATCCACCAAAAATATCGCAAATATGTCACAAGCAAATTTCACAATGATGTGTCAAATATGTGGTGCTTGCAAACTTTGAGTAGTATGGATAAGGCGACGATGTCTCAGATATAAAATACAGTAGGGACACATGTTTTACAATATACAAACTGTGGAGTAAGTGGAGGGCTGCAGCTGTTTTCTCTCTCCGGGCGAAGGTGCGTGCAATTAGTTTGCCGGATATAATGCTGCACTATAAAATCAGTTGGGTTAAAAATTAACCTTAATCAACAGGGTCGGCTGAATATGAACCCATTTGGGTTCATATTCACTCGTCCCAGTTGATGATTTAGGTTTTCAACCCCTATTAGATGGTTACACACTGCCCCCACCAGTACAAAAACAGAAAAACAGAGGACGACAAAAAAAAGAAAAAAAAGAATGTGAGACTGCTTTCATCGGTTAGAGTGATATTAGAACTGGTATTGTACAGTACAGTCGCCGTGGACTGGTCGTAATCCATGCGTTCAACCCCCTCAAAACAGAGAGTATGCTTATAACACGTAAAATTGAATCTGCCACTCATCCACCACTCGTTTTAGGTAGCACAAAAATAACTGAAGTCAGTAGTCACAAACACTTAGGAGTCATATTAAACACCACATGCACCTGGAACGACCATATTGACCATATTTGCCGTAAAGCCTGGAATCGTTCAGTTCTGTTGAGAAAGCAGAAATTCAAGCTCGATCTCAGCGTTCTAGAGAAGATACATTTTGCATTTAAGGCGTTGACCAACCTAACTTTGGTCAATTTGTTGACATTTTTCCCAATGCCTCAGACAGAGATAAGAGAAGTAAGGAAAGGCAAATTATATATCAAAATAATGAGTAAAGTGCGTAGAAAAGGTACATATAATTTTTTTCAGGAAAAAAAGTGAATTTTGTGATTTTGAAGAAGATTAATTTGCCAATGGCGTAAGTAACGAACCGGTAAAACCACAAAATAATCGGTAATTCGAAAGCCTTGTCCTCAATAAAATGATAACATACTACAGACAAGGAGAAAGCATTTTTTTTGACACACATGCTGGTGGGTTTTGATGTTTAAATGTAATAACACCAACACAAATTTTGGATGTTCCGGGTGTGGCCATGTTTCAATGATGTTTATTCCGGTCATGTGATTACGATGTGGTTCTTGCAGAAATACTCAATTTGGGCAATCGTAAGAATGCAAGGACGTGATCACGCCCTTTATTTGTTCGAGACAGTGTATGAGCGGATTTATAAACAGGTGACAGCAAATACTTGAGCTGTTAATGCCATAACTGCAAAATATGGTTCGAAATTCCCTCTCGTGTTTACAGGCCGTCCGAACATTTCTGTTGACAGAAAATCTGAATTATTGCGTACTAGAAAGACAACATGAACCACTTGTAAAAAAAATAACCGAGTGTATAAAATCGGGACGATACACATAAAATAAGGCAATATTCATAACAAAGTAAGCAGAATGCTTCAGAAATCACTTTTTCACGAAATATATTCCAAGTGACCTGGAACTATATTGAGCGTGTTGATTTCCCCCGATGTTGTGAAGTTATTTACTTCCTAGTAACCATGGAATTAGTCGCGGCTCTGTTTGAAGTCTGCAAAGGACCGATTCAAGATGGGTTGAAAATGATGCATTCGCACTTTTAAATAAGGTGCGTTTGGACGATGCAGAGAATTTAGTTTTTTCTTGCAACCAACCATACTAACACAAGCGTCGATCAGTGTCTTTTGTCAACGTTTTAATCTGACAAATGTGACAAATCTCCTTCATCGGAAACTATCTCCCAATTTGCATATCACAATAAATATAACCGCTGTTAGCGTGACAGTGCGGTCAAAACCGAAACGAATTATCGAATCCACGGTCAAAATTAGCTGCAATTGGCTTTTAAACAAATGCAATACACGAAATATTCGCAATTTCTTCATTATCCATGCCGAGTTACTTTTTAACCAAACCACATGCGTTCAGTTTCGTTTGTCGGCATCAAACTGATATTGTTTGTGGTAATTAATAGTACGAGAAGGCGAAAGAAGCCAAATACTTCCCATCAATAGCATCATCTATAAATTAATTAAAATTGATAATTCCTTTTATTTTACTGAAATTATGAATTGATAAGGTGGGTGTGTTCAGATTATTATGCCCCAGACCTGGAAGTTGTAGAATCAAAGGTGCATCTTGGGCCGTGCAGTGGTGACATCTGTCCTCTTAGTCTTACCCAATCATCATTACATGTACCAACATTCTCCCTTGTATCTCAACCACTGCTACTCCAATTTGAAGGATATTTGGTGTTGTGATCGAGCATCATGGGGAAACAATGCCTGTGTAGCTGCTGTAGCATGTGTTTCTTCCCACATTTTTCAGAGTTGTGGTACTTTTTCACTCTTTTGAGTTAGAAAATTTTGTCTATAACTAGTTGATTTGTTACAATTTGTTGGAAAGTGCCTGCTGATACCCTCAAATGAATTGCTACAAAATATTTCTGGTGAATATTTCGTTCCTATTACTTATCAAGCAATAACCTAATGAATATTCTGTATAAGCCACCAATCTGATGAATGACACTTTTATCGGAGCTGTTATGGAGGCTTATGGAACTCAAAATGTTGATTATGGCAGGACTTTTCTATTCACCCATTAATCGATAAATTAAGTGTTATAGTTGGAAAAAGAAGCATGAAAGGTCTAGAACTTAAAGTCTGAGAAGAATGTTTTGCAATGTAACATGATTTTTGTAGATACACTTATTTGGGGGGTTACCTGTCTGATAGTGTTTGGAACATGTGTGGCCAGGATCTTCAAAAAGAAAACTTTGAGAAAAAAGGCATATGCCTTGGGCGCCGGAGGTAGAGTCATACAAGGAAGAGAGCCCCCTCCCCCCGGAATTTTTTTGTGTCAAATGGAGCTCACTTGTCACCTTTTGGGGATTGCTTTGTGTACTGCGTTCGTGAAAAAAATATGGGAGACCCTCTGGACGTGCCTTTCTGATCGCAATATGTCAATAAGCCTCCCTGGGGAAAGTACATGCAATAATGGTTATGTAAGGTTGATTTGATGTGTTTTAAATAACAATGTACTTTTAAGTACATTAGATGGTTTATTGCAGTGACAGGTTACAGTTATCCTTATTTCTTCTCCAACAGATATCATGAGTGTATTGGTGTCGAAGAGTACACAAAGCTATTATACTTATTGATAAACCAGACAAATTTAACAATTTAATCACTATCAAATTGATACATGTGATAAAAGGGGTTACAGTGCAAGGGGTTTGTAAATATATTTATTCAACTACAATGTATGACTTTGCAGTGCATTCTACATAGGGGAATATCATAGTTTCTTTCCAAACCACCACAGTGACACATACATCTTTATATTGGGAGACACTCTTTTGTCCTTTCATACTTCTTCTGGTGGACTCCTTCAAGTTGACCTTTTTTGAACTCCCCAAATCAAAACATAAACAAAAGACAATGTCTGCCTTCAAATCACTGAGCACTCCACTTATAACATTTGGTCTCAATCTTTATTACTTTCACGAATTAGGAAAAGATTTCTTCGAGTATGTACTTCAATGTTTACAGAATACAGCTGTTATTTTGTTTTGAGGTATTTTATTGTAAAAACTGTGTTCTCTTACTTATGCCATAGAAGACTTTCAGGTGGTGCTATTTACACATGGCAGCAGTTCCATAGCAAATTTCAGTTTCCACTTGTTCTATGTTTCATTCCAAGCATTTTGGTATATAATTTATTGGGGTTATTCATTTTGGGCCTTTTTTAGACTTGAAAGAAAATTGCATGAAATTTGACCAAAGTTAGGATGGATGTCCCCTAAATAGACTTTTCCCGAGATCTGGTATTATAGGGGAATTATACGGTAGAATGTCATCAGTGTGTTGTGGTGCTTTGGGTAGCCAAGCGCGACGATGCTCGTGACACTCAAACTGGATTGTTAGTAATTAGGCCAAACAAATTGTATTCTCGTGTAAATCATAAACATAGTTCATTCGTAGTTGATGAAAATTACCCCCCTGCCGCTACTACCATGGATGAGGTTATATTAGAACTGATTGTCGCACAACGATGTCGATGACCGATTACGCCGTTTACTTGCGTATTTCATCCAGCTGATACATTTATATATGAGAGTGGCTACACCCTTTCATATTCTAATTCATAGCGACCATATGAACATGGACGTAGCATTGATAAATCTGAGTCGAGTGACGGATATACAGGACTGTCCGCCATCAGTTTTGTGGATGTTGTGCGGTGAAATGACAAACTCTTTTCGAGAGCTGTGCCTTGATATTGGGAACAATATTTTTCAACAAAGCCATTTCTAGCAAATCAACAAGGTTCAACCTGAAAGACAAATATTGCTTAGTCTTGTTTGGCTGAGACATAATTTAACTTTTGAAAGAATCGCTAGGTCCTTCCAGCTATCAGCCACTTCCGTACATGTGATAATTCATCATGTTACTGGCGTCATTTGTGACGTCATCACTTCGGGAGAAGGTTATTGGCACGAGCTTGATTACTGAGACACGTTAGAAGGTTTGTATTGATAGATTCGCATTTATGAAGTACTTGATCGCGCATACGCGGTGCTGCTAGGGTAAAAGGTGTATATGCGAATGCTTGCTTCTCAAAAATATGGACCTTTATAAATTAGTGATAATCTTGTCAGAAGCCATGTTTTGAGCACACACGCACGCCGAAGTTGAACATGGAGAGGAAGCAAAAGCCAGCCTATGTTTTTACATGTATGGATATTGTTAATTAAACGGTGTTTTGATTTGATGTGTGCAGGGCGACGTTTATTTGGATCAATGCGATAGAAAGGCGTTCAAAACTTTTTTTACTTTGGTGGTTGTGTTACACCCCCGGGTTTCAACAAATACCCGGAGCTACTTGGAGTAAAGGTCAAATATTACATCGTCCACCGCGTTTCGGTACCACTTTAAATACCGCTTTGACTCCAGTAGAACCTGCCGTCTTGAAACCAATTGACGTCGCATTTCGTTTCGAATGGTTGGGTCCCATTCGCGAGCAAAAACGAACCACTTGGCATGTGGCGATCACATTCGGCCATTAATGATTCCTGGTGCGATCAATGTGATAATGAGAACCGATATGCGGACATGAAGGCTATGAGAGGAGGCCTTAACTCACAGTCCTCTTATCCTCAAACGGATAAACTAATCACTAGTGATAGATAGTGATAGTCCGTGATTGTCTGGTGCTATCAGTATGACCACTGCATCATATGAGGATGATAGGCCTGTGAGTTAAGGCCTCAACTTATAAAAGGTTTTCGAATGAGAATCGAACACACCCTCAGTGTACATCCCAATCCACCCAGGAGCCGCAGGGCACCACAGCTACCATGTGCCACCATTCCCACCAAGATGGCGGATCCCATAGCCAAAATGGTCTGTCGAAACTCTCGTCACCTAAGAAACACGCGCTGCACTTACACAGAAAGACAACGTGTCACCGTGGGAAAACATCACAAGATGGACGATCTTTCGTATTACCACGGAAACCCTAAACCCTCTTTTCTGTTGACATGAGTGGTGACGTCAGTTGAAATCCGGGTAACGGTCCAAAATATCCATGTTATACTACCTATTCATGCACGTCGAAATCTGTATCATACGGACTCTTCAAATAAAACCGAAATTTGCGATACAGACTTTATTGTTTGATCTGTCAATGTATTTCAGGTTCTGTGCCGGGTTTCCCCAAAGTTATTGGCATGCTAGACTGCACAGTGATCAGAATTAATCGACCACTGGGATCGATACACAGCGTCACTATTACAGAAGAGACAAGGGCTTTCATTTTGTCAACTGGTTTGTGATAGCAGATGCTCATGGTGTTTTTGTACATGGAAGCTGTGGTTTTGCCGGTCACATGTCGGGTGCAGAGTGTCTTCGACAGTCAACCACAATCGGGCATGGACAGACTTTGTCATTCCGAGCTGGTCAGAAGTTAATAGCTGACTCCGCTTTTCCAGCAGGCCAACATATCATCACACCACGCCACCACTCTCAACACCATCCAAATCGGCAGGCACTGAATCAGGCATTTAGCCAGCAAAGAGTGGTCATCGAGCACAGAATCAGAGATTTAAAAGTGTATTGTGTAGTTGGTGGGAAATATAGGGCATCCCGTGGCTTTCTGCCTCGTGTAACAACCTCTGTCATGGATTTAACTAACAGGAGGAGGAGACTGGTAATTCAAGGGCGGTTATTATGTTAAAACTGAACGTTCATTTTATTAACTTCTTCATATTTCCTTAGACTCGTACCGAGGTCCGGACGCTCCTTCCTCATGACGGCTGAATATTGTTGTATTATGAACCAGATAGACTCTGTCGGTATGAAACCAAACACAGAATATATCTGGTTCATAGTACAGCCATATTCAGCCACTAGTTTCGCAGTGTACAAATAAGAAATGAAAAATGTTTGTGCCTATGGTTTTGGTTTATTTCAATTCATTTTAAATATTGGCAGTGTTGTCTAAGGCACGAGAAGGTGCCCTCAAGTATCTTCGTAATACATCTTCCGTTTCTGCGCTCTCTCTGAGTGCTGTGCGAATCTCTTGCAAAGTTTCCAGCATACTTTGTGCGATCTGCCGCTGTGTTGGATACACTTGTCGACGTCCCTCGACCTCCTCGCCTCCTCCCTGAGATCCTTCCTGCCCCAGAAATCTGTTCTTTATCTTGGTTTTGCCTTGACTAGTCAGTTCCACCACCAGCCACATCCCCACGTACCCCGTCTCCATTTAGCCTAGCTGTAGCTGCCGCATTTTCTGGACGTAAATCTTGTCCCGAAACCCTTTCCTCCACAGACAAAAAGTGGGTGGTGGGGTGCACGCCACGATACAAAATCACAACAGACATTATCTTATCCCCAACCACTTACCTCTTTTAGAAGCTGACGACGGACGGACAGACGGGTCAATAGATGTTCTGACGATATGGGGTTTGTGGCTAAAGAGACTTAAAAAATTCCAATATTTAAGCAAGTGATGAAATATTATTATTATTATTATTATTATTATTATTATTATTATTATTATTATTATTATTATTATTAAGGATTAGTAGCTCACAAACTCCAATTCCAATCTTAAACCGAGTCCTAACCCTAACGTGAACCCCACTCTATCATTTAGTGTGCATATGACACATGTCTACTTCGCAAGTACAAAAAACGCATTACCCCCAAATTTGTGACATTAAACATTTACAAGCATATAAGATTCTTCGTACTTACGAAGAATTCCACATAAACCTATTTCAGAGAGAGAGAGAGAGAGAGAGAGAGAGAGAGAGAGAGGAGAGAGAGAGAGAGAGAGAGAGAGAGAAGAGAGAGAGAGAGAGAGAGAGAGAGAGAGAGAGAGAGAGAGAGAGAGAGACAGAGAGAGAGACAGAGAGAGAGAGACAGAGACAGAGACAGAGACAGAGAGAGAGAGACAGAGAGACAGAGACAGAGAGACAGAGAGACAGAGAGACACTGGTATTGTTTATGTTGAAGTACAAACATTTATCCGTTTAACTACAGTTTTGTTGCTACGCACCTCAGATCATGGTGTTTCACCATTTTCTTCCATGCATTGATGACTTTTGTAAAAAAAGACTGCCAAGAAAAACGAATATTTGCTTCCGCAATTTCTTTGACAAAACTTATGCTTTCTACACAAATTATCAGTTATTTTTTCAGAATGAACATACTTACGGAAGTTTCTTCTGAAGCCCTTTAACATGATTCTGTTCTCATTTCCAGTGCGCACACCCTCTAGGAACGTCTCGCGCCTCTCTGTAAACCCCTTGAACAGCTGACTCCAAGAGTTGGAAACTATCTTCGCTTACAGTTCTCATTATAGCAGAAATACCTGCCTTTATTAATGTGGCGTTTGACGATCTCTGCCTCTTCCTGGGTCAAAAGACTGCCGCGCGGCATGGTGTAGTGTACAGCAATAAATGGTGCAAACTGTCCACGTTATTTAATAAAACATACGATACATGTAGGTGGCCGATCACAAACATGAATTTGTTTGGCCTTACTGAAAGGTAACTAAAGTCGAAGAATTAGATCCAGATTGCAGCCGCGAGGATTATTACAGTGGCTACAGCCGGTTGTAGTAAAGCTTTACTTTTCTCCGAAACTCGTTGGGATCCCCAATATGAAAGACGCAGAAAACACAAATTGTTACAATTCTTTAAAATGTATCATTGCATGTCGCCTCCCAAATTTGCCAACAAAATCCCTCCATTCATCTCGTCTTCGAATTTCACGCACAACCTCCGGTCAAGTCATAACCACAGAATTCCATTCTGTACAACGCAGCTGTATCAGTCATCATTCATTCCAAGCACCACTGACCAATGGAACCAACTGCCTCTTCCCGTCCGTAACAACTCTTCACTGACCAATTTCAAAATGTATGTAAACGCGGAACGTCAGCGCCCCCTACGTTTTACTGCTGGTCAAAGTCTCAAACAGCCCAAATATACCAGTGTAGGTTGAGACTAGGCTGTAGTAACCTCAATTCTCATTTATTTGCCAATCACCTCTCTCTCACCTCTTCCTGCCAATGCGGTATGGAAGAGACGCCAGATCATTTCCATCTACTCTGTCCTATATATTCAAACGTTCGAGATAGTACTATCAATCTACTCTCATTCCCCTTCGACGTTTCAACACTTCTTTTTGGCTCAGAGCTTTTGAGTACTTCAGATAACTGTCTACTGTTTGAAGAGGTGCATAATTTTATTCTATCAAGTGGACGTTTCAGATGACTGCCAAATACAAATAAATAACCTTACCTTCTAACCCCATTAGGAAGTTTATCTGCTTTGACCCCCCCCCCCTCTTAAATTTCCCGTCTTTTAGCATCCAACAAAATGCTCTCCTCTATCGTGTCGCTTATTTGGGTGTATATATAAGCTGCCCCACAAACGACTGTCGTGAATCTAAAAGCACTTTGTCATGCTCTAAAGCTGTCTTTCTTTGATCTGTACTCTTCTTGCTTTCCTTCGCTACTTTCCATTTCTCTTTGTACACAAACAAGGTTTAAACAATGTGATGTATTGCCGTATTGGGGTCTGACTCTTCACTCTCAGAACTTTCTGACATGGTTCTCCTACCCCATGACTCAGAATTTAGGCTACTCGAGCTGCACAGAATTGTTTTGGTACCGGGATGCTGATTAGAGAACAAACGTAGCCACGAGCCCAATACGGCAGTACATGCATTCAATACACTCTTTTATACCACCTTTCTGAAGTTACCTATGACTAGTTTTGGGAGATGACCAACCTAAGCTACAAGCTTTTTGTCAAATCCCTCGTTTATCTTGTACCATGTAACTGTTTATTGTGTTATATTGTCTTACTGTTTATTTATTTTTGAGATGTCTCTATTTAAGGAATAGTGCATGGCTTGGAGTTGACTACGCCCATATAGTGCCCAGTGAGGTGGTGTAGTTCCCGCCGCGAAGCGGAGGGAACTACACCACCTCACTGGGCACTATATGGGCGTTGTCAACGACAAGGCATGCTCTAATCCTTATATTTTATCGAACACCCATCAAGAAAAACATCTGTCCGATTTGTTAATCTGTTACCAAGGTAGCAGCCCTACCAACCAGCGTTATATAGAAAAAAAATACCATGTAGTTTTTAAAAAACATTTTCTTCTTCCAAAACATGGCTAACTTGGATTATTGATATGAGCAGAAGACAGATTTTGAATCGGTCGGCAAGGGTAAACAAAACATTTCCCCCAAACGGAACTGTGTATTCTAGAATCGCGCAACTCGCGAATGAAAACTAAAATTTTCGAAATTTGACAACGCAGTTTGATAATTTCCACACATTTGACACACATATACATTACCGAATGGGTCAGCACGGGATACAAACTCCGAAGATTCAACTGAATTCCATTATTTATTCGTTTACTGCCCAAAACATACAATCAAATAACGAAATAATATGAGCAGCGAAACAAACGATTTTTCATATCCGGACGCGTTCTCATGAAAGTTGGACCCAGGTATGGATCATTCTCTTCGAAACGAGATATGGATCATCTTCTCAAGGAATAAAATGAGCGCCTCGAAAAATGTGCCTTCAACAATGGACAAGCGAAACATTTTTCCACAAAGATTTCTTTCCGGGTCGTTTTGTGGATGTTGTGCCTCTGTGAATCGATTTTTAAATTTAGCCTGATCAGTTGTATTCACCCAGTATGAAAAGAAAACTGATATAGTAGTGTGCTAAAAATAGAAAACGTGTAGTGCCTGGTCAGTTCTGTGGATGCAAACTACACGAAATAGGGTATCATCTTTCAGCCAATCAGGATGCAAGGAAGTCACGTGAGATATAATATTATGTAACAAATAACACTTATTGAATAAAAATATTGTTTAAACTATTCCAGTGATGTCCACGCTTGCCTTTACCAGGTAACGAAAATCAACATCAACATTTTAATTAATGAAGCACCGGGCTGCACCCAGTGCTTCATTAATAAAAATCTTTGATGATTATTCCTGTAATTAGTGTCTGAAATATAAAATTATTGGATCCGTAGAAATATTGTCCACCCGTGGAAAGTGGCCAGCTCCCGGCGGCCCAACTGTATTGGGTTTGAGTTGGCATAAAATTCGATTGTTGAATCGTTCAACTTTGGGAGTTCTTCGCTATATAATTGTGCTCCGAGGTGGAAAGATCTCGCCGACCTATGACCTCTAGTGTATACATGTAAAGAATGAACGAGTAGGTGTATGTGTGTGTGTGTGTGTGTGGAGGGGGGGGGTCAGGTACAAATACAATAAGGTTAATGTGGGGAGAGATGGAAAAAAGATCTTCAACAATCGGAAGTCTACTATTTTCCCACGAAAACATTTTAAAATCAATAAATTTATATAGATAAATCTTAAAACTATTTTAAGATAAGCAAACATCAACACAATGCTCCAGCGAATCCCCATTTACACTGGAACAGCTGACAACTCGCAGGAATGTAACACAAACGGAGACCTGCGTAGTGTCCTTTGGCAAGGCACTTTATCCCGGTTGCTTACATGGGGGCACGATGACGCCGTGAACTAAGGCGTACTGCACGTCGATGGTGCACATGTCTTCAACCGCTGTACCCCTTCTTGAGCGGAGCTTGAACAGAGTTAGAATGTTGGGGAGCTGACAGTTGCTCGTTGATGCTCGGTGGTTCTCTCCGGATACTCCGGCTTCCTCCACACGTAAAGCTGTCACTGTCACGATTAGCCATTGTGCATAATTATGTGACATTAAACACCAATAAATGACAAAAATAAATAACACAAACGGAGACGTGGCAATCGTTACTTATTCCCAGTTCCTTATTCGACATTCTAAAGAATGTCAAATAAGGAAATGGGAATAAGTAACGGTTGTCACGTCCCCACACAAACTGTCTCAAACAAAATCTTTCGATAATATTGATGTGGTTGTACACTGCAAAACACACAACAGAACAGTTTTCATATTTCCTCAATCAAAATGGGTATATCCATTTGTCAGTTGATTTGCAAACAACAACCAACGTATGTTTGTTCAACTCATATGAAATATCACAGCGCTGTTATGTTTATGTATTGCATTGTACAGATTTCAGCGATATCATATTTCTGTCGTCACGTTTGCCCTGAACAACGAATCCAGTGCACTCGTAGTCTTTGCCCCCGAGAACTTGTTTTGAAATATAAGATTATATATTTATTTATTGGTGTTTAAGGTCACATATTTCTGCACAATGTGACCGTGATAGTTTTACGAGTGGAGGAAGCCGGAGTACCCGGAGAGAACCATCGAGCAACGGCGAGCAACTGTCAGCTCCCCAACATACCAATTCCACACAAGCAGGGTTAGCTTCCACACAAGCAGGGTTAGCATTGGTTGAAGACAGGTGCACCATCGATGTGCAGTACGCCTTAGTACACAGCGTCACCGTGCCCCCACGTGGGCAATGGGGGTGAAGTGTCTTGTCCATGGACACAACGCGGTTGCCGCAGGTGGGATTCGAACCGAGGACCCCTCGGCTTGCAGCCTGCACCTCTACCAACTGAGCCACCGCGCCCCCTTAAAATATAAGATAAAACTAAAGAAACAGAATTTCCTGTGATCAGTAAACTGGAATCTGCATGTGTGAAAATGGTGAAAACCTGAGAACTAAACTATCTTGACAGAGAATTTATGGAGATTTTGTTCGAAAATAAAATACCTTTAACGAAATCAGACGCGGTAACACAGTGGTAGACTGTTGGACGTACATCCTAGAGGTCCCGAGTTTGATCCCCGTCCGGGACGGCCCGCGCTTTGTCCTTGGACAAAGCACTTTATCCCGGTTGTCTACATGGGGGCACGATGACGCCGTGCACTAAGGTGTACTGCACGTGGATGGTACACATGTCTTCAACCGCTGTAACCCTGCTTGAGCGGAGCTTGAACAGAGTTAGAATGTTGAGGAGCTCACAGTTGCTCGTCGATGCTCGGAGGTTCTCTCCGGGTACTCCGGCTTCCTCCACCAGTAAAACTGTCACGACCACGATTAGCCACTGTGCATAGGTATGTGTCCTTAAATATAAATAAATAAATAAATAAATAAATAAATAAATAAATAAATAAATAAATAAATAAATAAATAAATAGGCTTTTGTAAACAGCATTTAAGGATTTTTATACAGGAATCAGATAATTTATTTTCAAGAAACCAGAAATAACTTCTGAGCTCAGCAATTTAATGCGTTCTATTAATAAATCAGAAATGTGCAGCCCCTCCCCCTCCCCCCCCCCCCCCAAAAAAAAAACAGAAAAGAAAAAACAAGAGAAATGATTTTCACCTCCCGAAATTCAGCATTGAATGCCCTCCCACCCTCATATTTCAAAATTTGTATTGTTCCCAGCCCAACATGTCTGATATGCATGTCTGTACTGCTTTCAAAAGTCTGACTCGACCTCTCTTTCAAAGTTTTTGGACCCTCCCACTTTTTTGACATTCAAAGTTACATATAAACTTTGGGAATGCAATAAAAGCTCTAAATTGTGATCACCAATATCTCTGCAATATGAAACCAATAACCACAGGGGGACTCGAAAGGCACTGGCACATATTTTGAACCTGTTGGGCCCAGGTCCATAGGTCCTGTCATTCTTGAGATATGAGAGTGCCGAACTTTCAGAATTGTTGTCTCTGTTCACTTGTTTGAATGTAGAAGTGCATATATGAACTTCGGACATGAATCAGTGGGGCATAAAGTAGGGCTGCACGATATTCAAAACTGAATACCGGTAACGGTATTCAAAAAAATACCGCGGTATTCCGGTATATCGAAAACTGTTCAGATATATGAACACAAGTACCACAATCGAGACTCGAGGCATCACAGTCGGAACGCATTAGCACACCTTAATGATGCGGTTCTAAAAACCTTTACCCAACGCAGACGATATCAAAATTTATTATTTTCAAAATTAGTTTATCAGATTTTAACCAAAGATTTCAACAAAATTATATCATGTGAACCCTCGTTGGAACGAGCTCAACGAGCTCGTTCCAATGAGTGATCACATGATATAGTTGTGTTGAAACTTTTGAAAATTATTTTTTCAACTGCTGAATTTGTATATTACGAGGGATCAAGCAGACGATTCCTTGAATAAAGGGATAATATTATTCATTCGGAGCTACAGTTAAAAAACTCAAGATATCTTGAAAATTATATTGTGGGTAAATAAATAATGATGATAAACCGATATTTTTGTAATTACACCAGTATTCAATCGATATTGGTTTGAATACCGGTATATATCGGTTTATCGATATACCGTGCAGACCTAGCATAAAGTGCAATTTCCAGCAATTCTGAAAAATGTACCCAATATTCCTTGGATGACCACAGTGAGCTTGGTCCATATTTTGAACCTCCATTAAGGTTCGATTCGTTTGGTGTTATTGCCTGTTCTATTAGTGATACCATGCTGGCGATAAAGATGTAATTCACTTTCAAAACGTTTGGCTCTGCCCCCTTTTCTAGGTGACGAAATACATTATGAACTTCGGGCATGTATTAAGGGTCATAAAATGTGATTTCCAGCAATTATAAAATTCACTCAATGACCCCTAGGTGATCCCAGTGACTTTGGCTCATATTTTGAACCTCCGGCGTTTTTCGGCTAATTTGGTGTTGGGTCCATGTAAATCTGTCACACCAGTCCTGGAAATGAGACGTGTGCGAGTGCAATTGCTCCCGTCAACCCCCTTGTTTTCCATTTTACGAGAGCTTAAAAAGAATGCTCAAGATTGTTGAAAAATATTGTGGAGCTATAATATACTGTGACGGCATATAAATGTGGGTGGGTTTGAGGAAGCTACAATCTGTGGCCAGTGGCAAGCTACTGTTATATTTCCGCAATTCCTTATACATTTAACCCCTTGAACCCGAGCGGTCGCTTTTTTGGCCAGGAACATGATACGTCATAACGTCATTAAATAGGATGGCTGTTCAGTAAATTTGTGGGGTAGACCAAGCAATATTTTCAACGTGCAGCCCCGAGGCTGCACGTTGAAAATATTGATTGGTGTACCCCAAATAATGAATATGGACTAGTTCTAATTGCTGCCTTTGAACTGTCATGGAAGATACCACCAAAGTTCAAAGGGTTAAGGTTTCTGATGTTTGGTGACAGTATTTCCTCGAAAATTCATATACTAACATTTTACGGGTGCAATCTACTCCCGTCTCTGATTTCACGGGAGCTTAAAACTGCACCCGTCAATTTTGTCCATTTCCAGCACTGTCACACCAGGCTTGAGATATGAACTTGACCCGCTTTCAAAGTCTTTGGCTGCGCCCACTTTTTTAGTGTAGAAATACATACATGATCCTTGGGAATACATTGATGTGTTATAAAATGCGATCTTCAGCAATTCTCTCATCGTGGGTTCGAACAGTTACTATACAAATCAGCATCCTTTCTTGGTTCGACGTCACTCGGGAAATTTATAAAAAAAAGAGATGCACTCGCTGTTTCCAGTGATGTAGTTTGTGGTATCAAGTGATGCAATCTTCTGATACAACTATATAATTTATTTAGTGTTCCGTGTGTTCTGGTCTCGCATCGTATATCATTAGTTACCTAGTATTCCTTTCCAGGGTCTGTTGGTGGCCGAGTGGTGTACGTGGTTAGTTTAGTTTGGGTAGGTGGTAAGTACCGAAGGAAACTCTTTCGGCGTCTTTCAAGATAGTTTAGATCTGATGTTTTCACAATTTTCACACAGACTCAAATTTATCACACTAAATTCCTTTTCTCTAGTTTTTTTGTTTTTGTTTTTATTGGCGTTTAATGACACTTTCGACTTCCAGGATCACCTCGTGTCGGATAGTTTTACGGGTGGTGGGAGCCGGAGTACCTGGAGAGAACCACAGAGCAGTGGCGAGCAACTGTCAGATTCCTCAACGAACTTCCATACAAGCAGGATTAGCATTGGTTGAAGACAAGTGAACCATTGACGTGCCATATGCCTTAGTACACAACGCCACAGTGCGCCCAACGTGGATAATCGAGATTTTTAAGAGCCCTGCTCAAGGACACAACGCAGTTACCCCTGATGGGGACCGAACCGTGGACCTTTTGGGCTTGAAGTCCAATGCCGTAATCACTGGGCCACCTCTTTCCCTTTTTTCTAGTTGTATTTCGAATTATCATGGGGACAACAGTGTGAAAACAAGTTGTCCCTGTATCAGTATGCATCGCGTCTTCTGATTGGTCAACGTGACCGAAACAAATAGCCATGGTATCGGCTATCTTCAAACATGCGGGTGATAAGAGCGCGCGCCGTTGTTCCCCGTTTGTCACTCGAGAAACATCCAGGTTATAAAAATAAACTTTGACCGCGACTGCGTCAGATCGATTGCAGAAACTCCTATTAGAACTGTTAATTAAATTGAAACCGTGTAAATCCCGGCCATAAAGTATTTTTTCAATGAGGGGTCACAATTTCAGTGAGGGTTTTAGAGTCAAATTGTGGTAAAAGTAGGAAATCCACGGCGGGCAAAAATACGGGCACAATCAGTGTAAGACTTGGTGTCAACAACAAATTAATATTACCAGGGCATTAAATCTCGGCTCACTTCGATTTATTTTGCGGTTTCCGATGGTCAGCGTAGAAATGTATGCTATTAATTCCACCTACCTCTTACAAAATTCAAAGACTGCGGCTCAATTCGAAATCTTCAAGTTTAAACCCAAGTGGAGTCTGAAATTGTGAGACATCGTTCCCGAAATTCAAAATGTCACTTTCTATGTTCCATGTCCAGCGTCGTTTTATGTGAATGTTTAAGCTATTCTCCCAAAGACATGAATAAAACACACAACACAACACATATAACATGCTGAAGCTTGTTCCATATGGAACAATCTGGAAGGCTGAATTTACACGCTTTTAAAACTTTTTCAACGAATTCAAATTCACCAAAGTGAAAAACTTCTCCATGTGTGAATAGACTCGGACTTTTTATAGTTCTGCAGTGACGTTTGTTTCGCTGTTTGGTGCAAAACCTGAGGCTCACTGTGGGGTTTAAACTTCGGCGCCTGAGTATTAATGTAGGGTTATATTTTACATCTCGGCATTATTTCCGTGTTAGGAGGCGGGACAAAATCGTTATCTTGGCAACACCAGTGTCAGGGCAAAGCCAGCCTAAATATAGGGGCAAGGGGCCTCATATTTAAAGATATTGTAAGTTCAAAATATATTCCGCATCAAGGCGAAAACCCACGTGAATTTCACTTCTCTGCAAAGCTGGAAAAACACACGTGGTGTATATCCAGCTTTAGCGCAGGGACCCAGGGGAGAAACGGTATGTTAGATAAGGTCTAATCTCATTTAATTTATACAGTAGTCGGAGTCTTACGAGACGTAATCGGTTGGTGTCAAGATGTCGTCACGGTCAATTGAGAAACGAGATTCTAAAAGATAGAAATGTCGTGTCATCATTAGTTATAGCAATGCGTGTCAGGAACGAATCACCGTTAAGTCACGCGCGAGATGACTTGTATTGATTCTGCCTCGATATACGTCATCTCCCACCGTTTTGACAGGTGGGCAGATGAGCGTCGGTCCACCTGACAGTTTAGGGTAAAAAGTATATATACCTGGAAGAGCAGAGCATTAGACACACTTGGGGTCACACACACGTTGGTGAAGTCCAGGACAGGCGGACTCTGTTTCCTGGCATAAGGGTACCTTCGATCACAAGGACCCTGACACGGCTGGAATCGCCAGAGAGGGCATTCCATGATTGATTTAGCTTAACGTTGATAGGCGGCTACGGGGCCGAATTCGTGAGAAGGAACACCCCAGGTGGAACGTTAAAGTTTAGATTGTCGAGTAGCAGGTATCATCCTGCGATAGTCAGAAGTGTAGGTTAATTGTATTGTGCGTATTAACCCTTTGAAGCGTCAGACTGATTGCGTTCTGAGTAGTTTGTTTTGCTGTCGAAGCATCGTAATACCGACTGGAGATCGGTGTGAGTGACAATTTCGCCCTAGCACAAAAAAGGGCATTTGTGAATCGTGAATTCAACCAGGAACGGTGAATATTTCAATAGGACTTTCACGGAGTACTTTCAAAGGCACATAAGGTATGAGTAGACAATATCTGACCCAAATCAGAAGTACGGTGTCCTTATAGATGACGAACATTGCTGGTCGGAACCCTCCGACAGCTAGAGGTACAGTTACGCGCAGACGTTGACATTTGAGCCTAAGCGGGTGAAGCTCTTTTGGCGAGCTCACAGTAATAACATTTCAGATTTGTGAAGCTCTTATGGCGAGCTCACGGTAGTAACATTTCCAGTGTGTAGACTATAGTGCCAGTACAGGGCTATAGAATGACTATATGATTGTTTAGAATTATTTAATCGTAGCGACCCATTTTCTGTGAAAAGAATCGAATTGTTGATTGTTGAAATATTGAAACGGATTTATTTTTATGTGTAAATAAAAGAATCGTTGTTACTTTAAATCATTCTTTCCATTATACAGCCTGAAGTGATTAGGAATCACACCTAACGGAAATCGAACCTATTTCAGGCCAATTTGGCAGAGAAGGAATCACGGCGTCGGTCTAACTCAGCTCCCTGCGCCGAGTTCGCGACACTTGGATTCCGACCCTCCACGTTGGTCTAATTTTCCCGCAACTTCATCAGCGGGACTAAATAACCCCACGTCAGCCCAGGCCTTACGGGGCCTCAGGAGTCCCTGACATTGATTGGCGAGCGCTACCAGGATATTTCTAAAAGGTAAAAAATGGCTATATATAAATTGTGTTTTATTTTAACGGCGGTTCTGTTTATGTTTTGACGCGTTCGGTCAGCTGATGCCGTTCAGGGGTTTAATACCGCAATACAGTAGTCCCCAAAAGGATACTTAATAGCCACTATAACTGCGGTAGGTTTCAGAATATTTGGGCCGCTTAATTACGTTAAATTACAGAGGTAAATTAGGATCAATTGCCATATTTTTTTTTCTTTCTTTCTTTTCCTTCCTCATTCTTTCTGACGAGTGTTGAAGATAGAAAGAAAAAATCAAAATGGATGTTGTTACACCCCTCGCCCAACTGGTATCATTAGGCAAGGAAATAGGCCTTGAGGGGGCCGAACTTCAGAAGTTCGTTAAAGATGAGCAGAAACGTGAGGCCAAGGAGATTGCCTTACGTAATGACGCAATGGAGAGAGAAGCCCAATTAGAACGAGAGCGTGAGAAAGACGCAAGAGAGGCGAGGGAGAGAGAAGCCCAATTAGATAGGGAGGCAAAAGAGCGAGAGATCCAATTAGAACGAGAGCGTGAGAAAGACGCAAGAGAGGCAAAAGAGCGAGAGATTCAGTTAGAAAGGGCGAGAGAGAAAGAGGCGAGAGAGAGAGGGAAGCCCAATTAGCAAGGGAGGCAAGGGAGGCAGAGCGAGAGCTCGAACAACAGAGGCACGAGAGAGAATTAGAGCTCCTCAGAGCAAGGGCCGATGTGGAGAATGAAAGTCGGCGCTCAGGGGATGGGAGTGCAGGGGTAGCAATTCATGCCCCACGCCCCCACCTCGCTCATTTTAATGAAAACACAGATGACTTGGACTCGTACTTGGAGAGGTTCGAGCGTTTTGCCTCCAGTCAAATGTGGCCAGAAGACACATGGGCTATGTGCTTGAGCCCTTTGTTGTCAGGTAAAGCCCTTGAGGCTTATACCAGTATGCCTCCTGCACTTCTTAACGACTACAGTGAGCTGAAGAATGCCATCCTTCGGAGATACCAGCTCACTGAAGAAGGATTCCGGACCAAGTTCCGAGAGATTAAGCAGGAGAAGGGAGAAACAGTACCTCAGTATTTTGCCCGAGCTAGGCGGTACTTTGACCGCTGGACTGATCTCGCAGAAGTGAATGAGTCATATGGAGCCCTGCGCGATCTATTTCTCCGGGAGCAGTTTTTAACTACATGCTCCAAGGAGTTGGGCCTGTTCATCAAGGAAAGGGGTCCGCCCACCTATGATGAGATGGCAACTGTGGCAGATCGCTACATCGAGGCCCACGGTGGGAGTGTGAACGCACCCAAAGCGGCTAGGGGTGGGGCAAACGGGTTGGCAATGGCACCTGTAAGGCAACACCACCCCAATCCGCCTGCATCGCAGGCCAGCCGGAATGGGAACGCCCCCAAAGACACAACTTGTTTCATCTGCAACAAACGGGGACATATGGCCAGAGATTGTTGGCAGCGACAGGCCAAGGCCACTGGGAACTCTAGACCACCCCAGCAGGGGGCCGGGGGTACAGCGCAAAAGGGGAGGAGAGACCCCTCCCCGAAGGACTGGAGGCGAAGGGGTGGCGAGAGGCCAGGGAACAACAGGCAAACCGCAGCGCTGTGCCAAACCCTAGGCCCAGAAAGCAGTCCTCTCCGCGACTGCATCCAGGAGGGACATCTAAGGCTGGAAGGTGGGACAATCATTCCCATAATCAGCGGAATGTGTGAAAGTCACCCCTCCGCCGGGGGCACCATGCCTATTTACACCGGGTACGTCGGCCAGCAGGAGGTACAGTTGCTTCGCGACACTGGCTGCAGTAGCGCTGCGATCAGGAGGCGCCTCGTGAGCGACACACAGCTCACCGGAGGTGACCACCTGTGTGTGTTGATAGATGGGACACTTAGGCGTTTTCCGCTGGCGAGGGTGCAAGTGGACACGCCTTTCTACACCGGTGAGGTGGAGGCCATGTGCATGGAAGACTCGGTGTATGATCTCGTGATCGGAAATATCCCTGGTGTTAGCAATAACCCAGACAGCAGTTGGTCGGCACCCGCCGAGGCATCGGCCGTGGTTACGAGGTCCCAGGCAGCAAAGGCAAAAAGGCCCATCCGACCACTGAATGTTCCGACCGAAGCCGTGGGCGAAGTTAATACCGACGATCTCAAGAGCGCCCAAGCCAGTGACCCCACACTGAAGAAATTTTGGGACCTCGCCAAAGGTGGTGACAGTGTCGCCACCAGGGGTAAGGGGCGAGTTAAGTTATCCGTAAGGAAGGGGGTGCTTTACAGGGAACACGAGCAGCCCCGTGGCCAGGCAATTATTGAGGCACGACAGATTCTGGTGCCTCAAGAATTCAGGAAGCAGATCATGACCCTGGCTCACGAATCCGTGGTTGGGGGCCACCTAGGGACCAGGAAGACCCTCGATAGAATCACGTCCAGCTTCCACTGGCCTGGCATCACAGGCGACGTCACGAGGTTCTGCAGGTCATGTGACGTCTGCCAGAAAACTGTCCCGAAGGGGAAAGTTCAGAGGGTACCGTTGGGAGAGATGCCTGTCATGGATGCGCCATTCGACAGGGTCGGAGTGGATTTGATCGGACCGATCTCTCCTGTTTCCGACAAGGGCAGCAGGTATATCCTGACTGTCGTGGACTACGCCACGAGGTACCCCGAGGCGATAGCTTTGCTAAGGATCGAAGCCGAGCGAGTTGCCGAAGCACTCCTCGAGATTTTCTGTAGGCTCGGTTTTCCGAAGGAAATCCTTAGCGATAGAGGTTCGCAGTTCACGTCGGGGATGCTCGACGAGGTATGCCGGTTGGTGTCTGTGAAGCAGATCTTCACCACCCCGTACAACCCAAGGTGCAATGGGCTCTGCGAACGGTTCAATGGCGTTCTGAAGGATATGCTGAAAAGGATGTGCCAGGAGCGGCCCAAGGATTGGGACCGCTACCTGCCGGCCGTCCTCTTTGCCTACAGGGAGGTGCCACAAGCGAGCACCGGATTTTCTCCGTTCGAACTGCTCTATGGACGAACAGTGAGGGAGCCCATGCAGGCATTGAAGGAGCTCTGGACGGGGACGGAGACTCCTGAGGTTCGTAACACCTACCAATATGTCCTCGACCTCCGGAACAAATTAGAGGAAACATGTCGCCTGGCCAGGGAAAGCTTGCACAAGGCCCAAGGCAAGTACAAGCACCATTACGACCGGAGAACGCGGAACAGGCAATTCGAGATCGGTCAGAAAGTGACAGTGCTCCTCCCAACTGAGCACAACAAGCTGCTACTCCAGTGGAGAGGGCCTTTCGACGTCACTGAGGTCATAAGCAGGACGGACTACCGAGTGAATGTAGAGGGGAAGAGCAAGGTCTACCACGCCAACCTGCTCAGACTATACCGCGAGAGGGAGGGAGAGCCAACCCCTGTTAAGGCTGGGGAGGGCAATCCCAACCCCTCGGTGCCCCAAAAGGCCGCGGCTATGGCCGTCATCGAGAGCGACTACCACGACGAGGCCGGCGTCGTAGATGACGAAAACCTGCTTGTTCTTGGGGAGGTCGACGGGACGGAGACGTATAGGGACGTGCGCATCGACGATGCACTGGACGACTGCCAGAGGCAAGAAGCCTTGGCATTATTGCAGGAGTTCGGGGACGTGTTCTCCGATAGTCCCGGAACCACCCATCTGGCCGAGCACAAAATAGAGCTCACGACGTCGGACCCAGTGAGGGTGAGGCCCTACAGCATCCCTTACTCAAAAAGACAGGATGTGCGGGAGGAAGTCAAAAAGATGCTGGAGGCTGGGGTCATCGAGCCATCAAACTCCCCCTACAACTCCCCTGTGGTCCACGTGAAGAAAAAGGATAGTAGCCTCCGTTTCTGCATCGACTTCAGGAGGCTGAATTCTGTCACCAAGTTTGACAACGAGCCTATGGGTGATATAGAGGCCATACTGTCCAAACTGCAGCAAGCTGAATATTTCAGCAAAATCGACCTGAGTAAGGGCTACTGGCAAATCCCCGTCGAGACGAGACACCGGCCAATGACCGCTTTCACCACGCCCGACGGCTGCTATCAATTTAAAAAGATGCCGTTTGGGATGGTCAACGCCGGGGCCACGTTCAATCGTATGATGAGGAGACTGTTGGAGGATTTGAGGGGCGTGGAACACTATGTGGACGACATCTTGGGCAACACAAGGACTTGGGCGGAACATGTCAGCGTCCTCCGGTCCCTTTTTCACAAGCTGCGAAAGGCCGGACTCACCGTGAAACCTTCGAAATGCCTGATAGGTTTCCGGACCATAGAGTTCCTGGGTCATAAGGTCGGTGAAGGGAAAGTAACCATGGACGAGGAGAAGTTGGGGAAAATGCGTGACGCCAAACCACCCCAGACCAAACGTCAAGTAAGATCCTTCCTGGGTTTAGCTGGCTACTATCGGAAGTTCGTCCTTACAAGGAAAGGACAACCCAACAAGGTGAACTGGGGACCCCACCAAGACCGGGCGTTCAACACCTTGAGGGATATCTTGGTCAGTTCACCGGTCTTGCGACTCCCAGATTTTTCAAAGCCATTCGTCGTCCAGACCGACGCGTCCGATGCGGGGGTGGGAGCTGCCCTGCTACAGGAACACACTGACGGCCACTTCCCTGTAGCGTACGCCAGTAAGAAGCTCCTCCCGAGGGAGCAAAACTACTCAGTGATCGAACGAGAATGTTTGGCACTGGTGTTTGCCGTGAAGAAGTTTCAAAACTTCTTGTACGGCCGAGAGTTTGTGCTCCACACGGACCACAAGCCGCTCACATACATCCAGAAATGTAAGGTAGAAAGCAGCAGGATAATGAGATGGTCCCTCCTGCTGCAAAATTACCGGTTTAGGATCGAGGCCATTAAAGGCAAAGATAACGTGGCGGCCGATTACCTCAGCCGCCAAGGATAGCGGTATGAGTTTCGTAAACCCGGTGTTAAGGCCCGGAAGGAATTTTCTTATTTTAGTATTATTATTGCTCTGACTGCTGACTAGAGTTGTTTGTGAGTGCGAATGTGAGATACACTGCCCCGTTCGTCGCATGTGCGTGGACGGGGAGCATGTGTGTCGAGTTTTGTAAGTGTGAGATGCACTAACCCCGTCTGTCGCAAAGGCGCGGTCGGGAAATCTGTGTGTTGAATGTGTGAGTGTGTGCGTCACAATTTTAATCCCCTGGTTGAGCTTTGCGAGGGTGAGGCTCAACATAATGCAGGGGTCGTTTGCCCCTTCACAAGTCATAGGGCAATGGGAGGCGAAGTTACACTCCGTTGGAATTAACCCATCTGACGCAAAGGCGCGGACGGTGTTACTCGTCGGAGTGAGTGCCAAGTGAACTGTTTGCAAAATGGGCGAACGTGTATAAAAATGTGTATGTTTAGATGTAAATATATAGTATTACAGAGAGAGAGAGAGTGCTGCAAATCTAAAAATAAGGCTACTCTCCATATGTAAACCCGCAAGACGGGGTCATGTGGTAGCGTGTGTGTCGTGGGAATCGGTATGGCCGACGCATGAGCCCGGTCATGAACCCCACGACCACTAGGGTACAGTTTTGTAGCCTTGAACATCATGGTAGATCGTAAAAAAGGTGTGAGAGGCGAACGTGCGCGGCTTTGCCCCTTGTGTTTTAAGAGATACACAGGGTGTTTCTCTCGGGAAGGGAGTTGTCAGCGCAAAGCCAGCCTAAATATAGGGGCAAGGGGCCTCATATTTAAAGATATTGTAAGTTCAAAATATATTCCGCATCAAGGCGAAAACCCACGTGAATTTCACTTCTCTGCAAAGCTGGAAAAACACACGTGGTGTATATCCAGCTTTAGCGCAGGGACCCAGGGGAGAAACGGTATGTTAGATAAGGTCTAATCTCATTTAATTTATACAGTAGTCGGAGTCTTACGAGGCGTAATCGGTTGGTGTCAAGATGTCGTCACGGTCAATTGCGAAACGAGATTCTAAAAGATAGAAATGTCGTGTCATCATTAGTTATAGCAATGCGTGTCAGGAACGAATCACCGTTAAGTCACGCGCGAGATGACTTGTATTGATTCTGCCTCGATATACGTCATCTCCCACCGTTTTGACAGGTGGACAGATGAGCGTCGGTCCACCTGACAGTTTAGGGTAAAAAGTATATATACCTGGAAGAGCAGAGCATTAGACACACTTGGGGTCACACACACGTTGGTGAAGTCCAGGACAGGCGGACTCTGTTTCCTGGCATAAGGGTACCTTCGATCACAAGGACCCTGACACGGCTGGAATCGCCAGAGAGGGCATTCCATGATTGATTTAGCTTAACGTTGATAGGCGGCTACGGGGCCGAATTCGTGAGAAGGAACACCCCAGGTGGAACGTTAAAGTTTAGATTGTCGAGTAGCAGGTATCGTTCTGCAATAGTCAGAAGTGTAGGTTAATTGTATTGTGCGTATTAACCCTTTGAAGCGTCAGACTGATTGCGTTCTGAGTAGTTTGTTTTGCTGTCGAAGCATCGTAATACCGACTGGAGATCGGTGTGAGTGACAATTTCGCCCTAGCACAAAAAAGGGCATTTGTGAATCGTGAATTCAACCAGGAACGGTGAATATTTCAATAGGACTTTCACGGAGTACTTTCAAAGGCACATAAGGTATGAGTAGACAATATCTGACCCAAATCAGAAGTACGGTGTCCTTATAGATGACGAACATTGCTGGTCGGAACCCTCCGACAGCTAGAGGTACAGTTACGCGCAGACGTTGACATTTGAGCCTAAGCGGGTGAAGCTCTTTTGGCGAGCTCACAGTAATAACATTTCAGATTTGTGAAGCTCTTATGGCGAGCTCACGGTAGTAACATTTCCAGTGTGTAGACTATAGTGCCAGTACAGGGCTATAGAATGACTATATGATTGTTTAGAATTATTTAATCGTAGCGACCCATTTTCTGTGAAAAGAATCGAATTGTTGATTGTTGAAATATTGAAACGGATTTATTTTTATGTGTAAATAAAAGAATCGTTGTTACTTTAAATCATTCTTTCCATTATACAGCCTGAAGTGATTAGGAATCACACCTAACGGAAATCGAACCTATTTCAGGCCAATTTGGCAGAGAAGGAATCACGGCGTCGGTCTAACTCAGCTCCCTGCGCCGAGTTCGCGACACTTGGATTCCGACCCTCCACGTTGGTCTAATTTTCCCGCAACTTCATCAGCGGGACTAAATAACCCCACGTCAGCCCAGGCCTTACGGGGCCTCAGGAGTCCCTGACAACCAGAGTACATGGAGATTTAATACCCGGATGTCTCCTTTTCAACCTTTCGGCTTACGCCTCATGGTTGAAAACCGACATCCAGGTAATAAATCTCCATGTACCCTGGATTTTGCCCGAGATAACTCATAATACCCCCTAGGGACACACCCAATGCCCCAATAGCCAGCCTGAAAAACATACATGACCGAGTACTATTGACTGTTGATTAGCATGCCTAAGGCACCAATATACGAAGTTTTGTTTCGAGTTATTGTGCGAATGAGAAAGCAAGGAAAATGCATACGACCAGAATAATAAGAAGAAAAAGAAAAAGGAAATGAGAAAAAAGAGAAAGAAATCATACAAAAACAATAGTCTGTGAATAAATTTGCATAAAAATATGTTTAGAAATCATAAAACATCCCAGTCCTTGACCCATTCCCTTCGTGAAAAAAAACTCCAACTGTTAACCTCACTTCAAACAGAAAAAGAACGGTGAATGCAAGGGCGTAATGGCTCCGAATAGCTTGCCGAGAAGCACAGGTATGCACACATAAAATCTGTCAGGAAAATTCATGTTATGGTATTAACAAGGGCCATCACCACCTTCAATATCTGAAACACAAGGGTGTTTGATGTGCGCTGTCAACAAGATGAGATTGATACTGTAGCAATGAGACCAGTCAAAACAATAAGGGGAGATCTATGTGACGTACTACTTCACCCTTTACCCAACGCCCCAGCTATCAAAATTTATTATTTTAATTATTGTTTTTTTTTTTTTAATTTAAAAAAAAATCGACCAAAGCCATATCATATGACCCCTCATTGGAACGAACTCGACGAGTTCGTTCCATTGAGGGGTCACATGATATGGTGTTGTTGATTTTAAAAAAAAAATGTATATTTTTCTCAACTCCTTAATTTAATAATTACGCGGGCGGTTGCGGCAGATTCGTTGGATAAAAGTTTCATGTGATTCTCAGAAGTGGAAGTATGCCGATAATTTATTTATTTATTTATTTATTTATTTATTTATTTATTTATTTATTTATTTATTTATTTATTTGGGTTTAACGACAGTTTTCACAGTCAGTGTCATATTGTGCCAGATGGGGGCGAGGTGGCTCAGAAGGTAGAGGTGCAGGCTGCAAACCGAGAGGTCCTCGATTCGAATCCCTCCTACGGTAACCGCGTTGTGTCCTTGGGCAAGACACTTCATCCCATTGCCCACGGTGGCTTTGTGTACTAAGGCGAACTACACGTCGACAGTACACTTCTCTTCAACCAATGCTAACCCTGCTTGTGTGGAGTTAGTATGTTGGGGAACTGATAGTTGCTCGCCGTTGCTCGGTAATACCTCTCCGGTACTCCGGCTTCCTCCACCCATACAACTGGCGTGGTCACGATTAGGCATAGTGCAGAAATATGTGACCTTAAACACCAATAAATAAATAAATAAATAAATAAATAAATAAATAAATAAATAAATAAATAAATAAATTGTGCCAGATAAATTTTCGAGTGAAAGATACCGTAGTACGCAAAGAGAACAGCCGCGTAGCGGGATTTACTTATTGGCCTCTTCAAGGTCAGTACTGGTTGAAGGCATGTCTTTCATCAGCATCTAACCACACCGCGCCGCCGTGCTCCCTCTTGGGCAACTGGGGGTACGTGGCTTCCCAAAAGACACACTACAGATGACGCAGATTAGGAACGAACCTACGACCTTTCGATCTGTTTGTAAGTGTTTATTTATCAATGCGTGTGACTGTGGGTGCGATTGGGTGGGAATTAGAGCGTGTGTGCGTGGATGTGTGTGAGGGTGAGTGGGCCGGTGGAGGAGTGTGTGTATGTATGTGACAGTGTGAGAGTTAGTAATCACCGAGGACAGGGCACATAATTCAGACTTTAAACGAACTATGCCGGATTCCCCGCGAGCAAGGTGATGAACCCGTTCGTAATGACCACCAGAACCGGACTCTTAGGTCGAACAATCAAAGAAAAATCAAAATTAGAGAGGTACCCCGTTTAACGTTTTGTCATTATTTTCGGGCAATCTACAAAAAGCCGTGCAATTAGATTAATAGAGGGGCTTACTCTTCGCGGGATATATTTATCTCACTTCGCCTCACATCACACCATATCCGACCACTAAACATCCCGTGACGTATTTATTATGTCAGCGGACAAAATCCAATACATCCCTTCAATTAATCGGCCCAGTAATTTATTTGTGAAAATGGAAACGCAAATTTACAATGTAAGGGGAGTAACTCTACCTAGCAATCGTTTCGTGCTGAAGTGATTGTCGATCGGTACGATTAACATATTCGATGGGGTTATCGATTGAAATAAGTTTCTCAATAAGGGACACATAAGGGACACATATTATAAACAGATTATTTCTTTTTGTTCAAGAGGATTTAATGAAACTTTAATCAATTCAACTAAAGGTCTGGACGTTTGCTGTAAGATTGTTGAGACGAGGCGGTTGTATTTTATTTCTGAACACACACCTAATGTTGATTCCATTAGGGTCAGTGATGACGTCATCATCAAACTGATATGGCTTCATAGGTCGCCACCATTTATCCACTCTGATTGGTTAATCCCAAGAACTGACATAATAAATATTTTTATATTCTGACCATTTAAGAAGTATATATATAAATTGTTACTCTATGAAACTTATACATAATAGCCACCATAATATTTTTGTATTTTCGAAATCGGTGTGTGTGTGTGTGTGTGTGCGTGTGTGTGTGAGTGTGTGTGTGTGTGTGTGTGTGTGTGTGTGTGTGTGTGTGAGAGAGAGAGAGAGAGAGAGGGGGGGATGTGTGTGGGGTGGATCTGTGTGTGACACTTAATGTGTGAAAAATCTTCAGTGGCCACAACTCCATCTTCTTGAAATGTTACTTTACCTTGCTCCACAAATAGAAAAAGTACGCAAGTTATATCACATGGAATGTTCAAGGTCTTACAAATAAAGTTAACGACCAATTGTTCAGAAAACTTGTAGACAAGACAGTTCATCAGCCTTTTTGAAACATGGCACGGAAACACTTCTGACATTGAAATTCTGGGGTATGCTTGTGTCGATTCATGCCGCAATAAAGGCCGGAATAACAAGGGCGGAATAGCATTCTACTACCGTACGATATACATGTCCTTTCTTAAGCAAATCCGTCGGTTGGATGATTTTGCGTTATGGGTTGAGTTTGACTGTAATATTTTCAATACGTCCGAGCATGTTATTTTTGTTTCTGTTTATATACCGCCCTGTAACTCGACCTATTGGACTTCAAAAATTATGGATGGATCTGTATTTAACGTCATTCAAAATGAATTATTCAAATGCCAGTCTAACAACTTGATACTGTTAGGGGGAGACTTCAATTCGAGGGTCGTAGGCAAGCCGGAGCATGTTGTAGATAAAAATGATCAGAATGTACCTTTAACCCTTTACCTAACATGAAAAGCAGACGACACTTGCAAAAATAATTCTTGAATAACTAATTCTTTTCATTTTTTGTCTCAAAAACATAGGTTATGACCCCTCATTGGAACGAGCTCGTCGAGCTCGTTCCAATGAGGGGTCATAACCTATGTTTTTGAGACAAAAAATGAAAACATAATGAAAATTAATTGACGATTTTTGTGAATAGCGCTGGCCGGTTTTGACGTTACGTTGGGTAAAGGGTTAACGGATAATCATAAGACCGAGTCTTGATTGACTTACACTTTCGGTAATCAATTACTTGCATTGTGCCAAAGTACTAAATTATGAAGCATCAATGGTCGCAGCGTGGGTGACATTCGAGGAAGCTTTACGACCTACCAATACAATGTTGCCAGTATTGTTGATTATATTTTATTACTTTCCAAAGTATGATTTACTGGGATGTCCGGGTTTGATTATAAACGATAACTTCACAAGAGAATTATGCAATAACAATTGTGTCACGTATCCGTGCAGGCAAACGAAGACGCTTTGTCGTGGGTGTAATGGGGACTTCATTGTTTTTTGTTGTTGCTTTTTTAACCCTTTACCTAACGTGAAAAGCAGACGACCCTTGCCAAAAAAAGTCTTGAATAACTATTATTTTCATTTTTTGTCTCAAAAACATAGGTTATGACCCCTCAATGGAACGATCTCGACGAGCTCGTTCCAATGAGGGGTCATAACCTATATTTTAGAGACAAAAAATGAAAAAATAATTGGCGAGTTTTGAGAATAGCGCTGCCCGATTTTGGCCGTTACGTTAGGTAAAGGGTTAAATAATATAATTATCGTTAATAATGAAAAGTAATAAACAGAGTAATCGCTTGACTGGACTGGTTACGTGAAATAATTCATTCAAGGCGAGGGACTATATTGTAAAACACTCGTGCGCATTCGCGCACTCGTGTTTGTACAACGTCCCTCACCTCTCATGAATTATTTCACGTAACTAGTCCAGTCAAGCGATTACTCTCTATATAATTTCCAACCAACATTTCTCTGATGTTGACTATTTTTATGCAAAAATGTCAAATGAATGTTTTGATCACTGCCAGTTAGCATTGCACTTGAAATACAATAAAGTTTTTACAGATGAAAAAGAACTGAAAAACAAATTCAAGAAGCCTAAATTTTCATTAAAATGGACAATTGAATGTAGAGAAAGGGCATTTTCTTACCCAGACCCACACTACTGATAAGCTCCTTCAATTTAGAATGGCACCCTATTCTAAGGAGCAGACTGGCACTAAAAAAAGCGACCAGAGATCTATCGAATATATTAGATTCAGTAAACAAGTTCGCCTGTAAAAGAGTCCCGCGTCGTAACAAGAAAAATTTGTGGAAACGTAAATGGTTTGATCAGTCCTGCAAACAGTAAAAACAGCAAATGCAGTTTACTTCAGAAATTCCGGAGTAAACTGAAAACCCGCCTATTCAAGCGAGCTTGCTCCACAGTTTGATTACCAAACTGAAAGTGATTGTACAGCGTCATAAAATGTTCCTCATCCATTATGTACATGAGTTAACAGTTACGAGCGCTTTATGAAGTCTTATTGTTATTATTATTATTATTATTATTATTATTATTATTATTATTATTTAATGTATGAAACGAGGTCCATTTCATAAATCTTTCAAAATAAAATATTTTGCTGCTAGAAAGCTTACAAACGAGAGACAAAACGGAAGTCTAAATTGAATTTCAAACACATTTGTGAAACTCTTGAAAAATGTGAATCAACTGATCCCTTATTGGCGGTTAATCAGTCAAATACGTTCACAGCCGAAAGAATCTAATGATCTAGATCCCGACAAAACAGTAGATGTCTTCAGTAAATTATATTGTTGTGAAAATGCTTCGGAGCTTCATGTTTGTGCATCTTACACTGCGTCGATACAAACAGATCAACTCATTAACAATGAAAGTATAACAGCCAATAAAATCGTCGCCTGAGTGCTAGAATGTCCTATGCCCCATATGGGACATAGGACATTCTAGCACTCAGACGACAAAATAGTATCCGCTGTTAAAGAACTGAAGAAAGGCAAATCAACCAGTCCAGATCATGTGTCGAATGATTTGTTGAAAGTCAATGGCCAAATTATTATTGATGAGACAAGCCAGTTATTTAATCAAATCTTGGAATCTGGACATTATCCAACTTCCTGGAGTCAGTCCGTCCTGAGCCGTATATACAAGAAAGGTGACAAGCATGATCCAAATAATTATTGAGCTTTAGCTTTGAGCTCTACTTTTGGCAAACTATTTAATAAATTATAAACAAAAGGATTAACATGTTTCTGGAACATGAAAATGAACTGATTAGCGAAAACCTGTTTGGATTCAGAGAAAAAGAAGTACGATTGACATTGCCTTTGTTCTTAAAACCGCAATCAGTAAGTACAAGTCTCTTAACCCTTTACCCAATGCAGACGATATCAAAATTTATTATTTTAAATATCATTTTTTGATATTTTAAAAACAATTTCAACAAAACCATATCATGTGACCCCTCGTTGGAACGAGCTCGTCGAGCTCGTTCCAACGAGGCGTCACATGATATGGTTTTGTTGAAATTGTTTGAAAAATAATATTTTTTCAACTGCTGAATTTGCATATTACGCGGGCGGATGCGGCCGATTCGTTGGGTAAAGGGTTAAAAAGCCGTTATATGCTGTCTTTGTCTATATCACAGGGTTGTTATTTTAAGGTTATTCTAAATTTTAAAAATAAGTAAACAATCCGAGTTATGTAGAATAAATGAAAGAAAGAAACTTTTTAATAATCAGTATGAGTAAACTGGGTAAGCGCATTAATTTAATTAAGTTCGTATTCGGAAAGTGTTCTTTGTTCAGTCGCTGTCATGCAGGGACTGTGTAAACAATGCATTCCAAATTAGAACTTATTGAAAAGTCAGTTCATGTCACTGCAAGTCATGAAAACCGTCTTTTCTAAATTAGCACCTTTGCCCAAATTAAGTTTTTGATAGGTGATGCGCGCGCCTATATAAGACCCCTCGAGTTAACCTCAAGACAGACTCGCTAGGATGGAATAATCGTTAGTTCACGCGGTGTAGTAAAGCGTTAATGTATTTCTGTGGTTCCGGTAAGCCGTCATTTGGACGACAGGATTCCCGATCTGATGATTTGCATCGAGGGGAGACGCCGAAGAAGAATCGATGAGTATATGTAGTACTTAGTTTATAATATTTAGTTGTGATAACACGTCGTAGTTACATAGTTATTAGTTAACAGTTTTAAGTGTATTAGTGAATCTGTGTTATTAGATGATCAGTTGTTATTATTGCGAGTTAGAAGCACTATTAGCAGAAATTGTAGATGATCGAATATTCTAAAAGGTGAAATTTAGTATTAAAGGTAATTCCCCATAATGTGGTAGGCGCAACAGGATAAATACGCGCATGAGCGGTTGAGTGAAAGATTTCGTGATTTCTTATCAGTAGTCGCAGCTTCGACCTTTCTCTACGAATATAAGTTTGGGAAACAATTTAATTTTAGATAATATTTTAGTACTTGTTTTCGGTGGGATTCAGTGGCTAGTCACAAAACTCATTTCAGTAGTGTTGAGATTATTTATTTAGGATTTGTTGGCTATTTGTAAATAAGAATATAGAAGATTTATATATAAAAATTGTTGGATTGTTAATAGTCTTTATCTTATTAATGAAGAAGCCCTGAGTACCCTAGGAATTGATGGAACCCCAGCCCCGCCAAGAAATTAGTCCATGCTAGGTCATTACCGTTGAAAGCAATTGATTAAAGCGCGGCGCTACTCTGTGGCTTGTGAATAAGCAATTGCAATCTGCAAAAGTGAGCTAGTGAAAATCCCCTGTCCACGGTGAAAGAGTATCTTGGGTCCCCAGCAAAGTTGATCAACCCCAGCCTTGGCCCTCCGCTGACAAGCGCCCTCTGGCAAATAAATATTCACTCTCTCCAAGACGTTGCCACGGCGGCGTTCCAGGGGACAGTAACTTCTATTCATCAGAAAGTGCTAACACCTGTATAGACACCTGAATGAGCGATTCCCCAGTGGAAGTAACGCGTGGTTCCACTTTACAGGCGGACCGTTTGGTCATATTTGGTGGAGAATCCGAATTAGTTCATCTATTTAGCTTGAACCTTTCCCAGTACTCTCACTAGACTGACAATGGGTTCCACAGAAGCTTTCCGAGAGATGTTTGATTACATTCGTGAAATTAAGGAGAAAGTCATTCAGCAAAATGCAATTCGAGCTGCCCAGATCTCACGTAACTCTGACCCACATAAACACTGGAATGACTGTGGCCAGCGCCAACTACACACTGAAAGAGATTTCTCAAGACGTCGGGAGTATCGCCCGTTTATAGGTAAGAGGCGACAATTTCCCTTGTGCCATAGATGTGGAAGACATTACCATAACTCATCAACTTGTCCCGCTAGAAATTATAGATGTAACACGTGTAAGCGCATTGGCCATGTCAGTTCAACATGCAGATTTAATGCGATACCTGTACTAAGCACCTCAGTTAGTACGGAAATGGATGGAAATAAAGTCGACGTTAGGTTGGACAATCTCTATACTAGAATTCCTGCACTGGTTGATACGGGAGCCAGTCGCTCCTGTATATCAAAAGAAATCTTAGAGTCCGTTCGCTTGTGGGGCAAAATTGAAATTCTTCCTCCTAGTATTAAACTCATAGCGGGTGTAGACGGCAATTTACTGAAGGTTTTAGGAGAAACAAATTTACATTTATCCCTGGGTAGGCTAGATATGACTCACACTTTTTTAATTTTGGAAAAAATGCCAGCACATATTATTTTAGGTATGGACTTTTTAACTGAAAACAAGGCTAATATTGACCTAGGTCAGAGAACTCTTATACTGCAGAATGGTATGACACAAGCTCCAATAAACAATATCGAAGAACAACCTAATTGTGCAAATAATGTAACAGTGCTAGAGGACGTAACTTTGGAACCCCGAAGTGAGACTATTATACCGGTACGTGTGGGTTTTGATAGAATTACTTCGCGTGTAGGTATTATCGAACCGGATTCAAATTTAGTTAGTCACAAGAACATTTTGGCTGCACGTACGCTTGTAGAAGTGGTTAACAATAGGGCTGTTTCTAAAGTTCTTAACCCCACCAATTCCTATGTTAGGCTCACATCTTCACAGGTTATCGGTTGTTTTTACTCCATCCGTCCTGATGATATTCTGCATTCAGTTGAAAAAAGCGATGTTAGTGCCAAAGCGACGGTGAATTACATTGGTCATGATGGTTCCAACAATTATGACAATTACTTTGCCGAAGCCGAGTCGCTTGGCATCGATTTATCCCACTCTGATTTGTCAAGTCTACAGAAACAGGCACTGTTGGTGCTAATAGGTCAGAATAGGGATTGCTTCGCTAAGGATTTGTCCGAACTTGGAATGTCTCGCATATATAGCCATAAAATCGATACAGGTGATGCGACCCCAGTGAGACGTCGGTTTTATAGGGCTTCACCAGCAATGAAGGAAGAGATTAGCAGACAAATTGACGAACTTGAAGAACATGGCATTATTGAGCCTTCAGTCTCGGAATGGATGTCCCCAGTTGTTATGGTTCGGAAAAAGGACAATTCGTTTAGGTTCACTGTAGATTACAGGCAACTGAATGCCTTGACAAAGCCCATTTCATTTCCTTTGCCCAGGTTGGAGGACGTTTTCGACACCCTTGGAAAATCAAGGTCTACGATATTCTCTTGTCTTGATATGTTCTCAGGATATTTCCAAATTGATTTAGACCAGGATTCCAGACACAAAACCGCTTTTGTCACCCACAGGGGAGTTCATCAATTTAAAAGACTTCCCATGGGCTTGATGAATAGCGCTTCAAGTTTCCAGTTGGTCATGGCTGAAGTCCTTCGAGATTTACAATGGCACTCATGTTTGTGTTACGTAGACGACCTCCTTGTGTTTTCTAGGTCTTTTGAGGAACACCTCCAGCACTTGTCACAATTGTTTGAGGCCTTGCGTAGAGCAAATCTAAAGTTGAAGCCTTCTAAGTGTGATTTCGCTGCAAAGGAAATACGCTATTTGGGGCACGTTCTTTCTAAAGATGGTATTTCTGTTGATACTTCGAAAACGGACGCTGTGTCCTCGTTCCCCCGTCCAAAAAACCTCAAAGATGTTCGTGCTTTCCTTGGTCTCTGTAACTATTATCGACGTTTCGTGTTCAATTTTTCGAAAAAAGCAGCACCTCTCAATAATCTTCTCAAAAAGAATGTACCATTTCAGTGGGATGCAGAATGTGAGAAGTCCTTTAACACCATGAAAGAGGCCCTGACAAAACCTCCAATTTTGGCTTTCCCAGATTTTGATAAAGAATTTTTTCTATATACAGACGCGTCAGGATATTCAATAGGTTATATCTTAGGTCAGTTGGATGAAAATGGTAAGGAAGTGGTTGTCTCATATGGAGGCAGGTCTCTTTCTGAAGCAGAACAAAAATTTGGTATATCAGAACGCGAATGTCTCGCAATAGTTGAAGGTATTAAACACTATCATGTTTATTTAGCGAATGGTAAGTTTACCGTAATCACCGATCATGTTGCTAATTCATATTTACGACACCTTAAACAATGTAGCGGCAGATTAGGCCGCTGGTCGCTAAAATTACAAGGGTATAATTTTGAAATCTTCCATAAAGCAGGTAGAAAGCATTTGAACGCGGATGCGCTATCGCGACGTGAATATCCACAAATTACAAAACCGGCAATAAACGATACTGCCCAGGCCACCGTGATAGCCACAAACGACGTTAAAGAACACGCGGCGTCTCAAACACAAACCGAAGAGGTAATACAACAGTGTGGCCCAATAGATTCTATTACGCGCGTCGCAGCCGTCTCCGAGGCTGACATTAAAAATAAACAAAGATCGGATCCGGACGTAAATGTTTTTATCGAATATTTAGAAGACAGAATATTACCCGAAGACGATAAAGACGCTAGAAGAGTCATTTTGGAAGCAAATGACTACATTTTGGAAGATGGAATCCTGTATCATCTCTACTACCCAAAAGGTAAGGGCCATAGAATAGACCGTTTAATTAAACAGCTCGTGGTGCCACTCAGTTTGAGGAATGATGTGCTATTGTCATATCATGACTCACTGCTGGGTGGACACCAAGGTATTGATAGAACTTATCAGTCCATTCGATTCAAGTATTTTTGGCAACACTTATTTTCTGACATTCAATATTATGTAAAATCATGTCTCCAGTGTCAGAAAAACAAGGATGCGACCCACCACCATCCAGCGCCTCTAAAACCGTTACCTGTCGAAGCGCCATTTAGCCGTCTCCATATTGACATTTTAGGACCCCTCAAGACCTCTCCGAATGGATATAAATATATTTTGTTAATTGTTGATGCTTTCACAAAATGGCCCGAGGCATTCCCTTTAAGAACAATGGAAGCATCAGAAATAGCTAAAATTCTATATTCAGAAATTATTTGTAGGTACGGGGCCCCCAAAAAACTATTGTCAGACAGAGGACAAAATTTCATGTCAAAACTTATCAAAGAACTTTGTAAACTTTTTCAGATTACGAAACTGGAGACAAGCAGTTACCATCCACAGACAAATGCTGCGTGTGAAAGGATGAACTCGACAATAACAAAAACACTCCGAATGTATTGCGATGCGAAACAAGAAAATTGGCCGGATCTTTTACCAAGTGTGCTGTTCGCGTATAGGGCAACACCCTGCACAGAGTCAACGCAGATGAGTCCTTTTCGTGTTTAGTCGGACAAGATTGCCAGTTACCGATAGATACGGAGCTTATTCCAACTAACAACATCGGAACCGAAGCCTATAAACATCTAGACGCCATACAGAAAAGCTTCGAAGTCACCAGAGAAATAGTAAAACAAAATATTAACGACGCACAGCATAAGTATAAACAACAGCATGACAAAAAGGCAAAGCCCCCAAGATTCTGGACAGGTGACAAAGTATGGTTATATAACAACAAAACCCCTGTTGGGCTTTCACGGAAGCTGTGCCAACGTTGGACAGGACCATACTATATCACGCACGGCAGCAATCCAACATACACTGTCCGCAGATGTTCGGACGATATTCAACTCAAGTCACCAGTACACGCGAACCGTCTCAAGCCGTTCACCAACCCCAAGGATCGTCCGACCACTACACTCGAAGAGCAAACGGCTCAGGAAACAGGAGCTCCAGATACAGAACCCGATATCGCGTCGAATCCCCGCCCGGAAGATAAAAACCAGACTCCCGCAGACGAAGACACCGAGAAAAACGAAGAAGACACCTATTTTGTAGATAGGATCCTAGCGTGCAAGAAACTTCACGGTCGGAAACATTATAAAATTAAGTGGCAGGGATCTAAAGAAACTACATGGGAACCGAGAGAAAATGTACCGGAAGAGTTAATCCAAGAATTCCACATTTCAAAGACCGCAAAAGGAAAAAGAAGAAAAAGAAAACTGAAAACAAGCGTCAACACAATATCTGATTCCATCAGCATCCCAGACTTAGACGAGTGGGAGATATTGTGAGTACAAAACTAAGTATTCAAAGCATTTGTTAACTTATTAAAAAATAAATACATAAATAAAATAAAATAATATAAGTCCCGTTATTTAATTCGTCATATAATACATATGTAATTTACGGTTAGTATGAGTTTCTTGGTGGGTACCGCTTGACGGATACGCCACCACTTTGTTGGGTGAAGCGTTGTTTTTTTTTTCCTGATTTAATGTTGTCTCGTTATTATTACCCCGTAAAACTAGCGTTCTCTCGTGTACTCCACGTATTCCGCTTACGCGCTCCACGGCACAATCGATGCTGTGTAAAGAGGTTAAAACAGAAAAAAGCATTTGCCAGTTGAAGGGTAACTGTCTGGCTTAAAGAGTAATACAAGTTCCATTGGGTATTAAAGTTACAGGTGTTTAAAGGGCAAAATGAAAATTCAATAAGGATAGTTATTAAAATTATGATAATACTTTAGAGGGGCCACCCGCAAGACGGACCCCTACCTTAAAATAATAATAATAATAATAATAATAATAATAATAATAATAATCATAATAATCATAATAATCATAATCATAATTATAATAATAATAATAATAATAATAATAATAATAATAATAATAATAATAATAATAATAATAATAATAATAACATTGTGTGATCTGAATGCAATCTTGCCACTTGCATTCAAATTGCGCAAAATATCCAACGGAGATCTGTGGCAAGGCTCTTCGCTTGGATATAAAGACTGGTTGATTAGTTCCTGATTGGTTATTTGTGATGTTTTTCAAAGTAGCTCTTTGTTTATTTTTTTATTTTTTTTTCAAGTTGCTCCTTGTTCAATGCAATGTTTGTTCTTTTTTTTCTACAGGTTAACCAGAGCGCTGCGTCTAATTTGTTTCTTCTTTCAGGGCAACATTATACAAGTTTTTTTTTTCAGAACGCGTAAACTCAATTTTTGTCTAGTTTATATTTTCAGGTTGCAAATGGAGATGGTAAAATGGTACTATACAGAGCACACAGACATCACAAACGAAGGACACACAACAGGAAACCAAATTATACACAACGACAAGCCTGAAGAGAAAGAGTAAACCCCAGGAATAACGCTACATCGAGATGAGGAAAAGAACTAGACCTAACAATAAATTAACAACAAACGGACATGAAGCACGCGGACAACAACTTTGGATCAGCACAGAAACTAAATTTGGAATTCATTCGGAAAAGGACCACGTGACATTCAACATTCATACTCAACGTCTAACGATTTTGGCGACACAATTCATTTTATATGCATCGGACAGTATCGAATTATCAACATCAACATAGTATCACAAACGCACTCGGACACTTTCAACCTCAATATATTCAATTACAAGGAAGAGAAGATCACAGAAGAAGAAACAAATAGACACTCCATTAGTTTTCAAAATTATTGTATTTTATCTTTCATGCATTCATTTCATTTTATCATGTTTTACCTTTTTCAAGTTTGCCAAATAAGATATTCGTTGAAAAAGCGGAGCTTTTTAATTTAGAGGGAGGCATATATCACAGGGTTGTTATTTTAAGGTTATTCTAAATTTTAAAAATAAGTAAACAATCCGAGTTATGTAGAATAAATGAAAGAAAGAAACTTTTTAATAATCAGTATGAGTAAACTGGGTAAGCGCATTAATTTAATTAAGTTCGTATTCGGAAAGTGTTCTTTGTTCAGTCGCTGTCATGCAGGGACTGTGTAAACAATGCATTCCAAATTAGAACTTATTGAAAAGTCAGTTCATGTCACTGCAAGTCATGAAAGCCGTCTTTTCTAAATTAGCACCTTTGCCCAAATTAAGTTTTTGATAGGTGATGCGCGCGCCTATATAAGACCCCTCGAGTTAACCTCAAGACAGACTCGCTAGGATGGAATAATCGTTAGTTCACGCGGTGTAGTAAAGCGTTAATGTATTTCTGTGGTTCCGGTAAGCCGTCATTTGGACGACAGGATTCCCGATCTGATGATTTGCATCGAGGGGAGACGCCGAAGAAGAATCGATGAGTATATGTAGTACTTAGTTTATAATATTTAGTTGTGATAACACGTCGTAGTTACATAGTTATTAGTTAACAGTTTTAAGTGTATTAGTGAATCTGTGTTATTAGATGATCAGTTGTTATTATTGCGAGTTAGAAGCACTATTAGCAGAAATTGTAGATGATCGAATATTCTAAAAGGTGAAATTTAGTATTAAAGGTAATTCCCCATAATGTGGTAGGCGCAACAGGATAAATACGCGCATGAGCGGTTGAGTGAAAGATTTCGTGATTTCTTATCAGTAGTCGCAGCTTCGACCTTTCTCTACGAATATAAGTTTGGGAAACAATTTAATTTTAGATAATATTTTAGTACTTGTTTTCGGTGGGATTCAGTGGCTAGTCACAAAACTCATTTCAGTAGTGTTGAGATTATTTATTTAGGATTTGTTGGCTATTTGTAAATAAGAATATAGAAGATTTATATATAAAAATTGTTGGATTGTTAATAGTCTTTATCTTATTAATGAAGAAGCCCTGAGTACCAACTGATACTATAAATTTAAAGATGTTCAACAAATTACCCGACAATATGCAGACAATCCTTGATAATCTTCATCTGGATAAAATGAAGATGCAATGGACTCTCCAGACTAGTGAAGATTCCACCACGTTGGTATTATCATGGAAAAAACAACCACCGCAAAAATCCACTGCAAATAAACTACGAGATGAGCGGCGTATGACGGACTACAACAAAAGGAAAAACACCGAACAGCTACAACAACAGACTTACCGGCATCAGAACATTCAGTTTCCACAGAGTTCCAACAAATCACCAGAAGTTAGTGTATGTGCTTCAAGTGTTTTTACAGAAACAGACAAACACATCCACAAAAACTCAGTGAGTACTCAAACTTATATTAACTCTCCATTAAAAGTCGACGTCAGTGTCAACGCAGCACCAACTTCCACCGACACGCCTGTTCAATGTTCCCCCCAGATGAAAAACATTTCAATTCAGACGCCGCGGGAGGAGTGCTCAGCTCTATCCGTCCACAACCGTCCGAAAAACACTGTCCAGCCAAAAAGAGTTACTGAGATTGTGATCAGATATTGTAGGTCCGTGCAATTTGGCCTTCAGTATTTGATTAAATGGAGAGACCATCCAGATGCTGATAACTCATGGGTTAAAGACTGTGAGTTGGACGAGGCAGCTCGAGAGTACATCCGGGACAATCAGAGTAGAATCCCGGGCCTTCGTCCAACTTTGTCAAGACCGGGAACTCCTGAACATAAGAGACACCGGCGGTACAAGCGACCATAATTTTTTTTGGATTTCGGAATTTTGGACTTTACTATTTTAATGGCTTAAATGTGTTGCTGCGGGTCGCATCAGTTGGAGCGGCAGAGATTATATCACCGGAGCGTGTACAGGCCATGATAAACTTTCGAATCAAAAAGACAAATTTACTATTATTATACTGCATTCACAATCTACTGTTCGCATTTTGTTCAATTCAATTTCATTTGTTTCAAACTTGGCATATTTCTTCATCGTCGTGTGACAGCAAGCCTCTCTTATAGAAGTTGTTAACAAGTTGCCTCTATTCATTGTTTTCCTCCATTGTTTATTTAAGCTCTATTCACTAAGTTAAGAAGGCATATCATTAAGACCCAGTGAAAGCTTACTTTATCTTTATATCAAGTAAACTTGTTATGACATGACGCATTTATTATATTGTATATATAGCCTTGATCACAAGTAAGAATTCAGTTATAGTTTGGATTTCCAAACGTTACTCTGCTTCATTTTATTGGGAAATCCCATGAGCTATTGCTGTAAAATTGTTCGGATATCCAACAAGACGAGTCGTTAAATGTTAATTACTGTTAGACATTTGGAATACCAGATTCAATATTAAATTGTTATTATCTTTAATTTGTCTCCGAGTCATCAGTTCAACACCATTGTTTCAAAGCAAATATCGACGGTCGTTCCACACGGTCATATCTATTTCGTAAAGCCTTTGACGATGTTAACCGGTCTTCGCTTTTTGAAAAATTAAGTCGTCGTATTGGTATTCAAGGAGAAACTTTCAATATAATAAAATCTGTCTATGAATCTAGTTACTACCTCATGAAAACAAACGCACGAATTGGTCCACCACAATTTTCCACTATCGGCGTGCGTCCGGGGTGCGTATTGTCGCCAAATTTATTAAAATTTTTATTGATGATATTTATGAAATATTCAACGAAACATGCTCTCCTGTGACAGTTCGTGATAGGGAGATCAACCATTTACTTTTCGCGGATGTTTTAGTATTTATGTCCGACACTGACGCTGGTCGTCGTCAACATCGCTTTTTCAAACTTGAAAAATATGTAGGGGTGAATAACCTCTATGTAAAGACTGAAGAAACTAAATGTATGATATTTAAAACTATGAGAATTATTCACGCTACGAAGTTTTACATGCATGGTATGAAACTTGAAATAACAACCGGCTTTAATGATCCAGGTATAACTTTCAGTGACAATGGAAAACTACAAAACACTCACAAAAGCTTAAGTTTGAGAGGACTTGAAGCAAGTCTACATAATGCTTACAAAACAAAATGCTATCCTCTGGTTTCTATACTTTCTCAACTATTCGATAAACTGTTTAAATAAGCCAATTTTATTGTATGGTAGTGAATTATGGGCAACTGAAGTAAAATCCATAAATAAAGGCCGACAGCCGTGTGACCAGATACATAAAGAGATCTGCAAATTACTTTTGAATGTCAGTACACATTCATCTAACCATGCAGTGCGAGCTGAGCTGGGTGAAATTCGCTTTAAGGCTATCCTCGCTTGACGAATATTCACATGTGAATGATGCTCTAGTTGAATGCAAACAAAACAAAAATGCGGATTAGGTCGTCAACAGAACGGAAAGCCTAGATTTTAGTGACATTAACGCTATTAACTGTGAAAAATTATTGCTTTTGAAAGAAAACCCAAAAGAGATCATTTTGAACGGTTTGTGCCTGACATAAATAATGACTGTAAACGTCGTGGTAGAAATAAGCTAAGGACTTATCGTTTGTTTAAAGACGATTAAGAGCTTGAACTGTACCTAATACAAACTATAGCGTTAGAGGCGAGGACAAAATTCACAAAGCTCCGCCTCAGTCATCATAATCTTGTCAATGAGAGAGGGCAAAATGCTCAGCCACCTGTTCCAGCTGAACAACGAGTGTGTGTCGTCTGTCAATCTGCCGAGATAGAAAATGAACTTCATTTGATTATGGGTTGTCCTTGAGGAGGAAATTGTTTACTTTGATTGGTAATGTCAACGCAAACTTCCCAAGGGTGGATAGGCAGCAAAAATTCCGTCTTATTATGCAAAATAATCAACCTGACACATGCAGGGCCATTAGCAACTTGATCTGTCAATTCTACCAATTAAAAGCGTCAAAGTTGACAAAATAATTTTATCATATTTTAATTTTCACCTATGTAGCGTGTAATACGCAAGAATATAATATTTAGTTCCATGTTAAATATATTGATTGTTATATTGTATTCTATGCATACTGTACTGTGTTTCATTTTGCGATCTGCCTCACGGGAGGTGTTAATTGCAGTAAATACTATTACTATTATAAGTTATCTCCGCCAATATGTATGGTATATTGGGATTTAATACCTGAATGTCGTTTTTTAAACACCGAGCCGCAAGCGAGGTGTTTAAATGAGACATCCAGGTATTAAATCTCCATACACCACACATGTTGGCGGAGATAACATCGTTGACCCGTTTGAAAGACAATACAAACATAGTGGAAATAAATTTGTGGACACATTTCTCAGCTCCACAATCAATTGGACCAAATTCGTGATAATAATTTCGTTTTTATAATCGAAGAAGACAACAGAGTTACATCCCTTGGGTCGTTAAGAAAACGAGTAAACAGTATTTTTTTGACATATCGTACCCTGAATTCCAATGTGTTCTATGTAGCTACTAGCACATAGAACACATTGGTACTCAGGGGACGAATTATTTGCTCTTAATTTTATGATTGTATTGTCGGAAATCGGATGATATTTGTGACTATTTTCGGTTTTTTTTTGGTTCGATTCTTGTAATGAGGCGAGCGAAAGCGAAAAGCTTTCATTGAAACCATATACCCCCAATGTTTCGCGTGCGCTTATTCTCTGGATGTTGCACGTTCTCATATACCTTGGATGTTGGGCGCACCCTTTGCCATGGCTATTTCTCCAAGGCATTCTGACCAATCAAAAGACAGAACCTGTCGGAATGTAGAGACAATACTACATGTGTGTTTTATATGACCATTACGAACGGTTTCAACCTGTTTGTCAAGGGTGAGCCCAGTTAGAAGGTTCAAAGTCTTGTGTATGTGCCCGACTTTTCGTTGATTACTACCTACGTCATACCCGCACAGAGATTTTCCGAAGGTAAGACACACAATTGCTAGGTTATGTAAAGTATTTCCCATCATAAACCTCCGTCATGGGATACTCATTCCAACTGATAACATTCGTGAGGCAGGATCACCTTTGGCGCTGTTTATTATTTATTTTTCCAGTCTTAATATATTTTATAAAATCATTTTTCTCATCATTTTCACACACTTGTCTGAGCTAGTAAAGCAAATCGTTCCCTGATTGGTTAAACTCGAATGAAAGCCAACCAATAGGGCTTCATTAAGTCAGTAAAGCAAACCACTCCCTGACAGATTAAAATTTAATGACCAGTCAATAGGGCTTCATCTGATTGCTTGGACGGCACAAACTGAGTTGTAAAAAACAAACTAAGGAAATCTCAGATTAAAAAGAATTATCTAGATGAGTGACATTTGTCAACCTGTCACCGAGTTTGTTATGTATCGAGCTGCGAAAAACACCCCAGCCCACACCTGCATATATTCCATCTGTGCGTTCCCCATCTTGGCAATAGCAACATCGCACAACAATCACAATATACAATAGCGGAGTTCTATCTCTCTCTAATAATGATATGGAGGAATGAAGTCAGTAGGGATTGCCTCGCTACTCATTAAGAAATCTAGGATCGAGTCTGTGGGGACTGCCTCTCAACTCTGCGCGTGGGGAGTGGGTTCCAAAGAATCCCACCCCTCGCCTTATCCATAGCAACATTAACACAACAATTATGATATACAATAGAGGATTCCCATCTCTCTCTTCATATAACTTTTCTAATTGAATACTCGCTAATTTTCTTGGAACATTCCTATCTAGAAAACGCATAGAAATAACAGATGAAGCATATGATGAATTGGAACAGCCTGCCTTCTTTCTGCTAACATACTTACGAAACCACCAAACACCAAGCAAGGATTGAAACAAGCTTGCCTGGCTGGGACCATTGAAGATTTTAAATAAATTAACATTTGAATAAAGACACAACAGCCCTTTTAAGGGTTTAGCGTGTGTGTCTATGAATGAGTGTTTGTGTGTGTGTGTGGTTGGTTTTTTTGTATTTTTTTTTTTTTTCCTCCCATCACCCCGTCATCTGTTCCCCCAGAAGGCAGACCAGATGGCCCAGGCTAATGGATGACTCTCAGCTTTCAAAAACACATATCTGGGTATTCATTTTCATTTATTTCATTTGTTCATTTTAACCCTTTACCTAACCTGAAAAGCAGACGACACTTGCAAAAATAATTCTTGAATAACTAATTTTTTTTTCATTTTTTGTCTCAAAAACATAGGTTATGACCCCTCGTTGGAACGAGCTCGATGAGCTCGTTCCAACGAGGGGAAACATAACCTATGTTTTGGAGACAAAAAAGGAAAAAAATAATGAAAATTAATTGGCGATTTTGGAGAATAGCGCTGGCCGGTTTTGGCCGTTACGTTAGGTAAAGGGTTAATTTTATATTATCAACTCATCTACCTATTCTACAAATGGCTAAAAAAAGAAACATCGGGAAAGGGAGTTGCTCAGTCTGGCAGGGACCAGAAACAATCGTTCCAGGCCTATTCTAGTTTGATCAAGGCCCTTTTTCAGGTGATTCAGAGTTTGCACCACAATGGACTCTAAGAGCAGCATTTGTCAAATCGGGATTTACCGAGGCAGTTGGAGAAGAAAGTAGATGAGTTAGGTGGCTTTCTAAAGCCTGCTCATTCCACCCTGCACAAGTAGTAGGAGAGGGATGAAACGGGGCTCATTGGATGGATCTCATGCTGGATCTCATGTGACGTCATAGGCACGTGACCTGGTGGTGCCATGTTTGGTTGTCATGGTAACCCATGTGAGCGGCCATCTTGTGACGCCATCGCCATAGTGATACGTAGTGTGAGTGCGCATGCGCAGCACGAGTTGTTAGGGTGATACGTGTTTCCGTCGTCCACTTTGTATACTAGAGACCGCCATCTTGGTTTCTATGGCAGCACATGGTTGCTATGTGTCCCAAGGTCATACAACAAAACAGGGGTATGTACGGAGGGTATGTTCAATTGAACAGGAGTAAATTCCCGATTCGCAGAATTACCACAAATAACCCGACAATCCCTCCAAATTACCGAAATTGACTTTATTTCCTCATTTTATCGGTATAGCACGTAGTGCTATAGTACCAAGGGGGTACCGGGGGGGGGGGGGGGGTGTTCGATTGAATAGGAGTAATTTTCTGGCTTAGAATTCTCCCAGAATCCTCGTTTAATTACCCAAATAAACCCGACAATCCCTCCAAATCACCAAAAACTGACTTTATTTCCCCATTTTATCGGTATAACACGTAATGCTATAGCACCGAGATATCTCCTGGGGGTATGTTCTATTGAATAGGAGAACAGGACCTGATTTTCCCAGAATCTCATTTTTAATGCCTATTGCGTATGTTTCTCTATCACTAACAGTCTATCCAGTCCAAACTATCTCTGGTTCTCTCGTCCAAGTCTTATAATCACCAGTGCTTGATTTCCCATAATCTGTTTGCAGAGTTATCTCCCCTGTGTACAACGAAGCCAATAAGCAAAGAGAGTAATTGCTCCATGAACAACTCGAAGCTCATCGAGCAAATGAGCCTTAGAGCAATTGCTCGTTCGAGTGACTCACACATACTGCTCGACGACTCATTTCAGAAAAAATGGATTCCATAGCCACAGGCGTTTTCAAAAAGGGATTCCACAAATGAGATTCCAAAAAAGGGATTCCATAAGTGGGATTCCGTCTTATGTCGAGTGACTCGCACATATTGCTCGAACGGCTCGAATCCCATCGAGCAAATGAGCTAACGAGCAATTGCTCGTTCGAGTGACTCGCACATATTGCTCTAACGACTCGAATCCCATCGAGCAAATGAGCTAACGAGCAATAGCTCGTTCGAGTGACTCACACATTCTATGCGACGACCCATTTCAGAAAAAAGGGACTCCATAGCCACAGGCGTTTTCAAAAAAGGGATTCCACAAATGGGAGTCGAGTCGTTCGAGCAATATGTGCGAGTCACTCGACATAAGACGGAATCCCACTTATGGAATCCCTTTTTTGAATCCCATTTGTGAAATCCCTTTTTTGAAAACACCTGTGGCTGTGGAATCCCTTTTTTCTGAAATGAGTCGTCGAGCAGTATGTGCGAGTCACTCGAACGTGCAATTGCTCGTTAGCTCATTTGCTCGATGAGATTCGAGTCGTTCGAGCAGTATGTCGAGTCACTCGATTGAGCAATTGCTCTAAGGCTCATTTGCTCGATGAGCTTCGAGTCGTTCGAGCAATTGCTCATGGAGCAATTACTCTCTTTGCTTATTGGCTTTGGGAATGATATGGGGTTCGTTGTACACGGGGGAGATAACTCTGCGTACAGATTATGGGAAATCAAGCACTGGTGATTATAAGACTTGGACGAGAGAACCAGAGATAGTTTGGACTGGATAAACTGTTGGTGATAGAGAAACATATGCAATAGGCATTAAAATGAGATTCTGGGAAAATCAGGTCCTGTACTCCTATTCAATAGAACATACCCCCAGGAGATATCTCGGTGCTATAGCATTACGTGTTGTACCGATAAAATGGGGGAAATGAAGTCTGTTTTTGGTGATTTGGAGAGATTGTCGGGTTTATTTGGGTAATTAAACGAGGATTTTGGGAGAATTTTAAGCCAGAAAATTACTCCTATTCAATCGAACACACCCCCATTACCCCCTTGGTACTATAGCAATACGTGCTAGACCGACAAAATGGGGAAATAAAGTCAATTTCGGTAATTTGGAGGGATTGTCGGGTTCTTTGTGGTAATTCTACGAATCGGGAATTTACTCCTGTTTAATCGAACATACCCTCCGTACATACCCCTGTCTTGTTCTAAGACTTTGGGACACATAGCAACCACGTACTGCCATGGAAACCAAGATGGCGGCCTCCAGTATACAAAATGGCCGACGGAAACACGTATCACCCTAACAACTCGCGCTGTGCATGCGCACTCACACCACGTATCACTATGGAGATGACGTCACAAGATGACAGCTCACACGGGTTACCATGACAACCAAACATGGTGCCACCAGGTCACGTGACTATGACGTCACATGAGATCCAGCATGATATCCATCCAATGGGCCCCGTTTCATCCCTCTCCTACTACTTGCACATTATTTTCCGTTTTTCTACAGATTAATGTGGGGTGGGCCAACCAAACGTTAAATGCTTTTATTGAACATTACAAGAACGATTTAAACGAGTTGAAGTCTAAGACCACTTTGGCTATGCCACCTCCGCCTGGACTCGAAAAAAATAGACTTCAACAGCGCTTCTGCGCGTGCCTTGATCTGGGCTAAAACAACCCTCAAAGTTGACAGATAAGACGATTTCTTCCTATGAGACTTGTATTTCGGAATTACGCCCAGCATCGGGAGTAAGGAACAATAAAGGGTGGGTGGGGGGGGGGGGGGGGGGCAAGCAAACTCTCACCCATGTTGTCCCTCTATTCAAACGCGAAAATCATAAGAAAAGATCAAGGCAAAGTACTTTTCCCTCTTCTTTACCTTCTACTTCTCCCGCCTTCTCTCAGAGTAAGCGCCTCAATTTGCAAACATCTCCGGTCCATATTGTGACTGAAGATGCTCGCAAATTGAGTAACGCTGTCTCGCCTCGTCTTGCTCCTCTACCTCCTACTCCTCCTCAGCCTTTCTTCTCTTGTGCTCTCAATAGACCTCCTCCTGTTTCCTCTGCTTCTCCTTCTGTTTCCTCTCCTGCTTCTGTTTCTCCTCCTCCTTCTTCTGCCTCTAGTGTGGTTCAACCAGGTATATCGTACTCAGAGAAAGTCAAATCACCGAGCCGCAACTCGGGTCGCTCATTTGATTCTAAATTCTCCCATTTTAGGCACAAGAGAGGAGTTCATTTTGACAAAAGGAATTGGCTCCTCCCCGATGTTTGTAAAAAAACATCCCTATAATTGGTAGTTCAAATTTAGGACAGCACACTGATCGAAATCCCCACCCGGACATCCAGGTGGAGTGTTATCACAGCGCTAAGTTCAATCATTTTCGCTCTGTGTTTAAAGGGTACAGGGGCCAGTCCAGATCCCCCAAAATATTATTAAATATCGGCGTGAAATTTCGAAGTGATAATTCTGATCTCGTAGTTAAGCAGTTGCGGAATATGCTTAGCGATATCAGGGTAAAGTTTAGATCAGCAAAAATTTATTTCTCTGAACTAAACTTTTCGCAAAAACTCCCTCAGGCTGAGAGGAGAACTTTGAGCATCATCAATGAAACCATTCGCAAAGTGAAGGACGTTAACGTGAAACCAAAAATTGATGTCGCGAAGTTTGTTGTTGCTCAGGATTTAATACATTGGACCACGAGAACCGCCAATATTATGTACAATCACTGGTTGACCCATCGAGATTTAAACTAATTAAAGGCAAAGGTAACAACCGCCTAACAGATGTGGGATTAGGAACTAATGTGGTTAACCTGTCTGGCACAAATGACCTAACAACCCAAGAGAAGTCGCTTTTAGGTCGCGGTTTAACTTTTGCACCAGCACCGAAGCCTAAAACTGGTGATCAAACAAAAATACCAGCATATAACTTTAATTGTCTTAGGCAAATGAAATTAGCAGACCGCTTTAGAAACTCCAGCGGTCGGAAACTTCCTTTTACAGAATTATCTGGTTGGTCACCTCCAGATAGTGAAGTAGATCCCGAAATTATTGAGGCTAGCAAACGAATCATCCAAAAGGTGTTCAGCATGAACATACTCTCCGATAAAGACAATTTAACAGCTGGTGAACGGACAGTCCTCACGAAACTTCGAAAAAAATAAGAAATTAGTAAACTCAAGTCTGTGTGAAAAGGGTTAAAGTATCAGGAATAAACTACACAGAAGGAGAATTTATGGAGGCTTATTTTCTGGAGTAAAATATATTTTAAACAAATCAGAAATTGGTTTTCGTTAACAGCATTTACAGGTATTAATACAGGAATCAGAACATTTTTTATAAGAAACCAGAAAAGGCATATATGTGACCAACATTCAAAGGGTTCGATACACGAATCAAAAATGGACATTTTTGGCTCTGCCCACTAATTTAAGCGATGAAATACATTCAAAAACTTTAGAAATGCATTAAGGTGTAATAAAATGCATTTCCCAGTCATTCTGAATAATATGCACCTGATGACCTTGGTGACTTCTTTCAGGTGGACCATATATTGAACATCCAGCAATGTTTAACTCAGTCGGTATAGTCCCATGTATACATCCATTTTAAAGTAATGGCTCCACCAACTACAGATCTGTCATTTTTGGGTGATGATAGCAAATATTTATTATGATTTAGAAGCCTCTAAGGCAATCAGCCTACTGTATCACACACAAGGCCTCAAACGAGCTGAAAAAAATAGATGAGTGCAAACTGGTTATTGGTAACCAGCATGCCAAAACGAATAGAGATAGGACGATTTGTATTTGAGTTATCGAGTCGATAAAGGGTGTATAGACTCTATATTGGGGATAGTGCTATAAAAACCTTAAAGGCCCCAAGAGCTCGTTTAAAGGCCTATTCTTTAGAGCATTTAGTGCCCTAAACAAGGCATACATAAATTGAGATGATGGAATCTTGAAGCATGGCATTTGTCTAAAGACCGGCAATTTGGCAGGAAGCATGCAAAAGGTTCTGCGGTCATAAGTTAAACGATGTTGTTTGTTCTGAAGTATGAAGAAGGCGGTGAAGGATGAAGAGGGTTAAAGACATACCATTTAAATATTCCATTTCATCAATTCATAATTGTGATAAGTGTTTTGAGAAAGCCTCTTACCACTCGACCCGAACCCTGTTCATCTGTTGATCTTGAGTTATGATTGAGAATGGAAAAAAGAAAATTAAAAATGCAATGAAAGGTGAAGGGTTATTTATTTAACTATAATTAATCAAGTGTTGTAAGATAGAGCTGTATAATAAACAAATTTTCTTGCCACTCAAAGGGTTTCTTTCAAATTGATTTAGGATGGAATTTAATTCTGATCGCAACAGCTGATAAGAGTAGATATGTGTCAGCTATAGCAACTTCTCTCTAATTTGATTGTTTACAATATTCGCTTGTGTGTATAAATATAAAACAGCTATTTCTTTATGATGCATTTCTGTTATAAAGAAATTAGGGGATGTAAAAAACGCTGTGACCCAATGGGCCACACCCAAAGGTTCCCTAAAACATAGCTGGGCCAGTACTAGTGACAGGCTACCAGTATGCCAAACAGCACAGGACAGATGATTTGTTTTTGGGTTATCGTCAAGACAAAAGGAAGGGGTTAGAAAGTATGCATATGAGACATTATCACAAACCGTGCTTGAGATATTTGCCTGACCATTTTATTGGAGTTTAACAGCACTTTCAACAGAGAGGTTGAAGTTCATCTCATACTGGACAGTTTTACAGGCGATGTCAGCCAGAGTACCTGAATAGATATGCCGAGCGTCGATCAGCAACTATCAAAATTCACAACATACTAACTACACACAAACAGGGTGAGCATTAGTCGATCTAAGTGCAGAACGCCTTAGTACACAATGTTGGTGTGCCTCAATGGGGTAATCTGGACTGAATGCCTTACCTAAGACAAATCGCAGGTGCATTTGGTGGGGCACGTACCGTGGAGCTTTAGATTTTTAAGTCCAATGCCATAACCAGTGAGTCACTACTCTCCTGACTGAGCCATTGAACGGCATCTAGAGTCTTAAACGAGGCATACTGGAAATAAGAAGTTGGTTGGATCTCAAGACTGGCATTTGTGTACAGTGTGGCAATGTGACAGACACATACAAAACGTTTTACAGCTATGAGTTACATTAATCGGGCACACATTGAAGTATTGAGGGAGTTAAAATCACACCTCTTGAATATTCCATTTCCTTCATTCATAATTGTGATAGGTATTTCAAGAAAGACACTCGCCATCCCACACAGACACGTATCTACGGGGGTGGGGCGGGGGTGTAGGAGCTGTGTCTGACCTCCCCAATATTTGACCAAAAATCAATATAATTGGAAATTTTCCAGGCAAAAATTCTAACAGTTGCAAATTCGAAGAATTGTTGAAACGGACTTTTTTTCTGACTGTCGTTTTGCATTTCCGTTAAAATTCCAACAGACAACTCACACAAACAGAATTCTGATTGAACAACGCAAACTTTCTTCACTACCCGGTGGATTCTAGGTTTTTTCTACAACCGTGGTCAAGCTACTCATTTTGTTTTCTGCTATGTCTAATCTTACTCATATTAGTGAACGCAGTTAAAATATTGTAATAGTTAAAAAAAGGTCCTGGCTTCAAAACTTGGGGAGAAGTTAGCCGAAGAAATCACGTATCATATTGGTGAAATTCTACAACGAAAGTGTCAATGACACTGTAGCTCAACTTGTTTAAGACATGTACATGTATAGTATGTGACACAGCAACGACAAATATCTAGGTAACGATCTGATAACAAAGGTACATGTAAAGTATTGTAACAGTCTGTACATAAATGCTAACCGTAGATTGTAACAAATATATAGGTAAAGTATTGTAAAGGTTGGGGACAGTTAGATGCCAAACTAGACAAGAGAAATGTCACTAAGGAAACACATACCCCCCACCTTGACCTTACGCACCTAGCTGTGGTGTGTGACACATCCACCCGCTGTCCTTTATAATTGAGCGAAGTTAGATGATTGTAGCCCTAATAGTTTTGGAGTTATGTTTGAGACACGATTTGTGACCCTGAACATATGAAAGTCAATTGTTGCAGATGCGGCGGAAACTATTATACGCGACACACCTTCTGACTGTGCTTAACATTTGTAAAAAGTTTAACAATTATACTATGATTCGTTTCTGAGTTATGACTGAGACACGAACATTGGCCGATTTTTAGTGTGACCATGAAATGTGACCTTGACCTTGAAGGTACGAACCCGGCTATAGTGTGCGACACATCCTCTCATGGTCCTTTATAATTATGTGAAGTTAGATGACTGTGGCCCTAAAAGTCTTCGAGTTATTGGCTAGGACACACACACACACGGACACACACACAGACGGACACACACAGACTTCAATCACTATATGCCACCCGACTTTAGTCGGGGGCATAAAAAGAAACCTTTGAGTCCTAGAGTGGGTCTGACTGAACCCAAAAATATTTGTTCTCATAGCACAGTGATAACAAAGGCACCCAAATACTCTCATTCCTGTCACAAGGTGATAACAAAGGTACCCCAAGAAGTTTTGTGAAGATCGGTTCATAAATACAGACTCTAGACCGAGCCGTATTAACATATGCACTTACTGTGTATAAGTAACACTGAACAAATTAAAGTTCATCTAATTTGCATAATTTCTGCACGGGAACAAAACCCGTATTATATGTGATGTATTCCATGTTACTAAACATTCCTACAAAAATTTATTCAAATCAGAACTTTCATACAGAAGTTCTGTACAAAAAACTGATTGCACTAATTTTGGTACAAAATGGCTGCTGGCGGCTATCTTGAATTTTGCACCGCACACCAAAACACTCGTTCTCGTACCACGGTGATAACAAAGGTACCCAAGAAGTTTCGTAAAGATCAGTTCATAAATACAGCCTGTGCCGTATAGAAGTTGTGTACAAAAAACTGATTGGATCTAATTTAGGTACAAAATGGCCACTGGCAGCCATCTTGAATTTTGGACCTCACCCAGAAACACTTGTTCTCGTCCCAAGGAGATAACAAAGGTACCCAAGAAGTTTTGTGAAGATCCGTTCATAAATACAGCCTCTAGCTCGAGTCGTATTGACACGTGCACTTACTGTGTATTAGTAGCAATGAATAAATCAAAGTTCATCTAATTTGCATAATTTCTGCTCGAGAAAGAAACCCCGTACTATATGTATCCCATGGTACTAAACATTCATACAAAAATTTATTCAAATCAGAACTTTCATACATAAGTTCTGTACAAAAAAACTGATTGCACTAACTAAAGTACAAAATGGCTGCTGGTGGCCATCTTGAATTTCGGACTGCACCCAAAACCACTTGTTTTCGTCCCTGATAACAAAGGTGCCCAAGAAGTTTCGTAAAGATCAATTCATAAATACAGCTCTAGCCCGAGCCGTATTGGCATTTGCAGTTACAGTGCTGAAAGTAACATTAAATAGATCAAAGTTAGTCTAATTGACATAATTTATGTACGAGAAAAAACCCGTATTATATGTGATGTATCCCATGGTACTAAACATTCACACAAAAATTATTCAAATCAGTTCTTTCCTATGGAAGTTCTGCGCAAAAATCTGATTGCACCTAATTTTGTACAAAATGGCTGCCAGCAGCCATCTTGAATTTCAGAACGGACCCCAAAACACTTGTTCTCGTCTCACAATGACAACAAAGGTGCCCAAGAAGTTTCGTAAAGCTCGGTTCATAAATATGGCCTCTAGCCCGAGCCGTGTGTACGGCACGACAGACGGACAGCGGGCCACGACAATATCTCGAATTTGGCTTCGCCAAAGTTGAGCTAAAAATGGATTAAGTTTAACAACCAGTAGTTTTGTAAAATATTGAGGCAAGTCAAAATTCTGACAATATGCACACATCTGGAAAATGCACAAACATCCTGTGAAATAAAAAAGTAATACCTTGAAAATTACAAGAGGCCACATGGGGTCTGAAGCGCTCATCTTGAACAGAACAGAATTTAAACAGAGTCCAAGAATGAGTACATTAAGGAAGCCATCTCCATAGGCTACACTCTCAATTCTTGAGTCCCTCAGGAGTGACAAAAATAATACGGGCATCATGCCTTTTCTTCAGTTGATCATAAAGTAAAATGTAGAGCTCCCCAATGAAGCCCCTTGTTACAACCTTTGTGGATTAATCTTAGTTACACACCTCAAGAGGGTACTGAATACAAAATTTTTAATTCTTCAGCAAAATGGCCAATTCCGGGTCCATAAGGAGCCCAAATATTAATCCGAGCTCTCGATTTGAACACAGTTGAATCTGACTTCCTTAGAGATGTTGTGTACCGAATATGAAGGCATTCTGACTGTTGGATCTGAAGGAGAAAAATTTTAAGAAATTTCTTCATATTGCATCAAGTTAAAATTTGGGCTACCATTGCGAGCCCAAATATTAACCTATGGATCCGATTTGAACAAACTGGAATATGACCCCCCCCCCCCCCCCCCCCGCCCTAGAGATGTTGTATACCAAATATGAAAGCATTGTGACTAGTGGATCTGAAGAAAAAGATTTTTGAAAAAATTCCCTCATATTGTACTAAGTTAAATTTCAGGTTCCCACATGGAGCCCAAATATTTTGAAAAAATTCCCTCACATTGTACTAAGTTAAATTTCAGGTTCCCACATGGAGCCCAAATATTAACCCAGGCAATCGAATTGAAGAAAATGGAATCTGGCTCCCCTAGAGATGTTGTATACCAAATATGAAAGCATTCCGACTGGTGGATCTGAAGAAGATTTTTAAAGAAATTTCCTCATATTGCACTAAGTAAAAATTTGGGCTACCATAGCGAGCCCAAATATATACCTAGGGATCTGATTTGAACAAACTTGAATCTGACCCCCCCCCCCCCTAAAGATGTTGCATACCAAATATGAAAGCATTCTAACTGGTGGATCTGAAGAAGAAGAGTTTTTTAAATTACTCCCCCACCCATATTGAACAAAGTTAAAATTTGGGCTTCTGTAGGAAGCCCAAATATCAACCTAGGGACTTGGTTTGAACAGTATTGAATCGGACCCTCGTAACAATGATGCGTACCAAACATTAAGAGATTCTGACTGGTGGTTCCGAAGAAGAAGATTTTTAAAGAGTATTCCCCATATAACCCTATGTTAAAAATTCGGGCTCCTGTAGTGAGCCCAAATATGAACCAATGAGTTTTATTTCAACAAACTTGAATCTGCACCCCCCCCCCCCCTCCCCATGAATGCGGTATACCAAATATCAAAAGATTCTGATGATTGGTTCTGAAGAAAAATATTTTTTGTGTGATTTTTGCAAATATGCTGACTCAGCATGCCCATTACAGAACTCCCTAACGTAACCGATGACAATTTTTAAAGCATTCAATTATACTTGTCCTAAGGATACTTCATACCAAATAACAGCTCTCTGTTCCGTGTGGTTTAGGAAATATGGGCGTTTGAAAATATTCTATTTTTAGCTCCCAGGGTTCCCATGGGGATGCGGGAATTATTTTTTTGCATGGGTCAAGTACTTATGACCCAATAATACCACATACCGAAGTTGGTTCATACCGGACCATCGGTTCAGAAAAGAGAAATTTTGGGCGGGGTCAAAAATCTTACCCCTCCCATTACAAAGCCAAATATTGCTTCACGAACTTCGTTTGAAAAAAACTTGATTCTAGACCCCAAAAGGAAGTTCCACGGCAAACATCAAGTCATTGTACACACTGGTTCTTGAGAAGAAGATTTTAAAAATATTTTGAAGCATTTTCCCCACTCCTTTTCTATGGGACTGGGCATGTTGAGTTGAACAAAAATGCAATTCCCCTTTGGAACCATCACTCACACAAACCTTCACTCGAATTGACCCATTGGCTTTGGAGAAGAAGACCAAAAAATGGCGTTGACGCACGACGGACGAGAGCGATGAGATTAGCTCAGCTTGACTTTGTCAAGGGTAAAACAATATGCCCCCTGACTATTCGTTGTGGGCATAACAAGGACATACGCCAATTGTAACCAGACCATCCAAGGCAGCCACTTGAAATTCTGAGAATGTGTTCTACTATCCCCGCTCGACAGTTTAGTATCTTTCTTGAGTCCTGCAACCGGGTGAAAACACGGTGGATGTACCCATAAGAGAAGTCGCAAATCTGCCAAGGGTTAAACGTTTATTAATAACATGATATAAAACTAGAAGGGTGGTTATGACTGCCGGCAGGTCATAAAACGTATACATTCCGTTCCATGTACAGTAGATTGTGGAGAGAAATTTTGTGGAGTAGCGACTCGAAATTTTCAACGTTTGTCCTAGAAGCTCTGCCCAACTAGACCTGTGCCTGAAAAATCCAACAACCGAGCGCGTAGCCCGTGGAACCCTCACGCGCATGCTCACACGCTCTTTCCAAATTGGACTTAAGAAATGCGCAATTCATGTCGCCTTTCCAGACATCCGATGGAGCAACTATTCGTGAATGCTGAGTGAAAATTTCGTGGAAATCCGCGGAGAATTCGCTGACATATCGCGTTTTTGAAGAGAGTAGGTATTTTTAAAGCCGGAGCGAACGAAGAGGGCGGGAAGGGGCGCAGTCTCTCGCGGTGCCCGCTCTCTGGGGTAGATCCACTTGAAAGTTACAATAGAGCGTGACTGACGGAGAGATGGCTGTAAATCGAAGTAGCTTCTTTAAGAACAGCACCCAGGGATCCCATCGCAACCTTGAAACCTTTAAGAATTGTCCGAAGTTAAACGTGAAAAAAAAACGGCGGTGAGTTGTTTTTAGCGGGAAAAGATTAATGAAAATTTGCATGTTAGACATTAAAATAGCACTTCAGACATACACGAACTGTGAGGCAGCGACTTGCAATTTTTAGAACTTGTTCTACGAAGCCTGGCCGACATTTGGGCATGAAAGCGAGTGTTCTGACCGCGTGGAAAACATCACGCCAGGCCTCGCGTGGAAACCGTTGGAACGGTTCGTTGCCACTTGATTTTCAATGCAATGAAATTTCCATTCACTATTTACCTGTCAACGACAGAGTTTGGCATTATTTCTGTCTGACGAACTGTTCATCTTTAACTATTTGCACCTTTATATAGGACCGAAAGATCACTGCAAGCTTACCAATATTCAGGGACTGATTTTACGAAATCACAATTATTTCAACAGTACCCACTTGGGAACTCTCAAATCTGCCAAGGATTAAACTTTTAATAATAACATGTAAAACAAAGGTTGTCATACTTTGCTAGCCGCATGCACCCATAGACAACATTCAGCACTCAATCAATTAGGGATGGAGTAAATTGCCACTTAAACTTACGAAATTCTAAAAAAATGGAGTTATTTTCGACGGCCCCTATCTTTATGCAACCGACACAGGGATTGGGTTAAACTTTACAGCTACCTTATAACAGAAAATTTTCTTGGACTTGGACTGTGAATCTGAATGTCAACAGAATTTTAGATATTACGAAAATCACACTTATTCAGACAGTACCCACATGGGAGTCTTAAATCTGTAAAGAGTTAAACTTTTAATACTCACATATAAAACAAAAGTTTCCATACTATGACTGCTGCATGCAGCCATTGAAAACATTCAGCACTCAATCAATTAGGAATGGAGTAAACTGTCACTTAATCGTACCGAATTCTGAAAAGCGTGAGTTTTTTTGGACAGCATCTATCTTTATGCAAACAGAATGTGCATATGGTTAAACTTTACAAACAAACGTACAACAGAAAATATGCTCGATAGGTAATTGTGAATACGAACATGTAAATCCTTTTTCGACTTTCCATTTGTAAATGGAAGAAAAATGAACTAAAAATGAGTCATTTTTATGAACAAGTTAAGGGCACTCCAATTCAAGGCTCGAAAACAGGTTGAAGGTTAAAACTTTGAATAGAATATATAACAGCCAAATTATTCTTGGATGAATGCCCAAACTTCTCATAGGAAACGTTTTGAAAAAATGTGGCCACAGAGCTGAGTAATCGCATGTGAAAACTGACCAGTTTTTCCAAAACTGCACTTTACGGGGAAATGACAACCGTCACTTTTTCCCAGTTCTTTATTCGACATTCGTTATCAACCGATTTTATCGGTTGATAACGAATGTCGAAGAAGACACTGGGAATAAGTAACGGTTGTTACGACACCGTAAACTTTCGATACGACAATGTCAGACATTACTCCCATATTTCTGAAGGAACAGAAACCATAACTCTTTGATCTTTTAATTGAGAAAGAGTAAGCTGTGCTATAACAAGAACTGTGCAGTTAGAGGGCCACAAGTATAGTTGAGAGAAGTGGGTGTCATGTTTTAAGATAAATGGAGTGGTGGGGAGGTGTGCCTAAACCACAGAAGTATGTACGGGTACCAAATCAGAGAAACTTTTGCAAGTAACCTGGAAAAAAAACATACAGCCTACCCAAACAAAACCCTAAAATTTATTTGACTAGGGGATGGCCTTTCACTGCAGCGATTGGGGTGGCTGGGGGTGTAGAGCGACCAGAGAAACTAAAGTAGTTCCCACCAGAATACATAATACCAGCACAAATATATTTTTGGTAACCGCGTCACCAGTATTTGACCTTCTAACATAGATCTAACACCACAGGCAGTATGCATGTGGAGTTTCACAACAATATTGACAAGGAACCTCAAGTTCTCACTTGGAAGCTTATGAGAGAAATATATTTTGTAATAAACGAAGCTCTCATGTAAGGACCTAAATAGTATGGGACATACTTAGAAGGGGGCTACTGAAGCGGGGGGTAGGTGCACTCTCCACTTTGTTCTTATCCGAATGGGGTGGGGGTTGGAGGGTAGGCAGGAACAACTGAGCCCTTTAACAATAATATGTGCTGTGATTCAGGTACAACTGTCTTGTTTTTAAACCGACAATTGAAGTATCAACCTTATACGTAATACTTTGGGGACGTGTCAGTTGGAGGGTAGGCAGGAACAACTGAGCCCTTTAACAATAATATGTGTTGTGATTTAGATACAATTGTCTTGTTTTTAAACCAACAATTGAAGTATCAACCTTATATCTAATACTTTGAGGACGTGACAATCGTATCAGTTGTCACGTCCATGATACTTAGAACTCTCAATACAAAATCGATGAGGATATGAATTCGTTGCGAACGTGATAGTCGGTATTACATTATTCAATTGAGACATTCTGACACTCTGTATGGTTTATTCTCAGACTCTCACTCCTCCACACTGACTTGACTTTTTAGCACCTTTAAGAACTTTTATTGGTTATTGTCTGAATCAGTCAGTGGATGGGAATCGGGGAAAAATAACACACGAGGCCTAGGATACACGACCAGATAATATACCGGGTAGAATTTATTGTTTGACTGAAAACCTACTTGAAAACAAAATGCTGTTTCAATGCGAAATAATTTTATCACACTGCGGAGAATAGAAATTGAAAACATGAAAAGTTTTTGATCGATAATTTATTGCTCGAAGACAACAGCACGGATATATCAGCAGAAACTCGGTCAGATCACATTGAATGATGGATTGGAACAATAACTGCGTATTTTTCAAAATAATACTTGGTAAATCTTAACAAAAATATATAGAGAGTAATCACTTGACTGGACTGGTTACGTGAAATAATTCATGAGGGGTGAGGGACGTTGCACAAACACGAGTGCGAGAATGCGCACGAGCGTTTTACAATATAGTCCCTCGCCTCGAATTAATTATTTCACGTAACCAGTCCAGTCAAGTGATTACTCTGTTTATTACATTTCATTATTAACGAACGATAATTATATTATTTAACCCTTTACCTAACGTAACGGCCCAAACCGGCCAGCGCTATTCTGAAAAATCGCCAATTAATTTTCATTATTCTTAAATTTTTTATCTCTGAAACATAGGTTATGACCCCTCATTGGAAACGAGCTCGTCGAGCGCGATCCAATGGGGGAGGGGGGGAGGGCATAACCTATGTTTTTTGTTGAGACAAAAAATGAAAATAATAGCTATTCAAGAATTTTTTTTTGCAAGTGTCGTCTGCTTTTCATGTTAGGTAAAAGTTTAAAAAAACAAAACAAAACAAAACAAAAAAAAACAAAAAAAAAAAAACAAAAAAAACATTGAAGTCCCCATTACACCCACGGCAAAGCGTCTATGTTTGCGCGCACGGATACATGACACCATTGTTGATTGCATAATTCACTTGTGAAGTTATCGTTTATAATCAAACCCGGAAATCCCAGTAAATCACACTTTGGAAAGTAATAAATACTTTTTGTTCACGGCGGTTATTCTTTCGAATAGCAGCGAAGGCAAAACAAGGGGAGTTGCCGGCGGAAGGTTTTAAGCATGCATAATTGTTGGTCAGATGTCCGAATCGCCTAGACTGAAAAATAGGGTTTTAGGAATCAGCCAACATCCGAATTAGCCAATATGTGAATGGGCCAATTCAACTAGTATTCCTATCGCTACAATGTATTCGAGTTGGCCAATCCGAAAAGCGGTCCATCGCATTTACCGCAGTGGTACCGGCTTCCGTCAGTGGTCGCAGTATGTAGTCATTTTGGAACATATATTGGTACCACAGCCCTCAACCGCAGGCGAGACCTCAGTTATCTTGCACGAATAGCGACTTTCGTCAGTTCTGTTTCAATCAATAACGATGTTGAAACGTTTAAATCAAGACGAGCTTTACTGAACCTCCAAGTGGTCAAGTGACAGGCGTATTTTCATCAACGGCATTTCTGCCAGAGTTTACTTCTATTTCGTTGTGCTCAGGGAAGGTAAGCTTCTGCAATTTCAGCCGTACAAAGAATAGTAAACACAAATGCGTCACTATCAGCAATAAACTTGTTAATAGGGATGCATAAACTATATACATAGGACTGTATTGTTCCATTAAATATCCCAATATTACAGGAAGTATCATAGCACCTAGAGCAGCAGCCACTACCGTAAAAGATGCATATTTCCCAGTGACTGATAATATATCATTTAAGGCCCAAGCCGTCACACAAGGCAGTAGACTTCCTTCTGACAGACCATGTGCTGCAGTTGATATCCAAATTACAACATTGTTTTTCAAATTACAGCCCAACAAGAATAGCAATAAAGATATGGACATAAAAATAGCACTGCACAGCACCTGTGTGGATGATTTGAATATGCGTGAAACACCAATTCCAAGAAGTCGCCCAAGTGCATACATCCCCCAAAACAATGACATAATATCCGAACTTAAATATTTCTTCCAGTTCATTTCGGTCACCAAGAAATGCGGTAAAAACTGTGTTATGAAATTTTCTGTTCCATTTCCTAAAAACATTAATAGTCCAATTAAGCATATCGCAATGATTGTATGTGACCGTTTCATTGCACGAACATTACTTTGGGATCCCAGGTCGCCTACATTCCATTTACGACGTCTCTTGACATGTGGCGATCTGCAAAGCATTACTAGAAGTGGGATTATGGCGAGAAAGCAGAGACTTCCGCTCACTGCGAATGGTATGTATAATTCGTCCGATTTATTCTCAGATGTATAGTTATAATTCCAGGGCAAACCAGTGGTGTTCACTTGAATATCAGTAGTAGTGTTTTTGCTTCCCTCATCCTTCAAAAATTCTGCAACCACCAACGGCGAAAGAAGTGCGCCGAACGGCAAGAAAAACAGCATTGCCTGCAGATATGTCCTAGCAGCCTTGTTTCCTTTCCAGATCCTGGCACACTCTGTGATACTACCTGCAATATCAAAAAGGCTACAGATAAATATTTTCTGAGGACGTCTTCACAGAAGATGGGATAAAGAGACACCGCATCTTTCTCAAAACAAATTTAGAACCAACTTCGCCCAAACCAGTAGCAGAGAAGGGCCGGTGAATATGAAAGAGTCAACCACAACAGTCGGTGAAATAAAATTCTATACATTGACATTTCTACACCTAAGACACACCAGATAGCTTGAGAAGATGTGGGGAGGGGAGGGGGGTATCAGGTCTATATTTTGATACTATGACCTAAAATCACAATACAAGGGTTGTGGGACATTCTCTGGAAAAATACCTCCCCACATTTCCAACCTTTCTTGCCGATTTCCCTATCCCTTTACAAGGCAGTACGGAAATTATTCTCCATACCTTCGATCTAAGTTTTCAATAGATAGACAATGCAGGTCGGTATTTACTGGTATCATGGAGCTCAGCATGAAAACTGTCGACGGTTATACACATTTTTGGACAGCAAATTCTTAGCGGTAGGAATCACCCCACAATATCTACAACACCCAGTGGTCTGTATTTGGATATATTTTCATCACATCACTTATTCCAAACTTTCACCCCAGGATCAATAAAACAGTGTAATATATTTTTAAACATTTTCTATGACGAGATGGTGTTTCCATAAAAAATATTTGAAAGATACATGTATAAATACCATCGTAATACATCAGTTAAATTTGACTTCGTTGTTCTTTATGAACCGTAATTTGATGGGTTGAGAATTGGTCGGGGCTGTGCTCTAACCTCAGGTAAATTCACTCTTACCGTGCTCTAAACGCTTCAATTAGAACATGTCTGTATTCACGCTACGCGCGAGCAGCGGCGCTGAACCGCCCCTATCACAGATAGAACGCACCTTATAGTTGTTTTCTATGACAACAGTTGTTAGTCCGTGCTTTGAAGTTCACTCTGTAAATTCGATCATGGCAAATATACCGAGCTCGAAAGTGACATTTTTGTTTTTCTTCAAATAAAAAGGGTTTGGAGAATGTTTTCACTTCTGAAAAATGGCAGGAATTACAATGGAGATAAACGTCTCTCGTTTCGTTAGAAATTCGAGAATTTGACTATGGAAAATCATTTGTCAAATTTCCAAATGTCCATCTAAGCAAGAGAAGGTTTATCTCCTAAAAACCACTGTTGCACTCCCTTGTTTAACCCTTTACCTAACCTGAAAAGCAGACGACACTTGCAAAAATAATTCTTGAATAACTAATTTTTTTCATTTTTTGTCTCAAAAACATAGGTTATGACCCCTCGTTGGAACGAGCTCGACGAGCTCGTTCCAACGAGGGGTCATAACCTATGTTTTTGAGACAAAAAATAAAAAAAATAATGAAAATTAAGATTTTTGAGAATAGCGCTGACCGGTTTTGGCCGTTACGTTAGGTAAAGGGTTAACCCTTTACCTTACATGGAAAGCAGAGCACACTTGCAAACAAAATGTTTGAATAACTAATTTTTTCATTTCTTTGTCTCAAAAAAACAAAGGCTATGACCCCTCATTGGAACGAGCTCGATCCAAAAATGGGTCATAACCTATGTTTTTGAGACAAAAAAAATGAAAAAATAATGAAAATTAATTTGGGATTTTTGTGAATAGCCCTGACCGGTTTTGGCCGATCCTTGGGTAAAGGGTTAAATATGATCAATCGAAACGAAACAAAATCAAATATTTAAGGATAGAAATAAATGGCTTGAGTTCATTATATTTGATAAGTTGTCCACTATGAAATAATTATGATAGGGCGTTTTGAGCAAAAAGTGTGTGACCTTTTAACCAAAAGTATGTGACGTTATGACCAAAAGCATATGGCGTTTTGACGAAATGTTTTAACACCAAAATGGAACGTTTTGACCTTTTTAAAATTTTGTTCAGTTAAAACTAAAAGTTCTGTCATGAAATGCGCACAAATAGTACGTCGATCGCTAATCTACGCGTTATGACCATAGTAAGGCTATCAAATTCTGTACATTTGGCCTGTGCACAAGCAATGTTTCAGCCAATGGACCTTCGGGTAAGCCGGATGTCCATTGGCAGAAACATTGCCCTTGTTTGCTATGAATAACCAGGAGATCCCGCCGTGCTTTGGATGTCATTCGATATGGCAATTTCGCTCAATTCCCACGCACAATTAAGCCTTGGTAACTGCTCAGTTTGTAACAGGACTTCTAGTTTTAACTGAATACATAAAAAAGTCAAAAGGCCAACTTCAAAGGTATAGTAAACATACTCGTATTGAAAAATTGTCTTTTGGCTTTACAATTCCAGATATTTTAACTGGTAGAGTGCTGGAAGCCCATATTTGGGCTTTACTCTGAAGTGTAGGTACCGTAACTTAAAGGCTACATATTCAGTTTAAGTTCTCCATATTATCTTCTAAGTGAAATTATCTTATATGTATGGATTTCCCTTGTTATAATTTATGGGAGAGTGCCCATAGGCACTCTCCCATAAATTGTTACAAGGCAAAGACATGTGAACAAATTTTGGTGATCAAAAATAATTCAGCACTCTACCAGTTAAGTGTCATTAATAACTATATGACCACTGATTCGTGAGTAGAGTAATCTGACACTACAGACTTGAGAAATCATTATGGGATTCCCCATACCTTAGACTTAAAATTTACTAGAGGAAGTCCAATAGAAAAGTCTGGGAATATTGATGCTAAACGTAGGTGACATTTAGATTCAAAATTTACTGTGGGAATTCCTCCAGTAAATTCTTGCGAGAATGTTCTATAGAAAATGCAAATGTTGTAGTCAATAATATCATCTGTGGGTAGGAGAATCCTCTAGTAAATTCTCGAGTTTGTAGTATCAGCTTACACTTATTTCGTGATCATTATCGATTGGCATTAGGCTCATCTGAAACACTCTACAAAATTATGCCATAAGATAATCGAATAAATCGATCAACATCGACGTATGACAGAGGTTATCGACGTATGACAGAGGTTATGGTTTGGTTATGGTTTTAGCACAGAGCCAGGGAACTCAGACATTTTCAGAGAAAGATCAGAGTATTTCAACCCTCTGAACCTAGGTGGTATCTCCAATGTCATTTCAGTGGTAGAAACTGGAAGATACAATATTTATTATTGGTTGGAGGGGGTGTCTACACCATACATTCATTTAGCAGCATCCTACGTACAGATATTATGACGTATCATGTTCCTGGGCCGGAAAACGGCTTCTCGGATTCAAAGTGTTAAGAGAAAATGCTGTATAGGAAACTTATTCCAAAACGTATTTTCAGGACAAATCCTATGCCTATAAATGTGGGATTAGGACCATCCGATGTATTTCCAAAGAACCATTCATACTTTTCAGCTGCTAATGAACAGTCCGACAGTTACTCGGCACGGACCACGCTGACTCCACGGGTGATCTAACAAGGTTAATTTTCCTACATTCGTCTACGATCCCATTCACATGATGGAAATTTGCACATTTATGTATTTTTGCATACGAGCAAATTTGCACACATATGTAAAAGTGTGGAGCGCAGTGGCTCAGTGGTAGAATGTTGGACTTCTATGCTAGAGGTCGATGCTCGGTATTTATTTATCTATTGGTGTTTAATGGCTAATCATGACCGTGACAGTTTTACGGTTGGAGGAAGCCGGAGTACCCGGAGAGAACCACCAAGCAACGACGAGCAACTGCCAGTTCCCCAACATCGTAACTCCGCAATGCAGCACAGGCAGGGTTAGATTGGTTGAAGACATGCGCACCATCGGCGTGCAGTACGCCTTAGTACACGGCATCATCGTGCCCCCATGTGGACAATCAGGGTTAAGTGCCTTGCCCAAGGACACAACGTGATGCTCGGTGGTTCTCTCCGGGTACTCCAGCTTCCTCCACCCGTGAAACTGTCACTGTCACGATCAGCCATTGTGCATAAATATGTGACCTTAAACACCAATAAATAAATAAATAAATTTACAACGCGTTTACTTGGGCTATAAAAAAGCAATGTGTATATAAACTGATTTGCTCATTGGTCCTTCCATCGTTGTTCAACTGAATTTCGCAATGGATAGACTTCGATATCGTCAGAGAAGACAGATATTGCTATATTATCTGCTTTTCCGGCCCAGGAACATGATACGTCCTAACTTCAGTACGCAAGACACTGCTAAGTGAATGTATGGGGTAGACATCCCCCAGCCGATAATGAATATTGTCTCTTCCAGATGCTGCTGTGGTCAAATCTCATCCTCTTCATAGTAACGGACAAATGCTCTAAGGATGGCGAGCAGAAACTCTACTCCGATGCGAGGGGCTGGCCCTGTTACCACAATATACGCTCTGGCAGTCCAAGAAGGTTTCGAGGATTAAACAGTGCGACCGATGGGGCTGGCCTTGGTGACATCGATAACCGTACAGCCAATACGAGAAGTTTTTTTCAGGATTAATCTCAGAAAAGTGCAGACCTTGTCCCAGATAATCACGCGCAGGACGTACCTTCGACCCTTCCTTTCAGGTGTACAGTCGGTCTTTCCACTCCAAGGTGGAAGTTGCAACATGTCTGTTCCTTGACACCCTCCATGCCCTGGCTGTGACAGATCTGCGCCTTGCCCCCACCTTCATTACTTTAGCTAGAGAGAACGTCGGGGTCAACATCAGAGGATCGCTGACACAGAACTCGAGTCATCTTCCCGCTGCCACCACCACCACCACGTATGTAGGGAATCAGATGATGGGTGACAGGGTCATTGAAGTGCTGACAGTATTCGGTATGCAGCGTGGTTCTGCGGCATGTACAGGCCTTTGCCACACCACTGGTGGGGGCTACTGGGTGTAGATACTAGAGGCATTATGTAAACATTTTCGCCCCTCAGTGGCAGGTTTTTGGGCAACATAGGTTTGGACTCCCTTGAGTTTGTGAAGCGCAGTCTTCTCAAGGTTGAGTCTCACCTTGATTTCCATGTTGATACTATGTATGTAATTGACATGTTACCATTCTGTGAGTGCGCTATAGCCGTGTTCTACGTATGCTTGCTCAAAATCTAGTTGGAAAGATATTGATTGGAAAAAGCGATAATCGGTTTCCAGTCTTTTCTATCGTATTTGGCTGCGAGTGCAACAACATGGTTAATGCTAACGACTTTGTCTGCCAGGGCTTCGTCCTCCAAGTCTGCAAGGCTTTGATTAAGGCGTCACCATTTTCCTGTGTTATGTAGGTCCAGCCGGCTCGAAATAAGAGCTGGTCAACAACGTTGGGCTGCTTGCTTTACCCACCCAAGAGCCACCCACTACGACTGGTCCCTTTTGGGTGTCCATTCTGATAGTCTGCCGGACGTTGCCCTATTAAATGTGTATCTGCCTGGTTCGAAGAAAGGGGGGGGGGGGGGGGTCTTTGGCCTAGGCGATGAGTTCTACTTTGCCCTGGATACTATTCTCATCGCCTGCGATATTTTTCAAGATTATGGGGAAGCTTCTCGAGTTCCACCATATTCTCAACAATTACTGTGTCTTCACGTCTATGGAATCTACTTTTTCTCTCCTGTATCCCCTAGTCCTTGGTCTGGGTGGATCTTGACCGCAGGTGGCACCCTCAGTTTTCGACGTCTCTCCAGATAACACAATTCAGGCCATCATCTCCGCGTGGGGCTAGGCTTGATAGGATTGGCTCTCTACAGAGCCCGTGAACCACAGTTGTGACGTGGTTGATAGCTTTGTTTTACGTACTGGAGATCCCACTCATGTTGGCAGTGCCAATTTGGTATTTTGGGCAATATTCAACAACACCCTGGCGTTTCCTCCTTTCTCAACCTCTCAGTCTCCTTCTCCCCGCTCTGGCAAGAACTTGATTTTTACGACGTATTCAACATCTGGGAGTTGCCTGACGTGCTGTTCTCTCGCTTGTCAGCCGGCAATCTTGGGTCACACGGCCTGCAATAGTTGCGATACCATCTTGGAGTTTTATAATTCCAAGATCAAACCGATCCTCTCCCTCAACGCCCCCACCTCAGGGTGGAACAGTCCGCGACAGCTTCGTAGTCTTCGAACCTTCTGTTAATTCGGCGCCTTGGACCCAAGCTTTGATGCCATTTTAACTAATACAGTATTTTGATGGTGTCACTAGATTTGGTGTGACAACTGATATTACGCACAGTTCAAATGTCACCAAAGCTGTTTCCAGAGTGGCAATGAATAATTTACAAAAATTTATAACAGGAATTGACAAAGGAAACTCTTTGGTCTAGAGTGGCTGCATAGCGACTAATTTATTGCATGCATCCCCACAGGGTACGTTTGGGCATTAAGTGGCACACATAAGTACTCACTTCTCGACATGTATCTAAAATTATCGTTTATTCGATATTGAGAAAAAAAACTCCATTGATATACATGTATCGCCCTGAACGATAACTAGTTTTAATCCGCGATATTTTTTTAAAATTTGTTAATTAAAGCAACTGACATCGTCAAATTAGACTTAAAAAGTATTTTGGCCACTGGACGTTTGTTATATGGATTAGTTTAAGCAAGCATAGGACACTGCGAATAATCCGTATTCGAAATGATATTCGATTCGACGGCAGTACTCGATTCGAATTCGATGCGGCAATCGGTGGCAAAAATCTATCGAATATTTCCGATTATCACTGCATTCTTCCTCTCTGTCGGAATTCACCGGATATCGGCGAGAGGAAAGCAAGTTTCAAAAATAGGCACAAATCAGTTTTAAAACTCAAACCATCTCACGCAACTCCACGTTCAGTACCGGTGTAACAGGAATGGAAGTCCGAAGGAAAATTAGTCCCTCTGGACTATTATTCCGCGGAATTATAGTCCTAGGTCTAACATTTCTAGGAATAGTAGTCCGGCGGACTACTATTCCTAGAAATGTTAGACCTAGGACTATAATTCCGCGGAATAATAGTCCAGAGGGACTAACGTTCCTACGGACTTCCATTCCTTTTACACCGACGACGGATTGATCAGTCGCTTGTACTTACTATTTCATGTGCCGGTGACAGATATATCAGTGGAATACGGTTACTGACAAACATGGTAATGTTCCGGACTAAAACGTGATATTTTTCTTTTTCAGTTGCTAAATTTAAAAATTACACGGGGGAATGCAGCAGATTCGTCAGATAAGGGGTTAAGGAAATTCTGTTGTTCTCCGAGTAAGGCATTCAGAAAAAACATCTGATCCAACTCATAAAATCAGTTTCGTCAGCTGCATAATGAAATGAAAGCAAGTATTGGGAAGGAAGCAAAGCTCAAATATTCAACTGTATACATACCGGTGACTGTTGTGCCGAAAGCGTGACCTTGGAGGAAAGTTACAAATATCATTAGCCAAAAGTTGGCGCACCAAGGCAGCGCAACTGTGGTGATACCAAAAGTGAAACAACTTAGTATCAGTATTATCTGTATGTTCCACTTGTCAATGAAAAAACCTCCTGATAGAGAACCAGTCAAGAGCCCAGTAAAGTAACTCCCTATGAACATCGACCCCTTCCCTGTATTTGTTCCTGTCAACTTCAAGAAATATGGAAACGCAGGTCCACGCTGTCCAACAGGCCATCCCTGAAATAAACAAATTATTTTAGAAGAACTAAAATTGCATGTATGTGAAATTGTTATAATGTTCGTCGATACAAATTGTTTCCATAAATTATTGTGTGAGACATCCTTTACTTGTATCGCACTGACATCGCACTGATTAGGTAAAAAGAAATTGATTCAAGATTTGAATTGCCCTCCTACAGACAAGGCCGACAGGTTCACGTAGTTAGTTGATGCAGTCCTGTTTCCCTACTGAGGTGGCGTGCATGTGGAGTGAGATGAGTGCATATGTAAAGAGGATGGGATGAACTCGTGTGTTGTTGTGTCTGTGCATTGTACGTGGAGAAGTGTGCGTGTGTGAGTCAGGCCCGTAAAATTGACAAATGATAGTCCGCCTATGCCTTGTCTCTAATTTGCCTTCGCCCACATAAATAGGCCTTGGACAAGTTACAAGACGGTTTCCTCTCTGTCTAATATGACAATACGCAAGGCGTAAGAAGGAACCCCAAAGTATCCAACATATTGAAATATTTCATTCCGCAACCATTACTCCAAAAACATTTTGGTTTATTCAGTCGAATTCCTGCAATTGTTTAATTTCAGCCAAACATGAATACGTTTCACAGTACTAAATATTTTCCCATAAACGACCATTATAACGTTCAGGAGAAAAAATATGGTCGTATCATTTTAAATTTAACATTCAAATATTTTTTTGTCAAGTATAGCCCTTCAGACAACCTTTTTCTGATCTTTAAACATGGGTCATGCAACAAAAAAAAGAAAAACTAACAGAAAGGGAAGTGCTGGTCACATGTTCATATTTCTCAGGGAATTCCCAAACAAAACACACCAATAGTCAAACAAATTTTTAGGTTCTAAAAGTCCTCAAATCATCCTCTTTGTTCATCTGGAACATTCAACAGTAATGCAAAATGTCAGTAGACTTCTTCAAATGTTTATTGAAACAATATATTTTCCCAAGACTGCTTAGTTTTGGGAATTACATAATTTCCGAGCGCAACTTTTAGAGGCAGGTACATCTAATTAAAATATTTACAACAGTTATACCTATGAGCAAACCCAACCCTACCACAGATACATTTACCTCTTTCATGTGATGAAAGAGTCATTTCTGCAATAGAATTCAACTTTTGGCTTCTGTCTAGTAAAAAGCATGGGAAATTTGTTCTTTTGAAGAGAACTGTCCAATCTGTGTCAAATAGGCTTAAAAACTGTTATTGCCTCCGACAGAATTTCTACTCTGTTACCTAATAAGTTAGGAGGGATAAGAATTCACAGCTTTCTTTGAAACTACCCACAAAACCTTTTCACAAAATCTGTTTTAATTAATCATTCAGCAAGATAAATAGTGCCCCACCACCATGAAACAATATGACAATTTTGTTTCAAAATTGGGGTTGTGCAGGACTTATAGTTCCTCTAAATTTGGGACAATCCATTTGCATTCTTGGGGAAATCGTTCCGAGAATTCAGACCTGCTATGGGCCAGGATCCTATTAGGTCAGTATGATTGAACCCCTGTTGCATACTGATAATACATGTTAACCCTTTACCCAATACAGCTTTTTAATTTTTACAACACCAACTACTGATTTTTACCCCCACCCCACCCCCTCCCCCCAGGGGCCTTAATCGCTCACCTGACAAGGTGGTTCAGAGAAGTGTTTTGGGTCAGATTCAGTTAGTCAAGGTTCATGGACACTACATAGGAATAATGTTATGAAATTATTCATAATTCTAGTGTCCATGTCAGATGATTATTAGCATAGGTCTTCCTGATTGCTTCCAATTCTGACAGCTGTAGACAAGTACTGCCAAACTTCCAAGGGTTGTTGTGTCACTGCAGCCTGAAAGGCAAATTTTATGGAAAAGCTCTAAGGAAAGGGTTTGAACATTTATGAACAACCTCGAACCTAACCCACCCCTGCCCAAATATTAAGCCACAGACCTGAAATGGACGAACTCAAATCTGTACCACCCCCCCTCCCCACCCCCCCATTCCTGCGATACCAAATATGAAAGGGTTCTGTACCAAATATTAAAGCATTAAACTAGTGGGTCTGAAGAAAAAGATTTTTAAAGAAATTTTCTCATGTTGCTTTGAGTTAATTTGCACTCCCATAATGAGCCCAAATATTAACCCATAGATTTGGCTTGAACAAACATGAATCTGACCCCCTTAGAGATGTTGTAAGCCAAATATGAAAGGATTCTGACAGGTGGATCTGAAAAAATAGAGTTTTAAAGAAATGTCCTCATACTGCACTAAGTTAAACTTTGGGCTTCAATAGATAGACCAAATATTAAGCCAGAGACCATTGAGCCCAAATATGGACCTAGGGACATGGCTTGAACAAACTTGAATCTCACCCCCCTAAGGATGCTGCATACCAAATATCGAAACATTCCGGCTGCTGGATCTGAAGAAGATTTTTGAAGAAAATTCCTCATTTTGAACTAAGTTATAATTCGGGTTACCACAGTGAGCCCAAATATGAACCCGGGGACTTGGCTTGAACAACTTGAATCTCACCCCCCTAAGCATGCTGCATACCCAATATCAAAAGATTCTGCTGTTGGATCTTGAGGAAGAAGATTTTCAAAGACATTTGCCTGAAATGCACTAAGTTCAAATTTGGGCTCCTATACTGAGCCCAAATATGAACCCAGTGGGCCGATTTGAACAAACTTGAATCAGATCCACCCCACAATGTTGCATATCAAATATCAAAAGATTCTGCCTGCTGGATCTGGAGAAGAAGATTTTTAAAGAAATTTGCCTGAAATGCTTCTATAGTGAGCCCAAATATGAATCCAGGGGGCCGATTTGAACAAATTTGAATCAGATCCCCCCTACAATGTTGCATACCAAATATCAAAAGATTCTGCCAGCTGAATCTGGTGAAGAAGATTTTTTAAGAAATTTGCCTGAAATGCACTAAGTTTGAATTTGGGCTCCTATACTGAGCCCAAATATAAACCCAGGGGGCGGATTTGAACAAACTCGAATCAGATCCACCCTACAATGTTGCATACCAAATATCAAAAGATTCTGCCTGCTGAATCTAGAGAAGAAGATTTTTTAATGTTTTTCCCATTGCCTACAGTGTTAAAAAGTGTTTTCAAAGTCCCGAAACTGTACCCTATGATAAAACTGACCGCAATTTTTTTGGACCAATCCTTTCTGTTGGTCCTAAGGAAGCTTCACACCAAACAAAAATTCTCAGTGCCGTGCAGTTTTGGAGATATGGCGTTTTACTTTTTTCTATTTTTAGCTCCTGCGGTTCCCACGGGGCTACAGAAAAAGAAAATTTGGCATAAATTAGGTACTTATGACCCAATAAGCCCTCACATAAAATTTGATTCAAACCAGCCTCTTGGTTCGGAAAATAGAAATTTTTGGCGGGCCAACAATTTTGTCCCTCCCATAACGACGCCAAATTTAGCCCATCAAGCTTCTCTTAAAGAAATCCAAGTCTACACCTTAAAAGGAAGCTGCATACCATATATCAAGTCCCTGCTACTGCTGGTTGATGAGAAGAAGATTTTGGTGCCCCTTGGGGGCATGGCACCACCCAGGAGAAGGGGGCAACTTCATTTGAACAAATCTGAATTGGCATTAGGTAATAAACATTTACCCAACATTTGAATAATGTAAAGTTAACACCGGACGGACGGCGGACAGAATGTGATCAGTAAAGCTCCCACTGAGCTTCGCTCAGGTGAGCTAAAAAACTATATTAATTTTTTAATAAATTGATGGTGACATGAATTTCCCATTATTTTTTAATCACATTCTTTCTTCTGAACACATTTCACATTGTGTTTGATATTTTGCAATCTTTGTAAGAAAAAGCCTAAGTTTTCTCAGTTAAGGCACCTCAAGTCATAAAACAGTGAATTTTTCCAACAGAATGATCAGTACCTGCTACTGTGGTGTCTCATGACACTGTTAAAATTCCTAAAATCACCAAATATTGATTCATTAGTGCTGTGATTGTGCTGCAAATATCCACAAGTGCACTTTCACTATTTTGGTTTTAATCCCCACAGGCATGCATTCTATCAAAGGGAGTGAAATTGTAGAAAATATGTTCACAAAGAGGACAAGTTGCAGTACAGTCGCTGTGGGCGGGTTGTAATACACGCGTGGACAGTGATGTCCACTCGTGCGTTTACCAGTCAATAAAAATCATCATCTACAAAATTTTAATTGAAGCACGGGGTTGTACCTGGTGCTTCATTATTTATTAAATTTATGATGATTATACCTATAGTTAGTGTTTGGCATCAAATATTATTGTATCCGTGGAAATATTGCCCATCCATGGAAAGTGAGCAGTACACAGCTGCTGTACTGTATTTGTTTCAAGTATATAATATACTCTTTGATGTTTAATATATTTGTGATAGGCTGGGTCCAAAGTACTCAGTACTAGAGCTGTAGGTTTTTAAGTTTCTTGTTCGGTTTCGGTTTTTCAGGTTGAGTAAAACCTCGGTTCGGTTCGGTTTTCGGTTTGTTCATGAGGCCAAATAAAATTCAATAAAACTCATTCTATATGTCTGGAATCATAACTGAATGGCATTGAAATTGAATGAAACTCAATGAATGCCCGAAATAAGCTATAATACATGAAGAATCAGGAAGGCCAATATAATAATTACCTAAATATACAGAACTTTTATTGTGCTTGGCCATTTTTCGAGGTCTGACGCCTACGCGCAACTTGAGGAAAGCTGCGAACACAACTAAGCTGAAATGTCGGAAATTCACAGAATGTAGCCGTCCCAGAGTAGTGAGAGTACCCAGACACTGCCATTGGCAGTGTCTGGGTACTCTCACTACTCTGGGATGGCTACATTCTGTGAATTTCTGCAGCAAGAGAGTATTTTAATAAAAACGAAAAACCTTAGATTACGGGATGTCGACGGTTTCGGTTTCTAAAAAAAAACCCAAAACCTCGGTTCGGTTTCGGTTAACCTACAGCTCTACTCAGTACTTGTAGTACTCGAGTACCACTTTTTTGATAAAGTACTCAATACTTTCCAGCCCAGATTTTTGTATGTGTGTGTGTGTGTGTGTGTGTGGGCAGGGGGGGGGGGGGGGCAAATGAAAAGCAAAGAAACATTTCATCTGAAGGACAGACAGACATGCAGTAACAAATTTGGGAAGCCTACATAAAAGTAGTGACTAACTTAAAATGAAAAATATAGATAGAAGAGCCAGGGCAATGTTGTCAAACAGAAAACAAACAAGAGCCCCGAGAGGGCCTGATGGCATCAGGCTTGGCAATTTCAGGAGAGCGATTTTTTAGCTCTCCTTACTGCCCTCCTGAAAGAATTAAGGAGAGCGAAAAATTGCCCTCCTAAATATTTTGGTCTGGGATGATTGAGATTACATGTATTATGCTCACATTAAATTTTTGGTGTAAAGCAAAAATGCAATTTAACTTCGAAGTCACATAACATCAAGTAATTTCATTTTGAAAGTGGTTTAGTGGTAAAAGGTAATGGCTGCAACCATACCCAAACACAGTTGCAATCATTTGAAGCAAAATGGGTCACAGCAATATTTTTTTTTCTGTCAGTTTCAAGTTCAACAACTGACATCACAGTTTGAGGGGTAATTATTCAAGGAATATTGACACTATAATATACTACTATTACTACTATCCTGTCACTTGAAGCACTTGCACCAGGATGTGACTGTAGATTCAAGTGGACCTGTTGTCCAAGAAAGTCATACACCTACCACTACCACCTTCAACCTCCCTTGGGGGGTTGAAGGTGGTAGTGGTAGGTGTATGACTTTCTTGGACAACAGGTCTGGGTACACACACAGGTCTTGTCAAGTGTGTGTTCGGTTGTTGAGTGAGACATCTAGATGTCTAAGAGATTTCACTTTACCTTAGTAAAGTTAATAAAATCACTGATGTAGTCTGTTGGTTTCAGTTTCAATGAGTTCGTTCAACTGGATACTTAAAATGCTGTGTAAAGCTAATTGCTCTCCTAAGCTGATTGAGGAGAGCGATTTTTTGCCCTCCTGCATTTTTCAGAATGCCAGGCCTGTGGCATTCACCTGACGTGGTAGCCTAAATATCAACCCAGGGAATTTATTTGAACATTTAGTTGCATCTGCCCCTCATAAGAAAAGCTTATACAAAATATCAAAAGATTCTGACCGGTGGATCTCAAAAAAAAAAAGGATTTTTAAAGAATATTCCTCATACTGAACTAAGTTATAATTCAGGCTCCCACAGAGAGCCCAAATATGAACCCAAGGACTTGGCTTGAACAAATTTGAATCTCACATCCCTACGGATGCTACTATATACCAATATCAAAAGATTCTGACTACTGGATTTTAAAGAATATTCCTCTTATTGAACTAAGTTGTAATTTGGACTTCCACAGGGAGCCCAAATATGAACCTGAGGACTTGGCTCGAACAAACTTGAATCTCTCCCCTCTAAGGATGCAGCATCCCAAATATCAAAATATTCTGAAGAGTGGATCAAAAGAAGATTTTTAAAAAATATTCCTCATATTGCACTAATCTAATCACAGAGAGTCCAAATATGGACCCAGGGATTTGATTTCAACAAACCTGTGAATAAATCTTCCAAAGATGTTATATGCAAAATATGAAAGCCTTTGGAGCAGTGGTATGGGAGAAGAAGATTCTTTAATGTTTTTCCCATTACTAAAATGATGACTCCGCATAAGTCCTGGAAAACTTCCCTATGATAAAACTGATGGCAATTTTTTTTTACCATTCTTTTCAGCTGTTCGTAAGGAAGCGACACACAAAATAAAAATTCTCAGTGCCGTGTAGTTTTGAAGACATGGACGTTTTAAATTTTTTCTATATTTAGATCCTGCAGTTCCCACAAGGGCAACCGGAAAATGTTTTGGCATAAATTAGGTACTTACATGTACAACCCAATAAGCCCATCATATCAAATTTGCTTCAAATCAGCCTCTCAATTTGGAAAATAGAAATTTTGGTACAATTCGGGCTCCTACAGGAAGCCCAAATATGAACCCTGAGACTTGGCTTTAACAAACTTATATCTCACCTCCCTGAGGATACTGTATATATCAAAATATTCTGACTGCTGAATGTGAAGAATACTTTTGAAGAATATTCCTCATTTTGAACTAAGTTATAATTCAGGCTCCCACAGTGAGCCCAAATATGAACCCAGGGACTTGGCGTAAACAAATTTGAATCCCCCCCCCACCCCCCCCCCCCCCCCCCCCCACCCCTCCCCCTGTAAGGATGCTGCACACCAAACATCAAAACAGTCCGACTACTGGATCTGAAAAAGTCTTTTAAAGCAAATTCCTCATTTTGAACTAAATTATAATTTAGGCTCCCACAGTGAGTCAGGGTTTCACAAATATATTTTTGTGGGATCCATTTCCAACATGTGTCTTAATCACATGAATTATGCTTATTTATCTTCAAATACATAGATTGTTAGATTGTTGAACCACCACATCAAAGGCTATTGCAGTAATCATGTTTATAGAAATTAATTAGATCTGATACGGTTAACCGATTAATTGACTAACCAATGATCAATATCTTGAATGATAAAAAAAAATTGGCCGATGAAATCGTCAGATGTGTACCCAAACGCGCAACTAGTAGAAAGCTGTATGACGGAGGGCCACCACGAATGCCGACATTATGTACACCATACAAGGTATGGGTACATATATATAGAAATGGATTGGAGGAGTGTCTAATTTGATGGATAAAGGGTTAATATCTCCGGATCAAATTATCAGATTTACATAAAAAACTATACAGCACAGCACACCAGTAACCTGAATAAATATATAAAGTAACATGACAATCGGATTGACATTTTTTGAGTTATCTCATGCCAAAGGGGTTGGAGGAATTTTCAATTTGAAGGATAAAGGGTTAATATCTTGGGATCAAATTATCAGATTAACACCAAAAACTATACAGCTCAGCACATCAGTAACCTGAACACAATTGTAAAGTAACTTGACAATCCAAGCAATATTTTTCAAGTTATCAAATGCCAAAGGGACTGGAGGAATTTTCAATTTGAAGGATAAAGGGTTAATATCTCAGGATTAAAATAACAGATTAGCACCAAAAACTATACAGCTTGGTACATCAGTAACCCGAACACAAATATAAAGTAACTTGACAATCCAAGCAATATTTTTCAAGTTATTGAATGCCAAAGGGATTGGAGGAATTTTCAATTTGAAGGATAAAGGATTAATATCTTGGGATCAAATTATCAGATTAACACCAAAAACTATACAGCTCAGCACATCAGTAACCTGAACACAATTGTAAAGTAACTTGACAATCCAAGCAATATTTTTCAAGTTATCAAATCCCAAAGGGATTGGAGGAATTTTCAATTTGAAGGATAAAGGGTTAATATCTCAGGATTAAAATAACAGATTAACACTAAAAACTAGACAGCTCGGTACATCAGTAACCTGAACACAAATATAAAGTAACTTGACAATCCAAGCAATATTTTTCAAGTTATCGAATGCCAAAGGGATTGGAGGAATTTTCAATTTGAAGGATAGTAACTAGACAATCCAAGCAATAATTTTCAAGTTATCGAATGCCAAAGGGATTGGAGGAATTTCCAATTTGAAGGATAAAGGGTTAATATCTCAGGATCAAATTATCCGATTTACACCAAATACTATACAGCTTGGCACATCAGTAACCTGAACACAAATATAAAGTAACTTGACAATCCAAGTAATATTTTTCAAGTTATCGAATGCCAAAGGGATTGGAGAAATTTTCAATTTGAAGGATAAAGGGTTAATATCTCAGGATCAAATTATCAGATTTACACCAAAAACTATACAGCTCGGCAAATCAGTAACCTGAACACAAATATAAAGTAACTAGACAATCCAAGCAATAATTTTCAAGTTAGCAAATGCCAAAGGGATTGGAGGAATTTTCAATTTGAAGGATAATGGGTTAATATCTCTGGATCAAATTATCCGATTTACACCAAAAACTATACAGCTCGGCACATCAGTAACCTGAACACAAATATAAAGTAACTTGACAATCCAAGCAATATTTTTCAAGTTATCGAATGCCAAAGAAATGGATACGGACACCGGATGGACAGACGGACGGATGGACGGACAGATGGACGGACGGACAAAGGATGGACGAATGACGGATGGTCACCCCGGATGCTGGCATTCTGTGTACCATACATAATATGGGTACACATAAAAAGTAATTGATCGGTTAACCGTTACTTTTGAAGTACGGTACTATATGGCTGGATTCACATCGCAAAATGCTATACAAAAATGTCCAATTGCTAACCATTTTTCTTTCATATTGGGTAAACTAAAATTCACTATTTATCATCACTTTTTGAAACCAAGATGGAAACTGCTAATCAAATTTTTAAAAACAAAAAATACCCTGTATGGGTTAACTATGGAACAAACTTGCTCCAAAACAGGCAAACATTGTTACACTGGCTCACATCAATTGCATGAGACAGAGAAATGCATGCCAGTTACGTGCCAAAATACTTGCTCACTTGCATGATCATTATACTGTATCAGCTAAAAACGGTCATTCTCAACCCTTCACCAAATGCAGGTAGCAGATGATACTTGCACAAGAAATTCTTGAATTACTAAAGATTTTCAATGTTTGTCTCAAAAACATAGCTTATGACCCCCCCCCCCCCCCCTCCTTATTGGAACAAGCTCAATGAGCTTGTTCCAATGAGGGGTCATAAGCTATGTTTTAAGACATAAATTGAAAATATAAAATTTGAATGGACATGTTTGTATATGGCGCTGCCCGGTTTTGTCCATTATGCTGAGTAAAGTTTTAATTATATAAATGGTCAATGGTACAGCAATTATTCAGCTACCTATTGGGGCAAGTGATTAATCAGTTAACCAAGGTTAACCCATGCGATTAATCAATCACGAAAACCCTTTAATCGTTTCAGCTCTAAAATTAATTTAATTTTATTAAATTTTATCTGATGAAAAAATGCTTATATTTTGGGGGGAATGGTAAATATGGATCTTCTTAACAAGCATTTGCAAGAACATCACAGGAATGAAATCACCGTTCTCGCAATTTGCGAAACACTGGTGAGCAAAAATATAGGCTTGGCTTGAAGATCTCACCCGCCTAATGATGGTGCATAGCAAATATCAAAAGATTCTGATTGGTGGGTCTGAAGAAAAAGATTTTTAAAGAATATTCCTCATACTGCACTAATTTCAACATTTGGACTCCCACAGAGAGCCCAAATATGGACCCAGGGATCTGATTTCAATAAACGTGTAAAAAAATCTTCCAAAGATGGTATATGTGAAATTTGAAAGGTTTTGGAGGAGTGAATTGGGTGAAGAAGAGTCTTAAATGCTTTCTCCATTACCCACAGTGTTACAGAATGCTGACTAAGCATTTTTTCAAAGTCCCGAAAAAGTACCCCATGACAGACCTGACAGAAATTTGCTTAGACCATTCCATTCTGTTGGTCCCAAGAAGCTTCACACCAAATAAGAATTCTCAGTGCCATGTAGTTTTGGAGATATGTGCGTTTTGAATTTTGTTCTATTTTTAGCTCCTGCGGTTCCCATGGGGGGATGGGAAAATATTTTGGGGCATAAATTAATTATGATCAAATAAACCCACAAATTAAATTTGGTTCAAATCAGCCTCTTGGTTCGAAAAACAGAAATTTTGGGCGGGGCGAAAATACTTGCGCTCCAATAATGAAGGCAAATAAAGACCCACAAACTTCTCTTGAACACAACTGAGTCTACACCTCAATAGGAAGCAGCACACCACATATCAAATCTCTGCTACTCCTGGTTCACGAGAAGATTTTTTAAGATTTAGGCAAAATTTTTGGGCATGGCCCTACTGAGGGCCAGGGCAACTTGATTTAAACAAAATCAAAATGCAATGTCATAACAAACAAGCATCTCAAATTTCACCTAATGATTAATCGGTTCAGCAGTTTTGGAGAAGATGCAAACACCAAGTTCACGGACGGCGAGTGATCAATACACCTCACCCTGACTGAAAGTCAGGTGAGCTAAAAACTCAGTGGACCATGAGTGCTGCAGTTGGGCGAGACGCTTGGTTCAAGGAGAGAAGAAACTTGTAGCTGCTGGCTTTCGACAGTGTTGTTAAAACCCAATAAATAAATAAACAAGAGGCCCCACAGGGCCTGAAGCGCTCACCTTGAACAGAACATGATATAAACAGAGAACAGAACACGATATAAGAGTCCAAGAATGAATCTACATTAAGCAATCCATCTCCATAGGATACACTGCATATCTTTGAGCCCCTCAGGAGTGACAAAAACAGTCCAAGCATCATGCCTTTTCTTTAGTTGATCATGATGTAAAATGTGGAGCTCCCCTCTCAAGCCCCTTGATACAACCTATGTAGATTACTCTTCACCTCTAGAGGGTACTGAATAAAAATTGTCTCATTCTTCAGCTACTTGGCCAATTCTGGCTCCTATAGGGAGCTCAAATATCAACCCAGGCACTCGATTTGAACAAAGTTGAATCTGATCTCCTTAGAGATGCTGTATACCAAATATGAAAGCATTCTTACTGGTGGATCTGAAGAACAAAATTTTAAAGAAATTTCCTCATATTGCACTGAGTTCAAATTTGGGCTACCATAGCGAGCCCAAAATGTGAATCTCCCCCCCCCCCCCTCCCCCCTTAGAGTAAGAGATGTTGTATACCAAATACGAGAGCATTCTGACTGGTGGATCTGGGGAAAAAGATTTTTAAAAAAACTTCCCCATATAGCCCTAAGTTAAAATTTGGACTACCAAAGGAAGCCCAAATATTAACATATGGACTTGGTTTGAACAATCTTGAATCTGACCATCATAACAATGAGGGTACCAAACATAAAAAAAATTATGACTCATGGTTCTGAAGAAGATTTTTAAAGAAAATTCCCCATAAAATTTGGGCTCCTGCATTGAGTCCAAATATGAATGTATGGGCTTCATTTTAACAAACTTGTATCTGACCCCTCTATGGATGCTGTACACCAAATATCAAAAGATTCTGAACACTGGTTCTTGAGAAAAGATTTTCTAAAATGTTTGCAAAAATGCTGCGCCAACATTATTCTGATGCCCTCTGCAGAACTCTCTAACAACAACAGAGGGCATTTTTTTACCATTCAATTCTACTGATCCTAAGGATGCTTCATACCATAACTGTTCTCTGTTCCAAGTGGTTTGGGAAACATGGGAGTTTGAAAACATTTCTATTTTTCACTCCTGGGGTTCCCATGGGGATACAGGGGTTTTTTTTGCATGAGGCAAGTATTTATGACCCAATATTACCACATACTGAATTTCAGTCAAATCGGACCATCGGTTCGGAAAATGGAAATTTTGGGTAGTACCAAAAATCTAACCACTGCCATTATAAAGCCAAATAATGCTTCACAAAGTACGTTTGAACACACGTGATTCTACATCTCAAAAGGCAGTTCCATAACGAATATCAAGTCACTGTACCAACTGGTTTAAAAATTCCACAAAATTAATAAACATTCCTGTATGTTTAATAGGAATTAGGAGTATTGTAATTAAAAGTCAATTGTGTGGTTGTTTATAAACTTATATTACTTTGTTATCAGGTGTTAAAAAATATTAATATTTGTAAACACACCCACCCATTTAGTTTAGTCCCTGCTCATAGCAGTAACACAGACATACAGTACAGTTGCTGGTCATAATCCTTGCATGGGCAGTGCATGATGTCCATGCATGTTTTTTCCAGATAATAGAAAATCATCATCAATAAAATTTTAATTAATGAAGCACTGAATTGTATCCTGTGGTTCATTAATTAAATTTTTGCTGATTATTGCTGTAAACAATGTTTGAAAACTAATATCATTGCATCCGCAGAAATATTGCCCATCCACGGAAAGTGACCAGTCCAAGGCAGCACAGAGTCAAGGTAATTGTGTTTTACTGTCTTTAATTTCAAATTTTGTTTGTTTTTTTGTTTGTTTGTTTTTTGTTTTTTTTTTGGGGGGGGGGGGGGGGTGCACCAGACCCCCTCCACTGATGAGAGGGTCACACACCCTCTTGTCCTCACTCCTATCTCACTGCTATGTGGCTCAGGTGATTCTGTGCATCTTATTCTTTTTGACTCCCACAAGATACATGTATTACTCTTGCCCCTACATGTAACTTAGATATCCTGGCTAAGCACCAGTATAAACTAACATCAAATTGTGTGCTTATGTACATGTACAGTAGCTAACATATTGGAATAGTATAATGTGCTTTGTCAGAAACTTGATCAAGTATTGATGACAAACAACAATTTATCTTATCTTATCCTGGTGCCAGTAATAAACAGTGTAAAAATTCCACAAATTTTTACACTGTTTATTACTGGCACCAGGTTTTTTCAGCTATATTCTGTTATTTGTTTGTCGTTGTTCTTTGTAAATTTTACTTGATCTGAAATAAATATTGTTTAAACTAAAAACACTCATTCTCACCCCATGGTGATAACAAAGGTACCCAAGAAATTTTGTAAAGATTGATTCATAAATATGGCCTCTAGCCCAAGTTGTATAGACGTTCTGTACAAAAAACTGATTGTACCTAATTTCAGTACAAAATGGCCACTGGTAGCCATCTTGAATTTTGGACTGCACCCCAAAACACTCATTCTCATTCCAAGGTGATAACAAAGGTACCCTAGAAGTTTCATGAAGATCAGTTCATAAATACAGCCTAGCCCAAGCCGTATTGACATGTGCACTTACTGGGTATACATGTAAGTAGCACTGAATAAATTAAAGTTCATCTAATTTGCATAATTTCAGCACGAGAAAAAAAACAGTATTATATGTGATGTACTCCATGTTACTAAACATTCATAGAAAAATTTATTCAAATCAGAACTTTCATACAGAAGTTCTGTACAAAAATGGCGATTGCACTAATTTCTGTACAAAATGGCTGCTGGAGGCCATCTTGAATTTTGGACCGCACCCAAAAACACTTGTTCTCGCCCCACGTGATAACAAAGGTACTCAAGAAGTTTCGTAAAGATCGGTTCACCAATACACCCTCTAGCCCGAACCGTATTGAATTGCTGTTCCCGAACAGACGGACAATGGGCCATGACATAACCTTAAATTTGACTTTGTCAAAGTTGAGCTAAAAATGGGGAGTATCCAGAGTATCACAAAACAAAAACCTATTTGTAAAGGACTCCCCCTTTCAAGGACAATGGGACAGCATTGGCATTCACCACCATGCTGCCTTGAGGCTGCATTTTGAATTCCTGTGTTTGTTGTTCTTATGAAATATTATTTTATTATTATCAGTTATGGTACAAATACGCTACCGAGAGCACACTTTCAGGAACTGCTGATGTCTGATGGCGACTGTGTGTCAGTGCGTGAGGTGCACACATACTTTTGGGGTTCTATACACCACATCCTTCATTTTGCAATATAATTTGTGTAAATTTATTTGGAATTTATAGAATTTCAGACTTGTAAATTTCATAGTATTGTTTTTGCCTTAGTTATGGTGCTTTATAAGTAATGGGCAATTTAGTTTGAAATGAAAGTGTCAATGACACTGTAGCTCAACTTGTCAAGACAAAGACATGTACATGTATAGTATGTGACACAGCAATGAGAAACATCTAGGTAATGACCTGATAACAAAGGTACATATAAAGTATTGTAACGGTCTGTACATAAATACTGGCCGTTGCGTGTAACAAATGTATAGGTAAAGTATTGTAAAGGTGGGTGACAGTCAGATGCTAAACTAGAAAAAAATCTTTGAGTCCCAGAGTGGGTCTGACTGAACACCAAAATATTTGTTCTCATAGCACAGTGATAACAAAGGCACCCCAAAACACACTCAGTCCTGTCCCAAGGTGAAAACAAAGGTACCCAAGAAGTTTCGTGAAGATCAGTTCACAAATATGAGCTGTGTAGAAGTTGTGACAAAAACTGATTGGACCTAATTTCGGTACAAAATGGCCACACCCAGAAACACTCGTTCTCGTCCCAAGGAGATAACAAAGGTACCCAAGAAGTTTTGTGAAGATCGGTTCATAAATACAGCCTCTAGCCCGAGCCGTATTGACATGTGCACTTACAGTGTATAAGTAGCACTGAATAAATCAAAGTTCATCTAATTTGCATAATTTCTGCACGAGAAAAAAACCTGTACTATATGTGATGTATTCCATGTTACTAAACATTCATACAAAAATATATTCAAATCAGAACTTTCATACAGAAGTTCTGTACAAAAGACTGATTGCATTAATTTTGGTACAAAATGGCTGCTGGTGGCCATCTTGAATTTTGGACCACACCCAAAAACACTCGTTCTCATCCCTCGGTGATAACAAAGGTACCCAAGAAGTTTTGTAAAGATCGGTTCATAAATATGGCCTCTAGTCTGAGCCGTATATAGAAGTTGTGTACAAAAAACTGATTAGACCTAATTTCGGTACAAAATGGCCACTGGCAGCCATCTTGAATTTTGGACCGCACCCAGAAACACTCGTTCTTGTCCCAAGGTGATAACAAAGGTACCCAAGACGTTTCGTGAAGATCGGTTCATAAATACAGACTCTAGCCTGAGCCGTATTGACATGTGTACTTACTGTGTGTAAGTAGCACTGAAAAAATCAAAGTTCATCTAATTTGCATAATTTCTGCACGAGAAAAAACCCCGTATTATATGTGATGTATCCCATGGTACTAAACATTCACACAAAAAATTATTCAAATCAGCGCTTTCAAAAGGAAGTTCTGTGCAAAAATCTGATTGCACCAAATTTTGTACAAAATGGCTGCCATCGGCCATCTTGAATTTCGGACAGGACCCAAAAACACTCGTTCTCACCCCACGGTGATAACAAAGGTACCCAAGGAATTTTGTAAAGATCGGTTCATAAATACGGCCTCTAGCCCGAGCCGTATTGGCATTTGCACTTACAGTGCTGAAAGTAACACCAAAAAACATCAAAGTTAGTCTAATTTGCATAATTTACGCACGAGAAAAAAACACGTATTATATGTGATGTATCCCATGGTACTGAACATTCATACAAAAAATTATTCAAATCATAGCTTTCATATGGAAGTTCTGTACAAAAAACAGATTTCTGCATCGTCGGTACAAAATGGCGGCTGGCAGCCATCTTGAATTTCGGACCAAACCCAAGAACGCTCGTTCTTGTCCCACGGTCATAACAAAGGAACCCAAGAAGTTTCGTAAAGATCGGTTCATAAATACGGCCTCTAGCCCAAGCTGTATCCAATTGTTTGACGGACAGACGGACGGCGGGCCATGGCATAAGCTCAAATTTGGCTTCGCCAAAGTTGAGCTAAAAAAGGGGTTCATGAAGATTCAGTCACAGGAAGATTCAGCCCTCATACTTTTTCAGAGAATATTCGGTCCCCAATTTCATTCATGCCGCCACCCCTCTCTCCTGTTAACCCATATAATGAACATCCCAAAAGACATTTTAATATCTAGATATTTATGCTTGTTCGCAACTTATTATGGACACAAAAGGACACAGATTCAAGGTAATTGTGTTTTACTGTCTTGAATTTTTTTATTTTTTTTGGGGGGGGGGGGGTGGGGGGGGAGGTGCACCCGACCCCTCCACTGATGAGATGGTCACACACCCTCTTGTCCTCACCCCTATCTCACTGCTATGTGGCTCAGGTGATTCTGTGCATCATATTCTTTATTACCCGGCCCCACTCCCACTAGATATTATTCTTGCCCCTACATGTAACTTAGATATCCTGGCTAAGCACCAGTATAATGGTAAACCAACATCAAATTGTGTGCTTATGTCCAGTAGCTGACATATTGGAATAGTATAATGTGCTTTGTCAGAAACTTGATCAAGTATTGATGACAAACAATTTTCATTACCAGTACCTGGTGCCAGTAATAAAATAAGATTTGCAAATATCACCCTGCGTTTTTTCAGCTATTAACTAACATAAAATTGTGCGCTTCATGAAAATTATTTCATTACTACCTGTTAAAAATTACTGTTTCTTGTTTTGCTCTTTTAGAAAAAGAAATCACTCCTTTTCTGGCAGGCATACTAAACGTCGAGGCAAACCGAGGAATACCAAGGTGAATAAAAACAGGAGAGAAACGGGTATGAGGTGGTGTGTTCTTTTTATTATTTATTTATTGATGTTTAAGGTCACATTTATCTGCACAACAGCTTATTGTGACCATGGCAGTTTTATGGATGGAGGAAACTAGAGTACCCCAGGAGAACCACTGAGCAATGGCAAGCAACTGTGAGCTCCCCAACATACTACACAAGCAGGGTTACCCTTGTTCGAAGACAGGTGCACCAAGAACATGCAGTATGGCTTAGTACACAGCATACCTTGCCCCCACATGGGTAGTGGGGGGTGAAGTGTCTTGCCCAAGGACACAAAGCTGTTGCCGCAGGTGGGATTCGAACCGAGGATTTCTCGGCTTGCAGTCTGCACCTCTACCTACTGAGCTAATGCATCCCTGATGGTGTATTCTGATTATGTAAATAGATTTAAGCAGTACTAGTATGTGATTGGTTTTAATGCCATATTTGAGAATTATGGGTGCTGAAGTAATAAGAGTGCACTGAAAAATCTTCCCTTTGGTATTTAGTAGGTAGCTTGGTAATGGTAAAGTGACTTCACCTCAGTAAGCAACAGTGTGAAAGCCGGCAGCCATCTTTAATATCGGGCCGCATCCGAAAACACTTGTTCTCATCCCAAAGTGATAACAAAGGTACCCAAGAAGTTTCATGAAGATTGGTTCATGAATACAGCCTCCAGCCTTAGCGTATTGACATGTGCACTTACAGTGTATAAGTAGCACTGAATAAATCAAAGGTCATCTAATTTGCATAATTTCTGCAAGAGAAAAAAACCTGTATTATACAGTATTTTTTGTGATGTATTCCATGTTACTAAACATTCATACAAAAATTTATTCAAATCAGAACTTTCATGCAGAAGTTCTGTACAAAAAACTGATTGCACTAATTTTGGTACAAAATGGCTGCTAGTGGCCATCTTGAATTTCGAACTGCACCCAAAAACACTCGCTCTCATCCCACGGTGATAACAAAGGTACCGAAGACGTTTCGTAAAGATCGGTTCATAAATACGGCCTCTAGCCTGAGCCGTATAGAAGTTGTGTACAAAAAACTGATTGTACCTAATTTTGGTACAAAATGGCCACTGGCAGCCATCTTGAATTTTAGATCGCACCCCAAAACACTCGTTCTCGTCCCTAGGTGATAACAAAGGTACCCAAGAAGCTTGGTGAAGATCGGTTCATAAATACAGCCCCTAGCTCGAGCCGTATTGACATGTGAACTTACTGTGTATAAGTAGCACTGAATAAATCAAAGTTCGTCTAATTTGCATAATTTCTGTACAAGAAAAAAACCTGTATTTTTGTGATGTATTCCATGTTACTAAACAATCATACACAAATTTATTCAAATCAGAACTTTCATACAGAAGTTCTGTACAAAAAACTGATTGCAGTAATTTCAGTACAAAATAGCTGCCGGCGGCCATCAAGAATTTTGGACTCCCCCCAAAAACACTCATTCTAACCCCATGGTGATAACAAAGGCACCCAAGAAATTGTGTAAAATCGGTACAAAAATACGGCCTCTAGCCCAAGTTGTATAGAAGTTCTGTACAAAAAACTGATTGTACCTAATTTCGGTACAAAATGGCCACTGGTAGCCATCTTGAATTTTGGGCTGCACCCAAAAACACTCATTCTCATCCCAAGGTGATAACAAAGGTACTCAAGAAGATTCATGAAGATCAGTTCATAAATACAGCCTAGCCGAGCCGTATTGACATGTGCACTTACTGGGTATACATGTAAGTAGCACTGAATAAATTAAAGTTCATCTAATTTCCATAATTTCAGCATGAGAAAAAGCCCTTTATTATATGTGATGTACTCCATGTTACTAAACATTCATACAAAAATTTATTCGAATCAGAACTTTCATACATAAGTTCTGAACAAAAAACTGATTGCACTAATTTCTGTACAAAATGACTGCTGGAGGCCATCTTGCATTTTGGACCGCACCCAAAAACACTCGTCCCACGGTGATAACAAAGGTACCCAAGAAGTTTTGTAAAGATCGGTTCATAAATAAAGCCTCTAGCCCGAGCCGTATTGAATTGTTGTTCCCAAACAGACGGACAATGGGCTATGACATAACCTTAAATATGACTATGTCAAAGCTGAGCTAAAAATGGGGAGTATCCAGAGTATCACAAAACAAAAACCTATTTGTAAAGGACTCCCCCTTTCAAGGACAATCTGACAGCGTTGGCATTCACCACCATGCTGCCCTGAGGCTGCATTTTGAATTCCTGTGTTTGTTGTTCTTATGAAATATTATTTTATTATTATCAGCTATGGTACAAATATGGTACCGATAGCACACTTTCAGGAACCGTTGATGTCTGATAGCGACTGTGTGTCAGTGTGTGAGGTGCACACATACTTTGGGGGTTCTATACACCACATCCTTTATTTTGCTATATAATTTGTGTAAATTTATTTGCAATTTATAGAATTTCAGACTTGGAAATTTCATAGTATTGTTTTTGCCTTAGTTATGGTGCTTTATAAGTAATGGGCAATTTAGTTTGAAAAAAGGGGTTCATGAAGATTCAGTCACAAAGATTCAGCCCTCATACTTTTTCTGAGAATATTCGGTCTCAGTGGTGGTCGCATGTCATCACCTCTGCGGTCAAATCCTCACAGAAATTTTTTTTTAAAATATTCTAGGCATTTTTTCTATTGTTTTATTTTAAGGATTTATGATTATTAATTATGACAAAATTACAAGTGGGATATGAGACAAACCTTAATGAAGCTGGAACCAAAAAAAAATAGGGATCTGCGAATCACAAATTTCTTTTCGAATTGAATCTCGAATCGAATCATGCCTCTGATATCGACATCGAATTGAATCCCAAATCAAATCTTAAAAGACAAGTTATTTCATATTGCATCAAACGGAAGTTACGGAACACTGTGATGACCTTATGCGACGGAGTGAACACCTTAAACACCAATAACTAAATATTCTCTGTAGCACCGTCGCTGAAACAGCTAGGCTTATTGTCCATAGTTTTAGTTTTTGAAGGCCTAACTTGTTACTATTCACGTTCTTAAGGACGTGAATAGTAACAAGTTAAGCCTTCAAAAACCAAAACTATGGATAATGTTCTGGGCCAAATTCACACCTTATCTAACAATTAAACATTGTCAATTACTCAAATAAATAGGAATTGAGCCTACAGTTAAAACTAAAAGTCCTGTCCTGAAATGCGCACAAATAGTACGTCGATATGCGCGTTAATCTGCGGGATATGACCATAGTAAGGTTATCAAATTCTGTAATTATGGCCTGTGCACAAGCAATGTTTCAGCCAATGGACCTCCGGGTAACCCGGAGGTCCATTGGCAGAAACATTACCCGTGTTTGCTATGAGTAACCAGGAGAACCTGCCGTGCTTTGGATGCCATTCGATATGGCAATTGCGCGCAATTCATACGCGCAATTAAGCCTAGATAAGCGCACAGTTCGTGACAGGACTTCTACTTTTAACTGTACATGAATGAATTTTCTAATGACAGTTTTATCCTATTTTTGTTGGAAATGTAACAAATTGAAGTTAGTATGAGAGATTCGAAAAAATCGAATCCTGAAACTGATTCGGGATCGATCTCGAAGCATACGTGTGGTATCGATATCAAATCGAATCTCGAATATTCGCAGGACCCTAAAAAAAACCTTCCCAAAACAAGCTGAGAGGTTCTCAGCTCGAATCCCAATTGCGGCAACTGAAATAAGGCGTACTGCACATCGATGATGCACTTGTCTTCAACCAATGCTAACCCTGCTTGCTTGGAGTAACAATGTTGAGAAGCCTGACAGTTGCTTGTCACTGTTGCTCGGTGGTTCTCTCCGGGTGCTCTGGCTGGGTTCCTCCCCCAGTAAAACCAGGGCTTATATTTCAACGAGAATCCGAGAATCGATTCGCACAAAGATTCGCGCAATAAAACTGGCGAGAATCCATGTAGATTCTCGCTGCACCTCTGCTAGGATTCGCGTGAAAAATTGAGTCAGTTTAACCCTTTAACTAACAAAGCGGCAACAAATTAACCAATAGAAGGCTAACATCACCTGAAATATCCTGACACTTTGTCAATAAAACCTAACAAATATGGCTGTCACTGGAACCGGCTCATTGAACCGGTTCCAACGACAGACATATTTGTAAGATTTTATTGGTAAATATTGTTCGTTTAATTATTTTATCATTTATTTATTATTTATTGTTTAAAAATTATCAAACTTAGCTTTAAAAATTAAAAAAGTGTGTTGGGTAAAAGGTTAACATGTGTTATCAGTATACAACAGTGGTTCAACCATGGTGGCGTCATGGGATCCTGGGACACTAATAGCAGGTATGGATTCTCGCAACCATTTTCACGAGAATCCAAATGGATTCTCACAAATTTAGACCAAATATAAGCCCTGTAAAACTGTTGGGTGGCCCTGGCTGTAAAAACTGTTGGTAAACCCAATAAATAAAGAAATCAAATTTGCTGAATCCAAGACCTTTGAATGATGGTTTTGATTGGGGTGTGTGTGGGGGGGCATAGGGGGGGGGTGGTGGTTATACAGTGGTGCCCACTTAATTGGATATATCTTAATGGCATATCCCTGTTAATAGAATGTAATTTCCCAACACAAAACCATTTACCATGCCTCCAGTACAAATTTGACCTGGTAATTGAATATAGGTTATAGAGTAATCTCCTGTTAATTGAATAAAAAATCTTGTAACATGTTGAGAAATTGCCCTGACTCTTCCCAGCTTTCCTTTGTTATAGACCAATTTGGCCTCAGTACATTCAATACAGGCATTTAATCTATTATATCTTGTTTGACAGAGCTCATGGAGCTCTGTCAAACAAAATATAATAGAATAAAGGCTAAGTTTATCTCTGGAATACAGGAAAGTGACACAATCCCTGTTAATTGAATACTCCTGCTAATTGAATAATGTTATTGGCAAAGTGGCTCTTCAATTAACAGGGTTCCACTGTACAGCAAACTGAGCAAAAACAAATATCACAAACTAATAATGAAACTATGTACTTGTGAAATTTTCATGTGGTCATTCTACAACATGTTTTAGCTGGTACTATACAGTTTTGAAGGTTAAAGGGCTCAGTAGTTAGAGGTGAAGGCTGCAAGCCAAAGGGTCCTCTATCAAATCCCACCTGCGGCAACCACTTTGTTTCCTTGGGCAATACACTTCATTCCCATTGCCCATGTAGTGCCATTGCGTACCAAGGCATACTGCAAGTCAATCGTACACTTGTCTTCAACCAATGCTAACCCAGCTTGTGTGCTGTTTGTACGTTAGATATTTGTAATTGCTCAATGGTTCTCTCTGGCTTTTCCCATCTGTAAAACTGTCCGACATGAAGTGACCCTGGCTATCGAAGTGTCATTAAACCCCAATAAATAAATCAATAAGAATCATGTGTCCCTATTCTGGAGAACAGTTCGGGGCAAATTGCCAAAGGATGGTTTGGGTTAGATTAGTATCCAGTTTGGGTCAAATTGTTGGAGGACAGTTTGGATGCAATTCTCATGAATTCCAGTCACTTTGGCCCCAAGTCAATTCGGTCCCAGTCATTACGGCCACAGGTCAATTCAGCCCCAATATACCAGGTCATTTCGGCCTCTTTAAATATTTTCAAATATTGTTTGAATTTTAACATTTTTCTATTCAATTTTTTTTCAACATTTATATCTCTCAATTAGATATTCAGGTATACATATGATATATGTCTAGTAGATTTTCTTTCATGATGAATAAATAAAAGAAAAGTTTCAGCACGTCGAAGGTGCACATGGACAATGTGGGATTTGAAATCCCTTGCGACCTGAATAATTGTATTTGCTTATGAATCTACGACAGCCAGAAGCGAGGGTCAGTAATGTTATTTGGTTTGAGTGTATGCCTTGGAAGTGGGGTACTGGGGTCAGACCCCCGTGGACAGCGAACTGGAAGGGGACTAGGAATTGTGCATAACTACAAGGATTCTGCTCTGTGTTTTAGAAAATGTGGACATATTTATGGTAGTATCAAAATCGCAGTTTAGTGGTTGTTTCACAAAAAAGAAAAGAAAAAGAAACCCTGTAAACCTCAAACTGGAAGGTGACTAGGAATTGTGCATAACAATATGAATGAATGACTGCATATACTTTGCAAAATTTCAAAGTAAAATAATTTCTCTTACTTATACAGATAGCATCTTAAATGTATGTAAAATTGAACACATGGATAATTTTTAATGTTGTGTATAACTTTTCTGTACACTGTGTAAATACAAATAACTGAACATTACTTAATAAAGGTAATTACCCATTATTTCTAAACATGAACTATGCACTGATCTATATACATGTAGATCTCTACACTTAAAATGGTGCCGAAATGACCAAGGGACCGAAGTAACTAGGGCAGAGATGACTTTGAGGTCAAATTGACCAGAGGATGAAATGACTTGGAGCCGAAGTGATTGGATACCATTCTAACAGATGAGAGACCTTAATAAAAGGCTTAATTATTACAGAACACATTGAATGTGAATTTACTGCAGAGATAATTGCTCGACGATATACATTGTATTAATATTTTTCAATAAATATCGAACAATCTATTAATATTTTTGTTAAGAATTATTTTCAGGAGTTAAAACGAATATCGTAGCATATCTAAAATATCCTAACAGATGTGTACCGCTTTTCTTTTGGATGAATCTTCATTGGGCCTAGTTATCCTCAGGCCGAACATTCCCCCAGTTCCCAAAAAAAGATGACATGCCATTTTCAATGGCGGTAAATATCCAAAAGGGTTATTATTTTCCATTTTTTAGTGTTTGAAACTACGAAGCACTGTTCAGAAATACAGATGCACCAAAAAGTAACACATTATTACTTTGTTTTGGTTTCTAACGGGACTGAAAGCAACCTGTCAGTATCACTTTTTCGAATTACACCCATTTCGTCTGCTAACCAAATCGTCCGCTGCAATTTTAACCAAGTCGTCCTCTACAATTATACCCAACACGTCCGAAACTCGTTCGCTGGGGGAAAGTATTCATGTACTGTATTTTGAATCATTTTTTATTTATTTATATAATAATTTTATTGTATACTTTATTGTATATTACCTATTGTAATATATCTTAATGTACCTCCATTGTAATATATCTTAATGTACCTCCTTGCATTAAATTTCATATACGTGTGAAATTCTGAAAACAGAAATGTCAGAACAAAATAAACTGTCCAGCCATTAAATAAATTTTAATTACTGTTTATTCAATGGATTATAGAGCTGGGAGGTTAACCGAAAACAACTCAGTTTCGGTTATGAAAAAATAACCGACAACCGAGACCGACGATAAACTGAAAAACCGACTTTCTCGGTTATTTGAATGTCATGTGAGAATAACGTTTTTACGTGTTTTTTTCAGAAACAATGGCGGCAATTACAGTCGAGAAGAACCCTATATGGGAACACTTTATCAAAACTGATAAAACTTCAAAGTTGGCTGAGTGTAAATATTGTCATAAATATATTTCTTGTGAGCATGGAAAGTTATTAACCCAATTTCCGGTAGTGACTCATTGTGTTAGCTACAAATTATTTTTAATTAACTTCGAGTCTTCGGCAGAGACCACGAGAGTTCGTCCTTAAAGTTTGTTTATATTATTTCCAAGTGTCAACGACTTGACAAAGTTTTTACACACTCAGGGAGAGTTTATTCAATCATTATTTAGTTCATACAACTTAATTTTTTTCTGTTATTTTGGTTCAGAATCTGTTTAATAAAAAAAACAAAACCGAAACCGTAACCCGACTCTTTTATTAAAAACCGAGTTGTAACCGAAACCGACCCAAAATTCAATAACCTCCCAGCTCTAATGGATTACCTATAATAATTATATTATGACAGTAAAAGTTCTTAAAGTATATGTACGTTATATTAAGTTCCACAACATAATCTTATAATTTTGCAATTTTTCATTGAAGAGCTCCACCTGCACCTTACAGTGAATGACTGCAAAATTATTAGTGGAAGTATTATAAGAATTAATTATATTAAGAAATGCAACAAAATTTGTTATATTAAGTTCTGCAACATAATCTTATAATTTTGCAATTATTCATCGAGGCGCACCGTCGCTTTACAATGAATAATAGCAAAATTATTAGCAAATGTATTATAAGAATTAATTATATTAAGAAACGCATCAAAATTTATGGTTTATTAAATTCTGCAACATAATCTTATAATTTTGCAATTATTCTTGGAAGAGCACCGGCACTTTACAATGAATAATCATAAAATTATTAGCAAATGTATTATAGGAATTAATAATATTAAGAATCGCATCAAAACGTGTTATAATTAAATTAAGAAATGCATCAAAACTTGTTATATTAAGTTCTGTAACATAATCTTATAATTTTGCAATTATTCCAGGGGGAGGGGGATCCTGGGGGCACCAAAAATTTGCAAGACGTGATGTGGGGGTGGGTGAGTCTCTTGAGTGCACCAAAAATGTGCATTTCCAACTTGTGCAATTTTTTAAAAACATATCATTATATCAGCCAATATACGACATCATTTGTGTTTCAAACCTTAAAGATGATGTACATCACACTCTTAACATAAATACAACATCAGGAGGCTTTATATGTTGGGGAAATGTCACACGTTAGTAGGGGGTGGGTGTCTTGTTGGAAATGTAAAAAATGTACAGACAATATTTTCCTTGACATTATGACAAGCGGACGACTCGGCTTGGGGACGAAACGTCCGTATACCCTTTTTTCAAGCAACCTTTTCCTTTACAACACCTTCACATTTGGATAATTCAAAAACTGAGTTTCTGTTCATCTTGATATTTCACGAGATACATGTCAATGCATGTCTGTATACAATAGCACCAATATAACAACAATTATCCGTTATAAACTTATATTATCGGTTATATGTACGTTTTTTTCGATTGAGGTTGTCACTGGCAGACAAGCTGTAACGAAATCAAGACTGAGAGTTCGATCTGAAAATGAAATGACGAGATCATCAGCTGAGCATATTGACAAACCTCCAGAAGGACAGAACTCGAGTAATAATAATAACACTTTGGCCGGCCGCTGATTTGTCGCGGTTCTCGGGTGAGAAGGCCTGGCAACCCCTGAAGTGTAGATATGTCGGCCAATGTATCACGCAAATCTTTGAGGCGAATAAAGTTGCAACAGAGTACATTTGATTCCTAGAGGGGGGCAGGCCAATTGCAATTGCATGGGCAATTCGACAGCGGTAGTTACGTAGTTTTTTCACTGAAATTTACTGTCCACTTCAAAAATCACATTGACGGCTATAGAGAATTCTGTTCTGGAACACATTTATCTGACTGGGTATGTGGAACCCTTTGCGGGCCTACGGCCCGCTTGGGGTTCCTATTAATATTCATTTGTTAATTATATCATGCAGAACACGATATAATTCCACATTCTTGATAAAACGTATTATTTCCAAATGAACCAAAATACTGCATTTTGATTGGCTGAGAGGAACGGTGTAACTTGCAATCCACATTGGCTTTTTTACACCGTGTTTAACCACGGTGTAAAAACAAGAATATACAAGAGCAACCTATATGGCTAAAAAGGGAGCACGGTGGCTCAGTAGGTAGAGGTGCAGGCTGCAAGCCGAGAGTTCCTCGGTTCGAATCCCACCTGCGGCAACCGCGTTGTGTCGGGGCACGATAACGCCGTGTACTAAGGCGTACTGCACGTCGATAGTACGCATGTCTTCAAGCAATCTAACTGCAGTGCGGAGGTACGATGTTGGGGAGCTGGCAGCTGCTCGTCGTTGCTCGGTGGTCCTCTCCGGGTTCTCCGGCTTTCTTCACCCGTAAAACTGTCACGGTCATCATTAGCCATTGTGCATAAATATGTGACCTTAAACATCAATAAATAAATATGGCTAAAAAAGTACCCATTTTTAATTATTAATTGATACTTTCTGCTCGGTTATGTTAGAACAAAAATAAAAATACAGGAAATTTAATATTTATGTGCAATAATATATTACAGATATGGATGCCATTGGAACTGGCTCATTGAGCCAGATCCAATGACATCCATATTTGTCGGTTTTATTTAAGAAACTTGCAAACTTGCAAAGTATAAATTTTCTGTCAATTTTTGCCCACAATGTAGGTTATAGTATTAAGTACGCCAAAATTCTTGGATATAAATCCGTTATATTTGTGTTTTCCAGGCTTCGCCTCAGGGTGCATGAGTTCCCAAACAGGTGTAAGTTTTTGCGCTCAGTGTTGGTTAAAGTATTAAGTACGCCAAAATTCTTGAAAATAAATCCGTTATCCTCGTGTTTTCCAGTGTGTATGGGAATTTACACCGGTTTGGGAACTCATACAACCTTCGGCTTCGCCTCAGGGTGTATGAGTTCCCAAACCGGTGTAAATTCGCCTCAGGGTGTATGAGTGGGAACGGGACGGTCCGCCATCGGGACGATTCGCCATTGTCGACCGGGACGGTTCGCCATCGGGACGATTCGCCATTTTTCGTAGGCGGGACGATTCGCCATTCGGGGTTATTTACTGGTCTAAAAATAAACTTTATTTTTAGATCAGTGGTATTGACTAGAAAAGGATTACCGGGAGTGGGAAATAGAAAACAGACAACAGAACGCTTGGCTTCGACAAAATTTTTGTTGTTTATTTTTTAAATTTCATCAGTATAGTTGGTAGTAAATAACAGTAGGCTGACATAATATTTTGCGGCAATATAACAAGTATAACACATAAAAAACAAAAGCTGACAATATATAAAAATAAAACAAAATAACTTAGGATACATAACGCTTGAAACCTGATGATGGAGAAGCAATTAAAATGTGTAATAGAAGATATTTTTCGTGATTGCGTTAAACATTTATTTAACATGGCGTTTATTAATTAATTTCGGTGCCTGTATAACCGGCCTATTAAAAAAATACGTAATTACTTAACAATTTTTTCTGTTTTAACAATTTTCGTTTTTTGCTCCCAAAGCGTAGCTTACGATCCCAATGAGCGATTAGAAGTTATGTTTTGAAAGCAAAAAATAAAAAAAAAAAAACAATTGAATAGCTGTTTTCGCGACATGGAACATCTTTAACCATTTATCTAACACCATATTTAATGATGATTTTATATAAAAAAAATTTACCCCCCCCCCCCAAAAATGGGTCTTCCAAAACATAATTTAGGTTTCGGAAGCAAAAAATGAAAATTGAAAAAAAAAATGAATAGCTATTTTTGCCGTTTCTTCAACCATTTACCTAACTTACATGTAGCATTTATTAATTGATTCAGTCGAACTGCTGTGGTTGTGTTCAATCAAACTGCCGTGGTTGTGTCATCAGTTCTTTTTCGTTTCCGTGAAGTTTTCTGTTCTGTGTAAATACATGCGCATTTTCTTAAGAAAGCTGCTGTTGTCAAACGTGGAGGATCTGTCATATAATCATCCCAACATTCCTGCATTCTTGCAGCTGTCTTTGTATATTTTGACCGAATGTCACTCTCTAAGTCGGTTGGTATGACCCGAAGCTCAACTGTCTTGGATTCTTGGTACTGGTAGCTGATATTGTAGCTCGCTGTATCTGTGCCTTTTGTCTTTGCCTTTTACTACAACCGTGACAGTTGGTTATCAAAAATACTTAAATAATAACTTACCAGCTTGACATATGAGTAGCCATCGGTCGAAACAAGGAGTGGATTTCCACGCTTTGAACCCTCTGGTAATACGCTATAATTCGTTGGTCTGTCGGTGGGTAAATCGTCGTCATTTGGCAGATCGGGATCTGCGATTGATGTCTCCATGGCTTCAGGGGCAACATCGACATCCCTGTGAGGTAGGTCGAAACTGTCGCCTAAGGCAATTGTTGGTGCAGTTGGTGTGTTTTCTATTTCACTTGAAGCGTCTTCTGTTTCAGTTGGTGCCGCTTCTATTTCAGTTGGTGTGTCTATTGTTTCCGTTGATGTCTCTGCTGTTGCTGTTGACGTGTCTGCTGCTGACATTGGTGTATCTGCTGTTGATAGTGCCGTGGCGACTGTTGTTGCATGCGTTTCTACTGGCGTAGATTCTCCATTGTCGCTGTCATAAATATATATGGCAGAGCAGGCACCAGATGAGTTGCATGTCTTGCAGTTGAAATAAATCTTGCATATCTCTCTCTTGGCCTCGTTGTAAATTCTTTGTGGAATTCCTGTTCTACATGTTCGATGCTGCCATCTGCCACAGCCATCACAGTCTACAGCCTGTTGTCTTGGGCGGACATTCTGGTTACATTCTATGCAGGGGTACTCTGCTCTGGATGTGGGTTGTCTCAAGTTGTAATTCATTGTGTGGAAATGATGAAATGTTCATTGTGCCTAGACCCTTTTTTAGTAGTAGAATTAAAAGAAGTTAGCCGAATTCTCTTTCATGCTTTTGAAATAAACTTTTTATCAAGCATTTTGAGAGAAATAGTTTCGGTAGCCATACGACAAAAGAATGAGACACCAGTCAACTAACCTGGATTGTTGTATAAACAAACAAGCTGTTTTTTTTTAAAAAAAAACATGTATCACTCAGACTTGTAAAAACAAGACTGCGGCTCTCCTTTCTGGCAATTTCAATCTCCAATACAAATTGTTATGTAAACATTTTCTTCATATTTTTAATTGCACACATGTCCACTATTGTTTGTTTTGACAACAATTTCCCCTGTAATTGACTCAGTGTAAGTAAGTACCTAATAAGATATTAGCTAATTTGATATAAGATCTTTTGAGAAAAAATATGTTGATTTAAATGTTCTTTTCATGTAAAATTAAGAAGTAGAATAAAAAGAAACAAAAATATTGAAATAAATGAAAAAATAAAATGAAAATCTTGGATAAAAAACCGGGACGATTCGCCATTTTAGGTGGGACGATTCGCCATAAAATCGAGGTTATGGCGAATCGTCCCGATGGCGAACCGTCCCGTACCCGTATGAGTTCCCAAACCGGTGTAAATTCCCATACACAAGGATAACTAATAATGTTCCTTGGCTGTTATGATGAAATAATGAGATGTAAGCAAAAAACTGCTCAGATTGTGAAAGTTATCAGGCTGTTACTACAGTCACGATGTAACAGCTTTCAGACCATAAACGATCAAAGATAATTACAGTATATTATATCTATTCAATGTGCATTGTTGTAAAAAATGTGCTCCTCTTCAACATATTTATTCTTCGCAGCCATCAACATATATTCCGTAAAAGGCAATTGACTGTAGCGAGGCGTCGGAAAACTGAAGACTGTAACTTGAAAAAATTAATGTTAAATATCTCCCTCGACAAGATGACGGAGGCTGTGGGGCTTTTCTGTTTGTGACAAATGAGCCTTCCAACAAAACAGTTGTATGGAGATCGGCAGATGCAGTACGGCTACCTTGGGCGGATCATTTTCCCCGCGTGGTCTTCCCACGGGTGGGCAATATACCCACGGACGCAACCCGGTGCTTCATTAATTAGGATTTTGCTGGTGATGATTTTTATTACCTGGTATACGCATGCGTGGACATCACTGCCCACGCGTGGATTATGACCAGCCCACGGCGATTGTACTGTATAAAACACTGTCGGAAAGGGCTACCTGTTTTACATAAAAATATATCATCGGCCTAATGACAGAAGTTAAAACAATAAGCTGTAGCAGCCGAGGTCAGCTTTGCAGTAATATAGATGAACTCATAGGTGTGACTTTGCCTCCCTCCTGTTTGGTACAATCGGAGAAAAACAGTTACCCTAAAAGGGGTTGGCTGATAAATCATTTTATTATATGACAACCAGAAATAGCCCCTCAATACCACTGTAGTTTGTCATCAAGTCCAGTTCACCGGAAAACAAGAGTGTTAATTTTCCAGATCGTTATCATGCCTGTCTCAAACGAGGAGCACGTGAATGGACTATTTCATCCAGTGACCTATAACTAAATCGGTAAATTCCACAAATGCATCAGGGAATTCCGTAATGCGTGCGTTCGATCTTGAGTCGTTTATTAATACCGTATGAGAAAACATTGCTTTTCTATGACCAGTTACAGAACTCAATCAAAAGAATTGCACAGTTTGCGCGTTTCACGGTATGCGATTGAAAGAGAAATGAGAATCGGTTACAATATTACAGCGAACCGAACGTACTCGAAGCCCGTTGCCAAGTGACAAATATAGATTGCGTTACCAAACATTCCAGTCGAGGTCTATTTGAAAATGCCATGTTGAACAATTGCAAAAGAACAATTACCAACTATTTTCAAGATCTGAATCCAACAAACTCAGGAGAATCTGTGTTATCGAAAGCTTTTCCGATTGAACTTCAAGTCTTGCCTCCATTGTTTTGACTTTCAAGTTTCATGTTCGAAACGAACGTTCGATATTACTACGCGTTTGGCATTCCCCATTTCCATAATGGTTATTTGGCTAATGTAATTCTTGTTATATTTGAGTTTCCAGGTGTTGTGATCAGTTTAAAATACTAACTGTCATATAATAAACAAATTACTGTTACAGTCAATTGATCTGTGTTGTTGAATTCCGTCGAATTGATGAGATGAGATTGGACAGATGAAACGAGACGCCGCAGATGAGCGCAGTTGACAGAAAGTAATTCGCTTGGTGTTTGGGCGGGTTTATAACTTTTAGCGCCTCTCGCAGTGATCAGTGATTATAGTTTACTGATATGTTAAATAAATTGTTTTGAACATTCCAAGTTTCGTTGCGAAAGACGGCAATTTGACAAATTTGGGTCAATGCCGAAAACCGGCGCTCAACTCAGAGCTGTGCGCTTTGTCTTTTGTGTGAGGGTGGTTTTTCGCCTCGTTCGTTCGTACATGTTTTATTTCGTCTTTCTGCTTTGTTGTTCGGGATTCATACATAATTTGTACCCATTCCCACACTTTCATACTTCAATAAAGCTTATAAAAATTGCATTCAATTCTTAAACCAATTTTTTTCAAAAAAGAACATTTAAACATGACTGTGTTTGGTCAGACGTCTCTCTATGTACATCGTTTAGCCCTTTCAACCAATTCAAGAAGAATATACATCTCCGAATTGCCTTTCAAAATAAGATATACGGTTCATAATTGCTATCCATGTGAACGATCAGAAAATACCATCGCGTCGTTTTGAATTCCAATGGACGCCAAACAGTTATGTGTTTACTTCGATTGCACAACTGGAATTAGAATTAGCAGATACGCCCTGTCATAAAAATTTGTCGTTCGTAGATTTTTAGCTTAACTTGACAAAGTCAAGATAAGCTATTGTCATCACGCGTGCGGAGGTATGTAAGTCTGTGAGTTTGTTAGTCTGTGAGTCTGTGGGTCTGTTCACATTGTCCTTTAGCACAGGTTACACCCCGTAGTTCTTGTCTGATCATCATGAAATTTCATCTGCAGGTTTGAGGTCATGTCTAGATGAGAACGTCCCCTTTTGGTGGTGATCGGTCCATCGGTATGGCTGCCCGAGCCCAAAACCCGAAAACCATTAGCACAGTCTACAGGTCGTATTTATGAAGGGAATTCATTCTAACTTGATAGGATGCCTCTGTATAATGCCTAGATGAGAACGTCCCGTTTTGGTCATGATCTGGCAACCGCGATGGCTGCCCAAGCCCGAAACCCAAAAACTTTTAGCACAGTCTGCAGGTCATGTTTAATATGGAGGGATTTCATTGTAACTTGGTAGGATGACTCCGTATGATGTCTAGAGGAGAATTTCCCCATTTGGGCGCGATCTGTCAACCGTGACGACTGCCCGAGCCCAAAATCCGAAAACATTTGGCACAGTCTACAGGTCATATTTATGGAGGAATTTCATTGTAACTTGGTAGGTTGACTTCATACAATGTTTAGATGAGAAAGTCCCATTTAGGACGTGATTGGGCAACTGTGACGGCTAGAGGGGCCCGAAGCCCGAAAACCTTTAGCACAGTCTGCAGGTCATATTTATGAAGGGATTTCATTGTAACTTGGTAGGATGACTCCAAATAATATCTAAATGAGAACGTCCCCTTTTGGTCGCGATCATTCAGCCCTGATGGCTGCCCGAGCCCAAAGACCTTTAGCACAGTCTATAGGTCATATTTATGGAAGGATTTCATTGTAACTTGTTAGGTGGACTCCATATAATGCCTAGATGATGACATCCCCTTTTGGTCATGATTGGTCAACTGTGACGGCTACAGGTGCCCGAAGCCCGAAAACCTTGAGCACAGTATACAGGTCATATTTATGAAGGGATTTCATTGTAATTTCGTAGGATCACTCCAGATGATGCCCAGATGAGGATGTCCCCTTTTGGTTGCGATCATTCAACGATAATGGCTGCCCGAGCCCGAAGCCCGAAAACCTTTAGCACAGTGTACAGGTCATATTTATGAAGGGATTTCATTGTAACTTGGTAGGTTGACTTCATATAATGTCTAGATGAAAATGTCCCCTTTTGGACACGATTGGGCAACTGTGACGTCTGCAGGGGCCCGAAGCCCGAAAACCTTTAGTACAGTCTACAGGTCATAATTATGAAGGGATTTCATTGTAGCTTGGTAGGATGACTCCAAATAATGTCTAGATGAGAACCTCCCCTTTTGGTCGCGATCATTTAGCCTTGATGGCTGCCTGAGCCCCAAAACCTTCAGCATAGTCTGTAGGTCGTATTTATGGAAGAATTTCATTGTAACTTGTTAGGGCGACTCCATATAATGCCTAGATGATGACATCCCCTTTTGGTCGTGATTGGTCAACTGTGACAGCTACTGGGGCCTGAAGCCCGAAAACCTTTAGCACAGTCTACAGGCCATATTTATGAAAGGATTTCAATGCAACTTGATAGGATGACTCATTTTGGGATAATTTTACTATAACCTGGTAACTTTCATTGACATACATTAATTGGAGGGCCACATACATTAACTGTGAGGTCATATTAACCCTCAGCTCTTTAGTACAGTGTACACCTCATATTATTTTTATTAAAAACATAGCATACAAGGAACTGAAATTAACATATTCTCAATTATCACAATTCCTGACTTATTTCATAATCCTTTCATAAACATCGAACAATATCCTTTTCATCAAACCCAACACACAGACAAGTTAAGCTACAGTGTCATTGACACTTTCATTTAACTTCATCCTTTGAACCCCTGTTTCCTGGAATGGTATCGCCTTTGTGTACCTTACAGTGAGATGGGTCTGTCCAATATCAATATACAGGGAGGATACAATAGTAACTGCAGTCTGCAGCCGTCTGGCTGAAGATATTATTTTTATCATCAATGCCCCGTGTAAAGACCTCTTATAATAAGATACAAATGGGACGAAATTATGCCTTGGACCGAAAAATCGGTCTTACGAGTTCAAAGGGTTAAACGGAGACATCATATCGTAAGCAAAAGAGTCATGACTACAACGAGCAAAATACGTCAGTTGTAAAACTTTCCTTGCCATCTTTAGAGTTGTAACATTTTCTTAGTGAATGATAGCGTCAGTAGGGGATTGTGGGGATCCTGGACCACCTCCATCGTGTTGGTCCAGAAATGTTGTGGTCCAGAAAAATTAGTTATTTTTGGAAAAAAAACTCAAATTTTTCTGTTGAAAAAATCGATTTTCTTGGAAAATGTTGGGTTTTTCCAGAAATAATTCAATTTTTCCCTGAAAACCCTGGCTTTTTCCCGGAAAATGTTTAAAATTTGAATATTTCTGAAGTACTTCGAGTGAATTTGACGAAAATTGCTAAAAAATTCCCGGATTTTGGATACCCCTTTTTTTGATAAATTTAACACTGATTTTCCCATTGGGTGAATTTTTGTCAAATTTCTTCTGACAAGAATTGCATAGACCTTGAGTGGGCCAGATTTAGCACTGAGATTTCCGTTGGTAAAAATTTTGAAAAAAACAGTGTTGTTTTTTTAAAATTCAGGCTAGAAAAATAAGCGATGGAATATTGATTCCCACAGTAAAAGACAGCGGTTCGATCGAGGTGAATGCGAAAATTGTGCCAGGAAAAATGAGCGATCTAACATCGATTCTCACAGTAAAAAGACGAGGATTCGATCGAGGTGAATTCAAGTTTACCATTCGAGATGGAGCATGCACGAGTCCGATTGAAAACAAAAGCACCAACAAACGAACGAACGAACAAACAAGAAATGTATGTAATATGTTATTTAAAAAAAAAAAATGTGTACTGAACATGAACCGAAAATAAAAATTGTAGGCGTGACCATTACGCGCTTGTTTTTGTCATTAAAGAAAAAATTGTAAAAAGTTATTTTATTATTTTTTTCACATATATATATAAGAAGAAACAAAAATATAAAAAAAAAATTTTACAATTAATAATAATTATCATTTAAAAAAAAAACCCCAAAACATAAAATTTAATATTTTTTATAAAAACAATTTTCAACAAAACTACGACATAAACAATTATCAGTCATGAACTCCTCCACACCTAAAAATTCCACATTAAAATAAAAAAGAGTCAAAACATATTCCAAGTTTGACACTAACATTTATAGAATATATAAATTAAAAATCCTTTCTGTTCAGGCCGAATGGAATTAGCGTGCGTAGTCTATAAATCCATTGGACTTCGTGTTGGCGTCTTCTCGTTTCAGATAGTTTACTGTCTGGATCTGAGCGGAGAACTTCTATGATCCGAAATTTAAGATCGGTAAGGGAGTGACCATCATCATTAAAATGAATTGCAACAGGTGTTTGTCGTGAGTGTTTGATGTCGGCTTGATGTTCTAGTAGGCGTATCCCGAAATTTCTTTTTGTTTCGCCTACGTACTGTTTGTGACACTTGTGGCAGGTGAGTAGATAAATGCAATTACGTGTCATGCAATTCACACGGTATGGTGCTTTGAATCTTTTTTTCGTTTATCTCCATGCTTGAATGGAGTAATATCTCCTGTATTTGTTCTTTGAGCACATCGCTTCGAATGGACTTAGCTGGCGGTATGGAGGTTCTAAGTCCTTTAGGTGGAATGTTGTTTGTTATGCATTTTTCGAGAAATAAGGCCTGGAGTTCAGTTTTAATTTGTTTGGATGCCAGGCTTCTGATTTCTTTATACAGAACCATGTTTTGTTCTGTAATACGGACTCGTTCTGGATCCGTTCGGTGGCGTTTGGATGGCCTGGCGTCTAAGATGGTGGCTGTAGAGTCAATTTCGGACGTGATGCCAAGGCTCATAGAGCTGTTGGAGCTTTCGGCCGTTTGGGTTTCGGTCGCCATATATCAATAGGGTAAGTGAAATATGCAATATAACTATTATCGAATAAACGATTCGAGAGGTTACCCTTAGATGTATGGCACTCAGAGGCTCTGCCTGTTACGTAAGGTTACAGTGCCTTACAAATGTTTGTTATTAACCTGACCGGTTTCGTTCAGTCTTTGATCTCATCAGAGGTTTTTAAAGAGAAATTAAATTTTTCCTTGTATATATACCCTTTTTGGGCGGTTGCAGAATGGTTGTTGCCCCGGTTATCAACGGTTGTCCCTTACTCGGCGGTTGCGGCTGTTTCAAAACGATTGTGTACCGGTTGTCAACGGTTTTCAATTGTTGCCCGATTTTCGGCGTTTGTTTAGCGGTTGCGGCCGTTTGTTATATTGTGTGCCGGTTGTCAACGGTTGTCAATTGTATGCCGGTTTTTGCGGCGGTTTCAAAACGATTGTGTACCAGTTGTCAACGGTTTTCAATTGTTGTCCGATTATCGGCGTTTGTTTAGCGGTTGCGGCCGTTTGTTATATTGTGTGCCGGTTGTCAACGGATGTCAATTGTTTGCCGGTTTTTGGCGTTCCGGGGGGGGGGGGGGCGGAGTTGGTCAATTTGCTGGTAAAACTGGGTTAGGTAAAAGAGAAGTGATGACGATTGAGATAATTGTCGGAATTGTTAAGTATACTTTATTGGTTCATAATATGGTTATTGTGCTCTTGCCACGAGTGGAGGTTTGCAGCTGCGAAGCGTAATACTCTGTCTGACTGATACAGGTTCTGAGTGTTAGGGTGTCCAGGTGGTGTGTTTCCTCTATGGCTCGCGATGGTTGGGTTGGGTGAGCCAATGTCCGGGTTGATGGGGTAAGTCCAACGTGGCGTGGTAACTTGGTGAGGGGTGAAGGCCGGCAGTGGTGTATTGAGTATGTCCCTCCTTGGGGTCACAATGCTGTCATCTGTGGTTATGTTCCCTGCAGGGGGGTGGTAAATCGTATTCCATGATGCCAGAAAAACATCGAGTGAATCTCCACTCCTGTTGTGTGTGGACAATGGGTCCGATGGTATTTCCAGATTTGGTTCGGGTGTTTTCTGGCTTGTAGTGGGGTAGTGAATATCCATCAGAACACGACTTCCTGAAGTCTCAATTGTTGAAGCGTTCTGTTGTGTGGTCTGTGTTAAATCGTTCGTTCCATTTATCACTGGGTTTTGGTTGTTTGTTGAATATATATTTCGGGAAGTTGAAATAATTGGAGCACTGGTTGGCTGCTGTTCAAGACTGACATATGTGTCGGTTTGTGTTCCACTGTCCATTGTATTGTTGCTTTCCCGTGTTTGGGTATTATGTCTCATTAAATGTTTATTTAAATATTCTTTTCTTCTGAATACCGCCTGACATATGTGGCATTGTTTTCGCCCTGCTAGGCGGTGGAAAACTCGGATGTGCCGTTGTAGACCCTGGCGTTGTTTGTAACTGGCTTGGCATGTATGGCACACAAATGCCATCTTTGTTAATATGAAAAGTATTGGAGTCCCTGCCTACTCTCGCATTAGGCTTTTGGGAACGTCATCCTGATTGTGAAGTCGGCTCGACGTTCACAATTCTCATAGCCTCAGGTAGAGCACGTGACGTGAGAACAGAAAGTCGAAAAAGGGAATCACAAGAATATATAAATTAAAAATCCTTTCTGTTCAGGCCGAATGGAATTAGCGTGCGTAGTCTATAAATCCATTGGACTTCGTGTTGGCGTCTTCTCGTTTCAGATAGTTTACTGTCTGGATCTGAGCGGAGAACTTCTATGATCCGAAATTTAAGATCGGTAAGGGAGTGACCATCATCATTAAAATGAATTGCAACAGGTGTTTGTCGTGAGTGTTTGATGTCGGCTTGATGTTCTAGTAGGCGTATCCCGAAATTTCTTTTTGTTTCGCCTACGTACTGTTTGTGACACTTGTGGCAGGTGAGTAGATAAATGCAATTACGTGTCATGCAATTCACACGGTATGGTGCTTTGAATCTTTTTTTCGTTTATCTCCATGCTTGAATGGAGTAATATCTCCTGTATTTGTTCTTTGAGCACATCGCTTCGAATGGACTTAGCTGGCGGTATGGAGGTTCTAAGTCCTTTAGGTGGAATGTTGTTTGTTATGCATTTTTCGAGAAATAAGGCCTGGAGTTCAGTTTTAATTTGTTTGGATGCCAGGCTTCTGATTTCTTTATACAGAACCATGTTTTGTTCTGTAATACGGACTCGTTCTGGATCCGTTCGGTGGCGTTTGGATGGCCTGGCGTCTAAGATGGTGGCTGTAGAGTCAATTTCGGACGTGATGCCAAGGCTCATAGAGCTGTTGGAGCTTTCGGCCGTTTGGGTTTCGGTCGCCATATATCAATAGGGTAAGTGAAATATGCAATATAACTATTATCGAATAAACGATTCGAGAGGTTACCCTTAGATGTATGGCACTCAGAGGCTCTGCCTGTTACGTAAGGTTACAGTGCCTTACAAATGTTTGTTATTAACCTGACCGGTTTCGTTCAGTCTTTGATCTCATCAGTGGTTTTTAAAGAGAAATTAAATTTTTCCTTGTATATATACCCTTTTTGGGCGGTTGCAGAATGGTTGTTGCCCCGGTTATCAACGGTTGTCCCTTACTCGGCGGTTGCGGCTGTTTCAAAACGATTGTGTACCGGTTGTCAACGGTTTTCAATTGTTGCCCGATTTTCGGCGTTTGTTTAGCGGTTGCGGCCGTTTGTTATATTGTGTGCCGGTTGTCAACGGTTGTCAATTGTATGCCGGTTTTTGCGGCGGTTTCAAAACGATTGTGTACCAGTTGTCAACGGTTTTCAATTGTTGTCCGATTATCGGCGTTTGTTTAGCGGTTGCGGCCGTTTGTTATATTGTGTGCCGGTTGTCAACGGATGTCAATTGTTTGCCGGTTTTTGGCGTTCCGGGGGGGGGGGGGGGCGGAGTTGGTCAATTTGCTGGTAAAACTGGGTTAGGTAAAAGAGAAGTGATGACGATTGAGATAATTGTCGGAATTGTTAAGTATACTTTATTGGTTCATAATATGGTTATTGTGCTCTTGCCACGAGTGGAGGTTTGCAGCTGCGAAGCGTAATACTCTGTCTGACTGATACAGGTTCTGAGTGTTAGGGTGTCCAGGTGGTGTGTTTCCTCTATGGCTCGCGATGGTTGGGTTGGGTGAGCCAATGTCCGGGTTGATGGGGTAAGTCCAACGTGGCGTGGTAACTTGGTGAGGGGTGAAGGCCGGCAGTGGTGTATTGAGTATGTCCCTCCTTGGGGTCACAATGCTGTCATCTGTGGTTATGTTCCCTGCAGGGGGGTGGTAAATCGTATTCCATGATGCCAGAAAAACATCGAGTGAATCTCCACTCCTGTTGTGTGTGGACAATGGGTCCGATGGTATTTCCAGATTTGGTTCGGGTGTTTTCTGGCTTGTAGTGGGGTAGTGAATATCCATCAGAACACGACTTCCTGAAGTCTCAATTGTTGAAGCGTTCTGTTGTGTGGTCTGTGTTAAATCGTTCGTTCCATTTATCACTGGGTTTTGGTTGTTTGTTGAATATATATTTCGGGAAGTTGAAATAATTGGAGCACTGGTTGGCTGCTGTTCAAGACTGACATATGTGTCGGTTTGTGTTCCACTGTCCATTGTATTGTTGCTTTCCCGTGTTTGGGTATTATGTCTCATTAAATGTTTATTTAAATATTCTTTTCTTCTGAATACCGCCTGACATATGTGGCATTGTTTTCGCCCTGCTAGGCGGTGGAAAACTCGGATGTGCCGTTGTAGACCCTGGCGTTGTTTGTAACTGGCTTGGCATGTATGGCACACAAATGCCATCTTTGTTAATATGAAAAGTATTGGAGTCCCTGCCTACTCTCGCATTAGGCTTTTGGGAACGTCATCCTGATTGTGAAGTCGGCTCGACGTTCACAATTCTCATAGCCTCAGGTAGAGCACGTGACGTGAGAACAGAAAGTCGAAAAAGGGAATCACAAGAATATATAAATTAAAAATCCTTTCTGTTCAGGCCGAATGGAATTAGCGTGCGTAGTCTATAAATCCATTGGACTTCGTGTTGGCGTCTTCTCGTTTCAGATAGTTTACTGTCTGGATCTGAGCGGAGAACTTCTATGATCCGAAATTTAAGATCGGTAAGGGAGTGACCATCATCATTAAAATGAATTGCAACAGGTGTTTGTCGTGAGTGTTTGATGTCGGCTTGATGTTCTAGTAGGCGTATCCCGAAATTTCTTTTTGTTTCGCCTACGTACTGTTTGTGACACTTGTGGCAGGTGAGTAGATAAATGCAATTACGTGTCATGCAATTCACACGGTATGGTGCTTTGAATCTTTTTTTCGTTTATCTCCATGCTTGAATGGAGTAATATCTCCTGTATTTGTTCTTTGAGCACATCGCTTCGAATGGACTTAGCTGGCGGTATGGAGGTTCTAAGTCCTTTAGGTGGAATGTTGTTTGTTATGCATTTTTCGAGAAATAAGGCCTGGAGTTCAGTTTTAATTTGTTTGGATGCCAGGCTTCTGATTTCTTTATACAGAACCATGTTTTGTTCTGTAATACGGACTCGTTCTGGATCCGTTCGTTGGCGTTTGGATGGCCTGGTGTCTAAGATGGTGGCTGTAGAGTCACTTTCGGACGTGATGCCAAGGCTCATAGAGCTGTTGGAGCTTTCGGCCGTTTGGGTTTCGGTCGCCATATATCAATAGGGTAAGTGAAATATGCAATATAACTATTATCGAATAAACGATTCGAGAGGTTACCCTTAGATGTATGGCACTCAGAGGCTCTGCCTGTTACGTAAGGTTACAGTGCCTTACAAATGTTTGTTATTAACCTGACCGGTTTCGTTCAGTCTTTGAACTCATCAGAGGTTTTTAAAGAGAAATTAAAATTTTCCTTGTATATATACCCTTTTTGGGCGGTTGCAGAATGGTTGTTGCCCCGGTTATCAACGGTTGTCCCTTACTCGGCGGTTGCGGCTGTTTCAAAACGATTGTGTACCGGTTGTCAACGGTTTTCAATTGTTGCCCGATTTTCGGCGTTTGTTTAGCGGTTGCGGCCGTTTGTTATATTGTGTGCCGGTTGTCAACGGTTGTCAATTGTATGCCGGTTTTTGCGGCGGTTTCAAAACGATTGTGTACCAGTTGTCAACGGTTTTCAATTGTTGTCCGATTATCGGCGTTTGTTTAGCGGTTGCGGCCGTTTGTTATATTGTGTGCCGGTTGTCAACGGATGTCAATTGTTTGCCGGTTTTTGGCGTTCCGGGGGGGGGGGGAGGGGGCGGAGTTGGTCAATTTGCTGGTAAAAATGGGTTAGGTAAAAGAGAAGTGATGACGATTGAGATAATTGTCGGAATTGTTAAGTATACTTTATTGGTTCATAATATGGTTATTGTGCTCTTGCCACGAGTGGAGGTTTGCAGCTGCGAAGCGTAATACTCTGTCTGACTGATACAGGTTCTGAGTGTTAGGGTGTCCAGGTGGTGTGTTTCCTCTATGGCTCGCGATGGTTGGGTTGGGTGAGCCAATGTCCGGGTTGATGGGGTAAGTCCAACGTGGCGTGGTAACTTGGTGAGGGGTGAAGGCCGGCAGTGGTGTATTGAGTATGTCCCTCCTTGGGGTCACAATGCTGGCATCTGTGGTTATGTTCCCTGCAGGGGGGTGGTAAATCGTATTCCATGATGCCAGAAAAACATCGAGTGAATCTCCACTCTTGTTGTGTGTGGACAATGGGTCCGATGGTATTTCCAGATTTGGTTCGGGTGTTTTCTGGCTTGTAGTGGGGTAGTGAATATCCATCAGAACACGACTTCCTGAAGTCTCAATTGTTGAAGCGTTCTGTTGTGTGGTCTGTGTTAAATCGTTCGTTCCATTTATCACTGGGTTTTGGTTGTTTGTTGAATATATATTTCGGGAAGTTGAAATAATTGGAGCACTGGTTGGCTGCTGTTCAAGACTGACATATGTGTCGGTTTGTGTTCCACTGTCCATTGTATTGTTGCTTTCCCGTGTTTGGGTATTATGTCTCATTAAATGTTTATTTAAATATTCTTTTCTTCTGAATACCGCCTGACATATGTGGCATTGTTTTCGCCCTGCTAGGCGGTGGAAAACTCGGATGTGCCGTTGTAGACCCTGGCGTTGTTTGTAACTGGCTTGGCATGTATGGCACACAAATGCCATCTTTGTTAATATGAAAAGTATTGGAGTCCCTGCCTACTCTCGCATTAGGCTTTTGGGAACGTCATCCTGGTTGTGAAGTCGGCTCGACGTTCACAATTCTCATAGCCTCAGGTAGAGCACGTGACGTGAGAACAGAAAGTCGAAAAAGGGAATCACAAGAATATATAAATTAAAAATCCTTTCTGTTCAGGCCGAATGGAATTAGCGTGCGTAGTCTATAAATCCATTGGACTTCGTGTTGGCGTCTTCTCGTTTCAGATAGTTTACTGTCTGGATCTGAGCGGAGAACTTCTATGATCCGAAATTTAAGATCGGTAAGGGAGTGACCATCATCATTAAAATGAATTGTAACAGGTGTTTGTCGTGAGTGTGTGATGTCGGCTTGATGTTCTAGTAGGCGCATCCCGAAATTTCTTTTTGTTTCGCCTACGTACTGTTTGTGACACTTGTGGCAGGTGAGTAGATAAATGCAATTACGTGTCATGCAATTCACACGGGTAACCTCTCGAATCGTTTATTCGATAATAGTTATATTACTAACATTTATAGGTTAGAATCTCACAACCCTATTGAATTAACAGACATGCAGACAAGTGGATTAACACAGGAATATGGAAAAAGCGTGTTACCTCTAAAACTGAAAGAAGTTTCTCTCAATTTAATCTACAAATATCACGACGATTTGTTGACGATTTTGTCAGATAAGATTGAAAATTTTAATTCTGAGAATTTATCATGGATCTATGGATCTAACATTTATCCGAATATTTCCACAGAACAAATTCAGAGATATAATTTAATTCCTTATGAACAACACACTTTCTCAAAAGTAAATTTGATATTTTGCTTCATCTTCCAAAACACCGAACAGAATACATTCAAAGTAAATGTTCTTTTAACAGATTTGACATTATGAATTCCATTATAAGATATATGTTTAAATCGCGACTTGAAAAAAAAACATGAAAAGTGCATTTCATTTTATCTCAAGGTATGCGCACTCACTCGATTGAAATATTATTAATGGAGAGTGATTGCTTTCATAACTTAGACTGTTTCTTTATGTTGTAAACAGTCACCCTAGATTCATTACTGAATGAATTAAAAGTGCATTTCATTTTATCGCTCGATTGAAATTATTATTAATGGAGTGTGATTGCTTTCACAACTTAGAATGTTTGCATAATAAATAACTGGGATGTTTTTCTGTATTTACTTTGATGTACTGTATGTACTATAAAATATAATGCGTTTAAGGTCCACATTCATCACTGCATGAAGTGAACATGCAAAGTAGATATTTAATATTTCAATTGATTGAGACTATAAAAATATAACCTCGTTTAAAGGTCTACATTATTCATCACTGAACGAAGTGAAAATGCAAAGTAGATATTTAATATTACAATTGAATGAGTGTGTTTCTCACCCATGTAACTCTATTCACCTTCGATTGGAATGAATTGGGAGAGCGTGTTAGTACTGGTTTTCTACGGTACACAATTATTTGGTTTTTCTTTGCTTTTTTTACTGATGAGACTTAGTCGTCAAATCTTTTTTTGAGGTGAAGGTATAAACGATTAGTTTGGATGCGATCTACCTAAATCATCTTAATTTATTATTTGTGTTATATAACATTTAATTTCAATTAAAAATTAGCGTTTTGTGCTAAAAAAAATTGAATTTCACTTGAAAAAAAATTGGTTTTTTGTGTTAAAAAAAAAAAAATATGTATTAAAATAAGAAGTTTAAAGAATTCACAAATCAATTTTAATAAAAAAACTCTAAATAATATATATATTAAAATAAGAAGTTTTAACATAAAAATGCCAAAAACAAAAACGTCTAATGTGGAAAAGTTATATTCGTCTACCATATCCGAGTTGAAAAAGTAATGTAGAAATCTACGAATTAAAAATTACAGTCATTATAGAACCAAAGGAGAATTGATTGAACTCGTTTTTGGGGTGACCTATGACCAAAAACTGGTGAATTTACAAATGAAAGTACGTCAGTTATTGAATTTGAAAGGTGATGAACACATGAAAAAACAGGAATGCATTGATCATTTACTCTATGGAAAGGGAGTGGATGAAAGGTCTACGACAGCGGCCAAAACTTGAATTGTGGCAAGAAATGAGAAGGTAGCAAGAAATGAGAAGAGGAAATAACCTCAACAAACGACCGTGGACATGAAGAAGAAGACTGTTAAACGAACAGTGGACCTGCAGGTTTTGAAAGAGAATAAAAAAAAATTAAAAGAGGTGTGGTTCGAGATGACGATTCGTTACAAAAAGCGATGTATGCAGTCGTGAGAGCATTGGAGGAAAACAAGGGACTCGATGCGATATAGGGAATTGTAATCAACGCATCAGAGAAATCATTGATTCCGACAGAACAAGACGTTACCATTAGAGGATATTTTAAAACTTTTGAGGTGATTCCTCGTCTCGCAAATATCGATCCCGAATCGTTCAAGGAATGGGAGAAGAGTGGAGTATTTCGAGAACATCTAGATAAGGGTTTAAAAATAAAAATGATTTTGCATTGTCTGATGAAAAGCATCAACGCGAACACAGGTGAGAGCATGGTGGAAAATGCCTATTTCCAATCTAAATGGGAGACTGTGTTCAGAGATGACGAATTATCTGATGTTTACTAAGTGATGAAAGACAAGATGTTGGAATCTATGGCTATTTATCATAAGAAGGGAAGTGGTTGGACGTTCGAGAAAGTATTGGGTCTCGAGATTCTTGTGGACAGACACGATCCTTTGAGAACGCCTTCCTATATAGAATTGCCCCGTTCCCCATATAACAAAAAAGCTGTGGTTAACTTGAAAAATAGAGATTATAGTGAGTGTTTCAAATGGGCGATCACATCGGCCTTGTATCCTGTAGATAAGCATACCGATAGAGTTTCCAAGTATGTGGAGACTTGTAAAAATCTCGATTGGACGGGAGTGCCTTTCCCGACGCAGTTGTAAGACATCAAGTGTTTCGAAAAGCTAAATCTCACTGTGGCAGTGAACGTCTTGGGATACGAGGGAGAAGATAAAAAAGGAGTAGTCTATCATCTCAGACTGACTTCGCACGAAGACAGAGAAAAGATTGTTAATTTGTTATTAATTTCCGAGGGTGACAATCAACATTATTGCTGGATTAGAAATATGAGTAAATAGTTGTGGAAGCAGACTTCTAAACATAAGAGCTAGAGTTTTTTCTGTCTCAACTGCATGAATTTGTTCCATTGTCAAGAATCGTTGATGCGTCATCAGGAATATTGCAATAAAAAGTCAAGCGTTGCCGTCGAAATGCCTAAACCTAACACTTACATGAACTTTTACGACTACAAAAGAAGATTGGAGCCGCCATTCATCGTCTATGCAGATTTCGAATGTTTCACCACGGAAATGAATTCTTGCCAGCCCGACGAGCATGGGAGTTACGCTGAAAAACATCAGAAACATGTACCTATGGGCTATTGTTATTACGTGAAATGTTCTTTCGATGATCGAGAATCGTCAGGTCCATTTGTCTACAATAAACATTCAGATGACGACGACGAGGCTAAATTATTCGTAGATGCATTAGAATCGAAAATTTAAGAATTATACGACAAATTTAAAAAATCCAAAGACATGATCATCATGCCAGAGCAACAGCGAGAATACCATGAAACCACCGAATGTCACATCTGTAGACAACCATTTGATAATAAGTCTGACAGTAATAAAAAAAGTTAGAGATCACGATCACTACACAGGTCTGTTTCGTGGTGCTGCTCACAACATATGTAATTTAAGATTTTGAGACGCTCAATTCTGTCCGGTGATATTTCACAATCTCTCAGGCTATGACAGTCACCTATTCAAGAAAAATATGGGTGTCAGCGAGGGGGAGTTGAGCTGCATCGCACAAAGTGATGAAAAATACATTACCTTCACCAAATGGAAGGTCGTTGATAAAAAGATAGTCATTGAAGGATCGAGTGAGAAAACAACAATTCCCATCCGTAAACAGATACGTTTCATCGCCAGTTATAAATTCATGTCGGCCAGTCCAGAAAAATTAGTCAACAGTTTGAATAGGGAGAAATTTAAAATCACGAGTAAACATTTTGGTGATCAATGACAATTGGTGGACATCATGTTGAGAAAAGGCATCTACCCTTACGATTACAAGTGTGATCTCGAGAAATTCGATGACGTCGCTCTACCTCCTAAAGAAGATTGTTATTCAAAATTATACCATTCTCACATTTCTGATGACGATTACGAACACACGCAAAAAGTGTGGAGATTATTTGACATGAAATCCATGAGAGATTATCACGACCTCTATTTGAAAACCGATGTTCTGATCTTGACTGATGTGTTCGAAAATTTTCGACGAGTGTGTCGTCGACATTACGAACTAGATCCGGCTTGGTATTTAATGGCACCCTGACTTGCTTGCGATGCTCTCTTGAAGATGACTGAAGTTCGATTATTAATTGATGTCAACATGTTGCCCATGTTTGAAAAGGCTGTGAGGGGTGGTGTCTCTATGATTTCCACCAGATATGCTAAAGCAAATAATTCTCAGATGGGAAAAGATTTTGATTCGAAAAAATCGAGTAAATACATACAGTATTGGGAAGCTAATAATTTGTATGGTTGGGCCATGAGTCATCCTTTACCGATCGGAAATTTCAAATAGGTCGAAACATTGGAAGAAAAACAAAATTGGAGACACTATCCTTGTATTCTAGAGGTCGATTTGGACTATCCGGAAATGTTACACGATTCACACAACGATCATCTGCTGGCTCCTGAACGAATGAAAGTGAGTGGTATCGAAAAACTCATTCCTAATTTTAATCACAAATGCAAGTACGTGGTCTACTGCAAAAATCTGAAATGTTACAACGATCGTGCAATGAGATTAATTGACGTGCATCGAATCATTCGATTCGACGAGGAGCCTTGGATGAAAAATACATCGATCTCAACACGAATTTAAGAATGCAGGCTGAGAGTGACTTTGAGAAAGATTTCTTCAAACTCATGAACAATTTTGTGTACGGGAAATCTATGGAAAACATTAGGAATAGAACCAACGTTCAATTCATCACCTCTGAAGAGAGATCTAGAAAATTAATCATGAAACCCAATTATAAACATAGAATTATATTTGACGAAAATCTAGTGGCCATACACATGCAAAAGACGCATCTGATGTTCAACAAACCCTATTATCTCGGAACAATCATCTTAGACGTTAGCAAGCAGTTGATGTACGAGTTTCACTATGATTACATCAAATCCAAATTCGGTTCGAAAGCCAATCTATTGTTCACCAACACGGACAGTCTGGCTTACGAGATAGAGACTAGAGACATCTATGAGGACATAGTAACAGACGTGAACGAATGTTTCAACATGAGTAATTATCCCGATGATCACCCATCTAAGATTCCAACAGGTGTCATTAAAAGGTGTTGGGTAAATTCAAAGACGAGAGTGGTGGAAGACAGATCACCGAATTCGTGGGTTTGAGACCAAAATTGTACGCTTATCTCCTCGATGGTGAAGAGATCAAGAGATGTAAAGGCATTCAAGTGTGTGTGATGAATAAAACATCACTTTTGATGAGTATAAAGAATATCTTTTCGAAGGTTCTATGGTGTATAAAACGATGACTGCGATTCAAAGTGAAAAGCATGAGATATACACCAAAGAAATCAATAAGATTGCATTAACGGCTGACGGCAATAAGAGAATTATGTGTGAGGATAAATACACACTTTCGCACTCGGACATTATTCCGAGATATTTCAACAACAATATCGAGAGGATGATGAATGCAGTATGACATCGAAATATTGTGTTGACGGCTGATGGCAATAAGAGAATTATATGTGAGGATAAAATACACACTTTTGCACTCGGACATTATTCCGAGATATGTCAACAACAATATCAAGAGGATGATGAATGCAGTATGACATCAAAATGTTGTAAGTTTAAAAAAAACAATTGCGAGTTTATAAATTAAAACAGAATAAAAAAATAATAAACAAAAAACAAAAACAAAACATATTTATGAATAAGAAGAAAATAAAACACATATCTGTAGAAGGTGTCATCTTACCCAACGAACCCCTATCCAGCACTGATCTGTCGAAAGCGTCAACAGATTTAAAAATCACACATTTTGGAGGTGTGCTTTCTGGAGATGCCTTAATGAGAAAAAAAGACGACAATTCGGAATGTGGAATTTTAAATCTGAACGATATCGAAGGTGATGGCACACATTGGGTGGCATGGTTTTTGAATTGGAATAAAAATTATTATTTCGATAGCTACAGAATCACACCGCCGATAGAAATAAGGAACTATTTAACATCAGTTATTTACAATACCGAATGAGTGCAAGCGCCAGATCGAGTGTTTTGTGTTCACCTATGCCTCTACGTTCTCAAGAGATGGTCGGAAGGAGATCACTTTCAGGATATTCTCAATGATTTACATTAAAGGAGGAGAAAGAAAAAAAAATTGATATAGATATATAAATAAAGAATATAAAAAAGAAGTTATATTTAAAATAAAAACAAAAAAAATTAAATAATAATAACAAAAACAAACATGACAGTCAATAAATTTGGTCGTGCTGACGATAATGAAGGTTCCTCTAGAAAGAAAAGAAGAACAGTTGAAGTTGTTGGTGGTGGTGGTGACATTGCCAACTTGGATGAACGATACATCTGGAGATACGAACCTCGAGAAGAACCTTTAAACTTAAACAATAAGAAAATCTACAATCTTCCTGAACCAATCGATCTGTCAGATGCCGCGACTAAAAAATACATCAATAGAGGAGACAAAAATTTCTGGCAGATGAAAGATAATTACGTGAATAAAAACATGACGGAAGATCTTGACTTGAAATCTAAATGAGTGGTGAATGTAGCAGATCCTAGAGATTCGACCAATGCTGCCACTAAAAGATATGCAGACGATGCTCACGGGAGTTTCAGTAAACATCTGAGAGATCGATACGTTGTTAAAGTGATGCAGTCCGAATTGAATGCAAATTCTAACAAGATAACCAACGTGCCCATTCCCACGAATCCTAATGATAGGCGACCATGCAATATGTAGACTTGGAACTGAGAAAAAATAACGTCAATGAGTTAGAAATGAAATCAGATCTGGTTGCATGATTTAACAAGATAATGAATCTGTTCCAGATCGACGATGCGGATGAAGACTCAACGGTTGTCAACAAAGGCTATGTAGATTCTGCCCTACAGGATTCTCAGTTCTATCTGGAATCTCAAGTCGACGAATTATATCTGAACAAAAAATCCGGAGGAACCATGGGGGCTGGTATCAACATGGCTGGTTACAATCTATTTGGTCTCGACAACGAACCAGAATTCGCTTCCAGTGCAGTCATCAGACAGTATTTGGACGAAAATACAGTCTGGAGAAAAGGTGATATCATGGAAGGCAAACTGGACATGGGAGGACACGCACTTACGAATCTACTGGATCCCACGCACATGTCGGATGCCTGCACTCTGATCTCCATCGTGGAAAGATAAAATACGCCAGACAATTGATCACCATCTGGGCCAAGGAGAGCGGTGCATTAGATGTGGAAAAAACCAAATGGTCCTTCGGAAATGGAGGTAACAGACCGCTGAACGGTCTGATAGGATATCCCATGCCGGCGGGAGGCGATATCATTCGAATGAGTCTGACTTCTATGGACATGAGCAATAAAGCAGTCACTAATCTCATGGTGAACGGTGTGGAAAAGATTAAGAGGTACAGAGTCGAAAAGATGAAGGAGCAGCACTCTAACACCAGTGTCTTCAGTACACCTCTCAATGTGCAGATGGGGGATAGGATCAATTTCAAGACGAAAACCAGTAATCCCGAAGCCGCCACTTTTGTGGTCTCTGTTGATCAAATTCGATCCTCTGAACAAACAGTGAAAAAAAAAAAAATTGAAATAATCACTTCTGTGATGTAGGGGAGACACCTCTAAAAAATATATATATAATTGGATTTTAAGAGATAGAATATTCAATTTCTCAAAATCCAATTATATGATTTTTGGTATTTTATTTATTACTTTTTTTGGAATTTTAATTTATTTTTTTTTAATTATTATTATTTTTTTTTCATCGAGCAATGGACATTTTTTTGTCCATCCAATTAAAATTCTAACTCTCTATCCAACAGGACTAGGGTGAAAGTCTTGGTTCTCTTCGGCATATTCCTGTCAAATTGCATTTTGATCTGAATGTCTAAGATGCTACTCTTGACTCGCTCTATCTGTTTACTGACGTTGAATACGAACGGGGGATACATCGATTTGTATTCGGTGGGAGTGATGTTAGGATTACCCATCAATTTGTCCAGTCGATATTTCTTTCTGAAATCGTCGTCGTCACTGTATAGTCTGCAGAAATCGTTCTTATCGAGAGAGGTGTTATAATCGATGACTGGATATCTTGTAGCATTTAGAAATACCTGCATGTTTCTCAAGTGACAATGATCGAACAGGGAAGGATTTTTCTCTTGAGACCCATCCCTATCAGTTTGAAATGCCACTACGATGAATTGCGGTCTTTCCGACGCAGATTTCATGGTCAATCTCCAATTGAAGTGATTGCCGGATGATGGAATACTAGCTGTGTTGCACTGTCTCATTCTAAATCCCACCGGTAATTTACTCTTCGATTCTATGCTCTCTCTGCAGAGACGTACTTTCTCCGTGACCGAAGGCAGCACATGTGAAATGAACCAATATATCTTGTCAGATATATCTTACCCACATCGGTTGCAGCAGGTCTCATGATGGCTTCATCATTTCCTTTTCGAATCAACGTCAGATTGTGTTTGAATCCATAGAGAATCTTATCGTAATCTTCTGCGAATCCGAATAAGTGTTTCAGAGGTAATCCTGAATGAAAACATTCCTCTGGGTCTCGACGTCTTGACGACGTAGTCGAATCTCAGGCGGCACCAGTATTGACTGGACTCATGTTGGCGATGGTGTCTTTCACCCACAATTGATTGAGTCCTTTAGATTTCGAAAAATCGTCCGGATACGTCAAGAGTTCATAGATTGTTGTGGCTTGTTCGGGATGAAACATGGATTCTATCTCTTGTCCCAAAAGAATGTATTTTATATTACTCAACAGATGCATCATGCCATTATTGGCTAGAGTGACTACATCGTCATCGGCATAATCACTGTATCACTATGTAACTCTCACTGGGATGAACGAACAGATCTTGAGTATCGACATTGATTCTTATTTCACTGGCATTGTTAAGACTGGTTCCAGTTATGGGTTCATACTCATGAACTTCATATTCTTGAATACTTTCATCTCTCAATATACCTTCGGTTGTATTTAATATATTCATCATGCTATTTTTGTTTGTGTTAATTCGTTTGCTTTTTTTATTATAAATTTTTTTTTTTTTTTTTAATTATTATTTTATTTATTTATTTTTTCCTTACTATATATGTGTAAAAAAAAGTGAAGGGTTGGTTTTCAAAACGTCGTCTTCTGCAATTCTTGTTCGTAAAATGTTCCAATGATTTCTCGGCTGTCATCTTCGTCATCCTCTAATGCTTCTATTTTGTAAGTCACTGGATCTATGTGAATTATTCTAATGATCATAAAGATTTCCCTGGTCCCTCGAGGAGTGTAACCTTTCTCAAAGCGTGACTTATAAGAAGTGATTCTCATTCGATCACTGACTGCAAATTTCGGTGGTTTGGACTTCTTTTTGGTTTTGGTCCTTTTGGGATAGAGATTCTAAAAGACGCGTTTTTCGTTTCGAAGATTGCTAGCTTTCGCAGACATCTTGATTGAATTGTATCATGTGTTGTTGTATTTTTCCACCAGTTCGTCTAAAACGTCGATATATTTCTTGGTCTTATTGGCCATGAAATACTTGTACATTTTTTGCTTCATGGTTCCATTAAAACGTTCGAGCATGTTAGCTTTCCCTTCATTTTTGATGGAATAGAGGTCGACCAATGGATGAACGTGACTGTTCTAAAATTCCTTCCTCTTGTCCACCCACAATTCTCCAGTTTTTGAGAATACGATGCGAATATGCTCGTCAGAGCCTCGGTCATGCAAGCTCCCAATTTATTCTTGAGAGGTCTCATCCATCCATATTTCGAAAACACATCGATGACCATCAGTATGTATTTAACGTCCTTATTCTGTTTCGAATCCGATTTCATGTCGACCAGATGAGCCAACCAGATCTGATCCAGACCCTTCACGAACACCCTTCTCCTTCAAAATTTACATGTGACAGGCTTGTGTAGTTCATTCACCAATGCATTCGTTAATAATTTTTTGTGGACATTTTTTTTTTATCACCCCCACCCGAATCGATGTTTGGTAGCGATCACCTTACCGACCAGCGAACATTTGAGTCTCTCTCTCCTAGTGGGATTCGATATATATTTCAGTTCCATCACCATGTTTTCATCGCAGATTCGATTATGAGTCTCGACGTCAGGATGTTTAGTGTAGCACAGATTGTGAGCATAAGCAGCTAAATCCACCCTATTGATGGGTTTGCTCCAAGATTTAGGAGTCAGATCTCGATTCAATCTCTTATTTAATTTCGTGCCGCGTCCCGTGAATTGATGTCCTGGCAGATTCATTTTGACGGGTAGATTATTAATCAATTTTTTCATTAGTCCAACACCGTGTTTGATGAATTGCATCTTGGTTGAACCGCACACTTTCACATTCCACAAAGCATGGGACTTTTATTTCTTGTCAGTACTTTTTTAACGTTAACCATATCGGTAACTCTCTTGCATTTGATGCAATACATTTGTTTTTGTTTTTCATATATATTTAATTATTTATTTTCTTTGTATTTTATTTAATTTATATGTAATTTTTTTTTCTTTTATATATATATATATATATATATATATATATATATATATATATATATATATATATATATATATATATATATAAACGATTGTCTCGCTTCTTCCCTACATTTTTCCATGAGAGAATCCTTCACTTCTTCCTTGAGAATCTGATGACACTTGACTCTTATCTTCACTTTCATTACTTCATATTTTTGTTTTTCATTCAATATGTCGACCGTCTTTCAATGCTAGAGAGATCTTATCCGACATGGTGTCAATCTTTGCATCGGCCAAAATGCTGATGTTTTCATGCTTCTTGGCCTTCACAGATTATTTCTTAGCAATTAAATTTCCAATCGTACTGACGAATCTGTCAATGCCAATCCTGCTACAGCCAACATGACAGGAAGAGCAACAACAGCAGCCGGCAATAGACTGATTCTGACAACATTCAAACCTACAGAGATTGTGATGAGTGTCAAATCCACACCATTCACAAATTTCTCTAATCTCGAATATTTCTTATTGAGCGAATAATGAGAACCTCTCTCGCATCAGATATGATTGAATTCTATTGATTTGTTCGATTCAATACCTCTGCCCCATGTCTTCACTACTTTCTGGTGGTAGAAGAGGTGCCGTGGTCTCAACATCTCTAACGATGGATAGATGTTTTTACTTCGAAGTTCCATTTTCATTTTATTTTATTTATTTATTTATATCTATTAGTTTTTTGTATTTTTTATTTTCATCCCTTATTATTTAATAAAAATTTTTTTTAGTGGTTTCTTCCCTTTTCTTTCAACAAGGAATTCAATGCGCATCCCCTGTCTTCGGTGGTGAGACCTCAATGTGCTAACTTCAACTCTCTTCAACTAACACGCCGAGAGAGTTTCCTTCGGCACCAACCACCTAGCGAAACTACACTGAACCACGCACACCACTCGGCCACCGACTGGGGTCTGTTGGTGGCCGAGTGGTGTGCGTGGTTCAGTATACTCTCTCGATTCAGTATACTCTCTCGGCGTGGGTTCGAACCCCCGCCATGCCAATGTAAACAAAACCAGCGTCCTTTCTTAATTCTATGGCATCCGAGAAATTTGAAAAAGACAAGTACTGTCGCTGATTTCTTCTGAGGTGCAGTTCGTAGAATTAAGTGCTTAGATGCAACTATCTGATGTATAATTATATATTATATAAAAAAATTCTATTCTTATTATTTTTTTTCTATTATTTGTTTTTGTATTTTTTTTTTTTCTTTTTCTTTTTATATATTACGTTTTTCTTTAATAACAACACATTTATTCATCTCATCAGCAACCGAATGAATGAATACTTGTCGTATATTATGATCGTGCATATTATTATTGGAAAAAGATGACATTTTTTCCGAGAGAAGGATTTTATGCTTTTTGTATTTTGATAAAACCATCATTTTTTCATCATCATCGTCATCGTTCGAATGATATGAGAAATAATCGATAATGATTTTTAACCTTTCAGCAAATTTGATCCATGATTTATTTGACACGAACGAGTGTAATCTGCAAATAAATTCGACACACACACGAATAGATTTTTCAATATTTCATCACCATGGTCGAATACATTAACTACATTTTTTGCGCAACAAATAATGTAACAATATTTCCCGTAATTGTAAAGTTGTACAAATTTCACTTCGTATTTTAAATGATCTAGAACATCTATAAGCATGCGATAATCTTAGTAAGACACATTTTTTTTCGTTCGAACACTTCATCATTTCGATATTTTCAAAATAGCTTCCATTTAGGAATATGAATAACAATATTAAAAAAAAACAACGTTCCATACCTGTTTAAACATGTGTCGTGTATGATTTGTGCCGATTGAATTGTTTCTAATGCATACTCATGTAAATACTTGGAAAAAGCTCAAAGCTTTTCGTAAAAAAACGCTGTTTTGTTAACAAAAACGTTTTTATAAATACATCTTTTAAAAGATTTTTTTTTTCTCTCCTTTTGTTTCATTTTTTTTTATAATAACATACCCAAAAGGGGTATATTCTTAAATGGTGAATTCTGACCAAACAACAAACCTTCACCGATTGGTTCCACATTGTCTCCGGTCTTCAGATAGAGATCAGCTCCGTGGAAAGCATCTCCACTGCCCTTTCTCACGGGTCCTAAAAACAATCCTTTACCTTCGACGTCTACATGACACACGGCTCCTCCCTTGTTAAAAAAACAGTCCGTTTCCTGTCTTTTTCAAAAACAATCCTCTACCCATTAATTCGTCAATTCCCGAACTAGCAAGTCCCGAGAGAGCTCCATGCCCAGAGCTGGTAACACCATCTTGGTAAGAATGGGTGATGCTTTGGCGGCAAGCCCTGCCAATAGCGGTAAAAAAAACGCCTTTCATTCTCAGATTATATCTAAATTGAGTGGGACTCAGTCTCACCATCATTCCCATTCGATTACGAATCGCTTTCTCCATCCTTTTGCTTTGAGTTTTAGTACAGGCAATCCGATCGCTACTGCCACTCACCAGATCTTGGTAAATTAATTTAAATCTAATGGCTTCAACTCGCTTACTCAATGCTCTGCAAAGTTTAGCTTTCTGTCCTTCGGATATGTTCATGTTTTTAATTACGTATTAACTCATATTTTTTTTTTTGGGGGGGGGGGGGGGATTTGATTTGATTTGATTTAATTATGTATATTTTTTATTTAAATTATTAATATTATAAGTTTCTTTTTTTTTTCTTATATAATATATAAATAAAAACCTGAAAGTTCTTTAAATAAAAAAAAAAATATATTTTTTTTTAAGATATTATTTATTTTTTTTTTTATATCTCTCTGATGTGAAATCTTATAACCACTCTCTCTCCGCAAAGATCTAACAGATCGCCGTTCTGATCCGTTAACATGGTTTCGATGATATATAACATGTCCAGAATCATGGGTAGATAGACAAGATTTTGAGGTCGCTCCACAATCTTATAACATGGCGAAACGTCCAGAAGGAATGAGTAGATCGTAGGCTGACTGCTACCATCGACATAACTTTCTACGATCACATTGACATTCACTAAAATGCTATTGACCACGAAAATGTCGACCATATTTTCAGATGTGGCGTGATCTCGATAATCTTTCGATCAAATCCTAACATCTTACCGATCGAATCTTCTGCACTAAAATCCACTCGAAAATTATCTCCCAAGTCTAATATCGTTTGTAGAATACTCGTATTGGGAACGAGTCTTACCATCTTGCTTCCGTGACCGTCAGTCTGTCTTCAGTCTCATTTGGATGTGACGGTTCAGATCGTCTATGTTGTAACTCCCTTTGGTAATTCGAATCTCGAACCAATCCTCTCCGTTGGAATACTTGAAAGCGTTATTCTTTTCGGTGATGTTGGGAAACGAATAGAAAGTCTCGAGATTAAACAATGCCTTCTCGTATCTCTTTTCCTTCTTCAATTCGAGTGAAGGTTCGAATTTCGTAGTGAATCGAGGCGTGTTGTGACTCACTACGATTTCATAGGACTGTTTCACAGCCGTATTCTCGACTATCTGTTCTAATTGATGTTCTGACATTTTTTTTATTATTATTTATTATCTATATATTTTTATGTTTTATCGATATTTTTAAAAAAAAAATTTATTTACTTTTCTATTATTATCAGAAATATAAAAAAAAATCATTGAATCAGCTTCGTTATTTTCCGTTGTTAAATTCGCTAGTCAAGTCGATTACCATGAACTTGTGATGTCCTTTGTCCCACACATTCTTACAGAATCTCCTGAATTCTTCTCTGCTCATGTTGTTGGCCACGTGATCTCCATAGATGTGGTTGAGATTCTTGAGATCCTGATGAAAGAGACACAGAAAATTAGCATTCTCCCTTATCGTCTGTCTGGGCAGTAGAAAATAATTCTGAGACTGATAAAAACAATCCACGTTGCTGTGACGTCCTCGAACGTAATACGATTCGCATCGATTCTGTCTCTCCAACAGCAGATCGTCGAAGATCATGATATTCTTATTCTCCGACTTCAACTATCTGGGACCGGGAACGTGATTGGCATTCTCGTAAAACAGACATTCCACATTCAAACACTCAATGTTTCTCTTAGTCAATTCTGTTGTCGCCCCTTCCAATATATTCGAAGTCTCGTGTCCTTCAAATTCGTCTCGATTGTCAAAGATTCTCGCTATGACGTCCTTGGGTAATTTACGATTCATGCACTCTCGAAGCAATCTGTATTCCAGTTGAAAGAGACTCTTGCCGAAAATGAATAGTCTGACGTAATCCAACCAGCCGGGTTGCCACAAAGGATTCATCACGAGATTGGTCTTTCCACAATTCAATTTTTTCCACTATCAGACCTCTTATGCTCTTGTGAAAGAACTCGTCATTCGACCTTTTGTCATCACGTCATTCCAAGACATGTCTTTGATATCCATTTTTTTTCTCCAGTTTTTTTTTGCTATGTTTTTTCTATTTTTTTTATTTTAATTTCCATTTTTATATATATACAAGAGGCCCCAAGGGTCCTGAGGGCGCTCACCTGACATTGTAGCCTAAATATCAACCCAGAGAATTGATTTCAACAAGTTGCATCTGCTCCTCCTAAGAAAAGCGTATATCAAATATCCAAAGATTCTGACAGGTGGATCTAAAAAAGAGAAGATTTTTAAAGAATATTCCTCATATTGAACTAAGTTATAATTCGGGCTCCCACAGGGAGCCCATATATGAACTCAGGGACTTGGCTTTAACAAACTTGAATCGAACCTCCCTATGGATGCTTCACACCAAATATCAAAACATTCCGACTGCTGGATCTGAAGAAGAAGATTTTTAAAGAAAATTCCTCATTTTGAACCAAGTTAGAATTCAAGCTCCCACAGTGAGTCCAAATATGGATCTAGGGACATAGCTTGAACAAACTTGAATCTCCCCCCCCCCCCCCCCAAGGATGCTGCATATCAAATATCAACATTCCAACTGCTGGATCTGAAGAAGATTTTTAAAGAAAATTCCTCATTATGAACTAAGTTATAATTCGGGCTACCACAGTGAGCCCAAATATGAACCCAGGGACTTGGCTTGAACAAACTTGAATTTCACCCCCCTAAGCATGGTGCGTACCCAATATCAAAAGATTCTGCCTGCTCGATCTTGAGAAGAAGATTTTCAAAGAAATTTGCCTGAAATGCTCTAAGTTCGAATTCGAGCTTCTATAGTGAGCCCAAATATGAATCCATGGGGCCGATTTGAACAAACTTGAATCAGATCCACCCCTCAATGTTGCATACCAAATATCAAAAGATTCTGCCTGCTGGATCTGGAGAAGAAGATTTTTAAAGAAATTTGCCTGAAATGCACTAAGTTCGAATTCGGGCTTCTATAGTGAGCCCAAATATGAATCCAGGGGGCCGATTTGAACAAACTTGAATCAGATCCACCCCATAATGTTGCATACCAAATACCAAAAGATTCTGTCTGCTGGACTGGAGAAGAAGATTTTTTTAAGAACATTTCCTGAAATGCACTAAGTTCGAATTCGGGCTTCTATAGTGAGCCCAAATATGAATCCAGGGGGCCGATTTGAACAAACTTGAATCAGATCCACCCCATAATGTTGCATACCAAATATGAAAAGATTCTGCCTGCTGAATCTGGAGAAGAAGATTTTTTAAGAAATTTGCCTGAAATGAACTAAGTTCGAATTCGAGCTTCTATGCTGAGCCCAAATATAAACCCAGGGGGCCGATTTGATCAAACTTGAATCAGATCCACCTCACAATGTTGCATGCCAAATATCAAAAGATTCTGCCAGCTGGATCTGGAGAAGAAGATTTTTTAAGAAATTTGCCTGAAATGCATTAAGTTCGAATTCGGGCTTCTATAGTGAGCCCAAATATGAATCCAGGGAGCCGGTTTGAACAAACTTGAATCAGATCCAGCCCGCAATGTTGCATACCAAATATCAAAAGATTCTGCCTGCTGGATCTGGAGAAGAAGATTTTTTAAGAAATTTGCCTGAAATGCACTAAGGTCGAAATCGAGCTCCTATACTGAGCCCAAATATGAACCCAGGGGGCCGATTTGATCAAACTGGAATCAGATCCACCCTACAATGTTGCATACCAAATATGGAAAGATTCTGCCTGCTGGATCTGGAGAAGAAGATTTTTTAATCTTTTTCCCATTGCCTACAGTGATAAAAAGTGCTGACTTAGCACTTTTTCAAAGTCCTGAAAAAAGTACCTTGTGATCAAACCGATAGGGATTTTTTTAACCATTCTTATCTACTGGATAAAAGTAAGCTTTATGCAAAATAAGAATTCTCTGTGCCGTGTAGTTTTGGAGATATGGCAGTTTTAAGGTTTTTCCTATTTTTAGCGTCCGAGGTTCCCACGGGGTAATGAGAATTTTTTTTTGCATCAATCAACTACTTATGACCCATTATCGTCTCATATCAAATTTGGTTCAAATCGACCTCACGGTTCAGAAAATAGAAATTTTAGGCGTGGCCAAAAGTTTTGCCCCTCCCATAACGAAGGCAAATAATGCCCGACAAACTTCTTTTGAACACATTTGATTCTACACCTCAAAAGGAAGCTGCATACCAAAATATCAAGTCTCTGCTACTGCTGGCTCATGAGAAGAAGATTTTCAAAGATTTTGGTGCCCCTTGGGGGCGTGGGCCCACCCAATATGAGGGGCAACTTCATTTGAACAAATCTGAATTAACATTAAGTAATAAACATTTACCCAACATTTGAAAAATATTGGGCCAGTGGTTTCTTTGGAGAAGTTGGTTTTGTAAAGTTTACGCCGGTCGACGACGGACGACGGACGGAAAGCGTTTAGTAAAGCTCCCCTTGAGCTTCGCTCAGGTGAGCTGATAAAAAAGTTTTTTTTATTTATAAATCACTTTCAATCCCGACCCTTTCATCATTTTAGCTAAGACTTGTATCGGTTTGACATCATCATATAAGTCTCGCCAACTTTTCAGTTCGATTCTCGATCGTTTGGCAGGTGGTTGTTGTGGAGTTATCAATTTATTAATCAACGCATCAGAGCCTCTCTTGCCAGCTTCCGAAGCTATTCGACCACTCGCTGCGGTCACAGCTTTCTTACTCGCATCGATCACCATCTTCTTTCTGATTTTTAGAGCACTCGAGGCGATCTGTTTCATGGCGTCACCGGTGAATTACGAGTTAATCGCATCATCGAATCCACGATGCCCGATACACCGTAGACGTAAGATCTAGCATATCCCCTGTTATTTATCACCAACATTTTTTTATTTAAGAATTCGGTTTTTTTAATTATTTATTTGAATATATATTTTTTTTTATTTATTTAATATTTTTTTTTTCTCTCTTACTATTTTATTATTTCCAATGATTCATCAACTTTTGATAATCCTTCTTAGTCAAGACCTTCTGCCTCAACAATTCGTCGCACAAGTTCACTATCTCGATATCCAATCCAGTGTTACTGGCCTCTCTGCTGGCCATCAACAATCTCAATCGCTCTGACAAGGCATCAGGATCGCGTGGAAGAAATATCGTGTCGGTCATTCCCTTTCCAGTCGTCGATTTCACAAAATACTCGTTCGCCTTCCATATGGGTTCCACTACGTTTTTTCCACTTGTAACCTCTCCTATCCTTCGGTCTCGTCTCTTTGGGATCATTGTTCTTCTGCATGGCATGAGTCAGAACCAGAATGTTTCTGTAATTGTTGTAATCCTCTTTGGTGTAATCGTCGGGTCTCTGGTGAGAGAGCAGAGTATTCAATCCATCTGTCAATTCGTACCTGTTCGAACCAATGATCAAATAACGACCTTCAATCGATACTTCCGTGTTACCCATGAAAGTTTTATCGCCACGGTCATGAAATCCATACATCCTATTTTTCCCGATTCCACTACTATTGTCAGATCTGATGCTAATAATGCTCAAAGTGTCATTATCGACGCTACTTGCATTGGTCTCGATTCTCTCTGGGGTGTATTCGGATAAAGTTCTCGGCGTAAAACTACCGACGCTACTCGGATCAGTCTCGATTCTATCCGGAGTGTAACTGGACGGAGTTCTCGACGCAAAACTACCGAGGATCGAAGCGGTCTTCCTCAGAGAACCTTCTTTTATTGGTCTCAATTCCTCGACGATCTCTTTCCTGGCTCGTTCCTGAACCTCGGTGACGGGTTTGAACAACTTGGCCGCCTCTCGTCTCAATCCCATCTCTCCCAATCGCCTGGCCCTATCCTGCGCCTGAATATTCTTCTTACTCCGTATTAATTCGCGAACCTGCTCGTCCCTTCCCTGCGAATCTCCGATGTGTAGACACATTGTTTTATTTATTTATTATTATTATTTTTTTCTTTAATGAAAAACAGTTATTTTTTTGTATTCTTATTTTTTTTTTGAATATTGTTTTATGTATATATTTTTTTATTTTTATTTTTTTGTTTTTTTAAACAGTCAATTTCTTTTTTTTTTCATCACTCGTCTCGCAGCTTGTAATAATAATAATAACATATTACATACATTGTTTGTTTGTTTGTATGCTTGTTTGTTCGTTCGTTCGTTCGTTCGTTCGTTTGTTGTTGCTTTTGCTTTCAATCGGACTCGCACACGCTTCATCTCGAACGGTAAACTCGGTTATTTTTACTGGCCCAATTTTCGCATTCACCTCGATCGAACCGCTGTTTTTTACTGTGAGAATCGACGTTCGATCGCGTATTTTTCTAGCCCGGGTTTTAAAAACGACACTGTTTTTTTCGGAATTTTTCCCAATGGAAATCTCAGTGCTAAATCTGGCCCACTCATGGTCTATGCAATTCTAGTCATAAGAAATTGGACAAAATTCACCCAATGGGAAAATCAGTGTTAAATTTATCAAAAAGGGGGATCCTAAATCTCGGAATTTTTTAGCAATTTTTCGTCAAATTCACTCGAAGTACTCCAGAAATGTTCAAATTTTAAACATTTTCCGGGAAAAACCCAGGGTTTTCGTGGAAAAATTGAATTATTTTTGGAAAAACCCAACATTTTCCAAGAAAATCAATTTTTTTAACAGAAAAATTTGAGTTTTTTTTTTCCCAAAATAACTAACTTTTCTGGACCACAACATTTCTGGACCAACACGATGGAGGTGATCCAGAATCCCCACGATCCCCCTACTAGCGTCTAGTGGAAAGTGAGTTGCCGTTCTTGGACTAATTGCTACCTGTTGGTATTGGCGATATTGTAAACATTAGACTCGATTTGATAGCACATTTTCAAATTTTTCTTTGCAAACATACTAATTAAAAAGCCTACCGCTCCGTAGGTATTTGTCTGTCATAATTACACCGACAAAGTTGTCAACTGTCATGTCGTCGCTTTGTGTCATGTGGACTGTACGAGCCGATGTTGTTTGTTATGTCATATTGATTGTCAAGCACATTTTTCCCATGGGAGAACTAAACGGGAGTCTCTCAGTGGTGGTTTGGTGGAAAGGATTCCAGAGAGCTCTTGTGGTGGATTTGTCGTACGGCTTCACTTCAGGTCGAATAGTATTTATTTATTTTTTAACCTTACTCATTTCGAAAGGATTAGCGAACAAGTCACACAACTTAAATTACCACGTTTCCTTAGGCCAATAGCGTGGGTATGTGCTATTGACCCTATAGCGACAGCTTCGTGGCTTTGTCATCCTGGAATAATACGCAAGATTCTTTAGCCTGTACTCAGTGTGTCTGTCCACACAGAGGATAGCCATTGTAAGTAACCACCCGATGTGCGATACGATGTGGCAGCATCAACCCCGGACAATTGATGCGGCCAGAAAGTGTTTGGACATCTCGAAAACTTGCCCGACAGGGGATCAATCTCGAAACCTCTCGCACGATTGTCCAGCGTACTTATCCCCTCGACCTCCACTCCCTTGGTCACTATTCCCTTTAGAATCATAGTATAGGTAGACCGGCGCTAGGATTAAATCATTCTTTGTGAGCCCATCCATCCTCCATTCACACGGTCAGTTCGAACACACCTATATTACCATCTCACCGCAAGACACAAGTGTGTGCAAGCTATGGTTTGTGGCTGTTAGAATTTATTGCAGCGTGCCGCAGAAACAACAGAATTATAGATGAAAGAAATTTTGCCAGTCGGAATGAATTCAGCACTCTATCAGTTAAGAACCTTCGGCGCAAATGTTTACAGTAAACTCAAAATGAACAATGAAATGTAATACCCTATATCCCGTTCTGTTTATTTAGTACATAAAGTCTCTGCTATTGTACACGATATGCACGGAAATTTTGATAAGATACACGCAACAAGAATACAAACATTCAACACAGACCGGTTAGAAGGAAGCGCAGTGCAAATAGTCTAGTGGCCCGTAGCCAGATCTCGGTGGCCATTGCACGAGACAACAGCAACAATATGTTGTTTGGAGTTTATTGAAATTTTTGAAAAATATATTTTTTAACTGCTTAATTTGTAAATTACGCGGGTAGATAAGGCCGTTTCGTTAGATAAAGAGTTTACCCTTTATTTAACAGGAATCTGCCGAAGAAACTTACAAAATCTTAAACATCAACAAAAATTAATTTTCCTCTCTAGAAAGATAGCTTATAATCCCATATTGGAACGAGGTTTATTGAGCATGTCGCACTGAGGGGTCATAAGCTATCTCTTGAGTTAAAAATAATAAAATCTCAATGGATATGTTTGCGAATAGGGTTGACATTTTTCATTTGAAAAACACACACATGCCCGAGTCAGTCTTCGTCTGAGGACATCCACAGCACTTTCGTCGTTCTGTAGCCAGCGCGTTCCACACTTTCATGCTGCTGCCGAAAGGAAGATGAACCAAGTAAACATGAGAACTTCATCTAAAAAGCTAGATTCCAGCAGTAGTATGTAATGTGGTTTTGAGGGATATGACCCCGGAAGTGACGTCATGTCACGTGACCCAGTGGCGCCATGTTGTGTTGTCATGGTAACCCGCGTGAGCGGCCATGTTGTGACGTCATCCCCATAGTGATACGTGGTGTTAATGCGCATGCGCAGCGCGTGTTGTTAGGGCGATACGTGTTTCCGTCGTCCATTTTGTATACTGGAGGCCGCCATATTGGTTTCTATGATAGCTCTTGGTTGCTATGTTACCCAATTTTTCTGCAATAGGACAGGGGTATGTTCGGAGGGTATGTTCGATTGAATCGGAGAAAATCTAATTACCACAAACAACCCGACAATCCCTCCAAATCACCAAAATCCACCCCAAATCATCGAAATTGACTTTATTTGATACGGATTTCCCCATTTTATCGGCTTAGCACGTAGTGCTATTGAACCAAGAGGGTACGGGGGTGTGTTCGATTGAATCGGAGTATCACGAATTACCACAAACAATCCGACAATTTTTACTATTTCGAATTCTTTCAGAATTCTCTGCTTCTATCTATATATGCAATAGTTTCTATCCGATTCTCATCACCTCTATATCCAATGGCCATATCCCATGGAATCCCTTATTGTGAAACGTCTGTGGTTAAGGAATCCCATTTTTGTCGTATTATGCCATGAGGGCATAAAAGCCCTCAATGAGTCCTCATATACTATGCCTCATAGCCTCATTGAATTTTGAGGTTATGAGGACCATTAAAAATCCCTCAATGAGGTATAATTTACTACGACTCTTAGCCTCATTTCAGTATTTGAGGATACCTATGGCCTGGTATTGTATAATTCGAGGATACCTATCGAGGATACCTTTTGGAGAATCCCTTTTCTGTCGTATGAGGTCATGAGGGCTATGTAAAAGACCTCAATGAGGCCTCATTTATTATCCCTCATAGCCTCATTGAATTTTGAGGTCATGAGGGCCATGAAAAATTCCTCAATGAGGTATAATTTACTATGACTCTTAGCCACATTTCGGTATTTAACAGGTATATCCTATGGAATCCCATTTTTGGGAAACACCCGTGACTATGGAATCCCTTTTTGTCGTATGAGGCCATGAGGGCTATGTAAAAGCCCTCAATGAGGCCTCATTTATTATCCCTCATAGCCTCATTGAATTTTGAGGTCATGAGGGCCATTAAAAATCCCTCAATGAGGTATAATTTACTACGACTCTTAGCCTCATTTCAGTATTTAACAGGTATATCCTATGGAATCCCATTTTGGAAAACGCCTGTGACTGTGGAATCCCCTTTTTGTCGTATGAGGCCATGGGGGCTATGTAAAAGCCTTCAACGAGGCCTCATTTACTATCCCTCATATCCTCATTGAATTTTGAGGTTATGAGGACCATTAAACTCCCTCAATGAGGTATAATTTACTACGACTCTTAGCCTCATTTCAGTATTTGAGGATACCTATGGCCTGGTATTGTATTATTCGAGTATACCTATCGAGGATACCTTTTGGAGAATCCATTTTTTGTCGTATGAGGCCATGAGGGCCATGAGTAATCCCTCAGTGGGGTCTAATGTAGTCTTACCAACCGCTATGAGGCATAGTATATGAGGACTCATTGAGGGCGAATACATAGCCCTCATGGCATAATACGACAAAAAGGATTCCATAACCAGAAACGTTTCACAATAGGGGATTCCATGGGATATGGCCATTGGATATAGAGGTGATGAGAATCGGATAGAACTTCGTTGCAATAAGGGGAGATAACTCGGCATAGAGATTATGGGAAATCAAGCAATCTGATTGGTTAGTTATAATCTATATAAATGATCTAGATATATGAAACAACAAGAGTACTCGGAATAGGGTCAGAACTAACACGAATGGACCAGAATAGCTAAATATAGTAATAATAAGGTAAACTGTTTCAGTTGATAGGCCCTTCTACTCTACTGGAGTACACTACAGGACAAAGGAACACGGGAAAACTATTGCATATATAGATAGAAGCAGAGAATTCTGAAATAGTAAAAATTGTCGGGTTGTTTGTGGTAATTCTTGATACTCCGATTCAATCGAACACACCCCGTACCCTCTCGGTACTATAGCACTACGTGCTAAGCCGATAAAATGGGAAATCCGTATCAAATAAAGTCAATTTCGGTGATTTGTGGTGGATTTTGGTAATTTGGAGGGATTGTCGGGTTGTTTGTGGTAATTAGATTTTCTCCGATTCAATCGAACATACCCTCCGAACATACCCCTGTCCTATTGCAGAAAAAATGGGTAACATAGCAACCACGTGCTACCATAGAAACCAAGATGGCGGCCTCCAGTATACAAAATGGACGACGGAGACACGTATCACCCTAACAACACGCGCTGCGCTGCGCATGCGCACTAACACCAGGTATCACTATGGGGATGACGTCACAACATGACCACTCACGCGGGTTACCATGACAACACAACATGGCGCCACTGAGTCACGAGACATGACGTCACTTCCGGGGTCATCCACCGGGGTCATCCAAACTATCCCTCAAAATCACATTAAATACTACTTCCAGCCATCGTTTATGACGGTGTGCAATGATCTAGTGGTTAAGGTGTTGGACTCCTGATTGCCAGGCGGAGTTGCCGAGGGTTCAAATCCTGGCGGGGGATCTGAAACCAACATTCTAAATTCCTTTAAAACATGATTGTGTCACTTGTAAAACACCTACACACACACCCACACACGCATGTACATCTAGTTTTAGTTCTTATTTGTAAACTATCCACCTCTTATCAATCCCGCCCAATATAATAGCGCCTCAATGCCACAAAAGATAGCTAACCCATTCTGGTTCGACGCAAAACGAAAGTAAGTCTCAACTCTTTCGTATCATACCTTGGCTTACGTGATTTCACTGGCGTGCGAAGCAGTGAAATACTCGAATACCGTTGTGCTCAAAATTCGAGACGAACAGTTCATCATTTCTTTTTGTTTACATTTCACGTTACGTTAGGGACCAGCGAATCACACATTTTTGATTCAAATCGAATCAAGTCTATTATTTGAAATCGATCGAACCTCAAAACAAATCAGGGGCGTCCTGTAAATGACCGATTGAGGGGTGGGGGTGGGGGGGGGGCGGTTGTAAATCTGATTTGTACCGACTGTGATGGATGGCTCAAGTCTCGACCAATACAATATTTCATCCATATTATCAAGGCATGCCTTCGTCGCCATGTCGCCAGATGTGTCAAAGAACAGTTAGGAATCGATTTTGGGAGTTCAATTTATGGCCATGGCGCCCCTACGTTCGTCTGCAACTTACACCCAGGCGACATCAACGTCGATTGTAATAGCTGCGGAAACATGCACCGAATTGGTTTCACTTGGTCCACTGGGGACGTGTGTTATTCACTGACGAATCTCGGTTCACGCTTTACAGGTCAGATGGACGACAGCGTTGCTATCGACGTCGAGGTGAGCGATATTCTGACGTGTGCGTTAAGGACAGCAGATTCGGGGAGGGTCTGATATGGTTTTGAGGGGGGGGGGGATTTCTTATGGCGTGAAAACACCTCTCGTGGTTATCCAGGGCAATCTTACAGCCGTAAGATATCGGGATCAGGTCATCGTGCCTCACGTCCTTCCACTTATCCATGCGCGTAACCTTACGTTGCTGCAGGATAATGCGAGGTAGCACGTTGCTAGGGGTTGTCGTGACTTCCTCAACCAAAACCCAGTTCTCGATTGGGCACCATACAGTCCACATTTGTCTTTGAGGGGCGAGCTGGACAGGGGGGGGGGGGGGCAGAAAACGTGTCAACCTCCCAAACAACGTCGCTCAGCTCACACAAGCCCTTCTTCATGAGTGGAATAACATCCCACAAAGGGCCATAAACAACTTGATGGGGTCAATGGTAATAGGGGTTAGACCATGAGATGCACGTTCCCAAATAAGTCGGTTTGTCAAATGCTAGAAATGTTTGTTTCATGTAAACGGCCACTAGATTTTCATGAAACATGGTTCGATGTTTATAGTTTGGTTTAGAAATACATTTTCTAGCCTGACTGTCCGTCATCTCGAGACGAATGTCAGTACTTTTTCAGATGTTTTCCTTTGATTTCTCATACACAGAATTGTTCATAAGTTCAAACAAATCTTTCTTGAACTCGGTCACAGCCTGCATTCTAAATCTCAGATGTATATACCTCTTCGCCCAAGGCTCTTCGTCAAATCGGATGATGTGATGTATTTTGACTAATTTCATGCCGTAATCTATGTAAAGTTTCAGATTTTCACAGTTGACTACATATTTATGTTTGTCATTTAAATTTGGGACGGGTTTATTGACTTTATTCATTTTCATTTGTTCAGGTGCTGAAGGATAATTGTTGTGTAGATCATGTAATATACCAGAATATTTTAGATCCACCCCCAGAAGACAGGTATAATGTCTCCAATTTTCCATCTCCTCACAAATCTCAACTCATTTGAAATTTCTCGTCGGTAATGGCTGACTCATGGCCCAACAGTATAAATTATTAGCATCTAGATATATTATGTATTTAGTTGGTGCTCGCGCATTCGAATCCTTCTTTCATGTAGCAATTGTTTCCAACACGTCTGCCAAGGGAAGAGTGTCAGTTTTCAGGTACAGATCGTGAAAATATCTCATGGATTTCATGTCGAATATTTTCCACACGTTTTGATGCTCATAGTCAACATCGGAAATATCGGTATCGTATAATTTGAATAAAGATGATCTTTGGAAGGTAGCTCCAACTTGTCGAATATATGCAAACCGTCCAAGTAACCATAGGGATAGACTCCTTTCTTCAATATGCTCTCCAATTGGCGCTCATCTCGAAAGTGTTCGGTCATGATCTCGAATTTCTCCTTCCCTAAATTACAGACTAGTTTTTAGAGACTGGTCGACATGAGTTTAAAACTATCTATGAAACGTATTTCTCTCTTGATATCGACTATTGATATTTCTCCATCTATTTTTTTTCTTTTTTTGTCTACGACTATCCATTTTGCAAAAGAAATGTATTGTTCCTCACTCTTTGCGATGCAGTTTACATATCCTTCACTGACTTTACCGAGATTCTTTATTTACAGATGACTGTCATAACCCCACAGATTGTGAAATATCACTGGAAGAAACTAAGCATCTTGATATTTTAAATTGCAATGACTGTGCATGGCACCTCGAAATTTATCCGTGTAGTGATCATGACCTCTTGCTTTCTTGTATTTGGTTGTTGAAGTTTCAGTGAATGATTGTCTACAGATGTGACATTCAGTGGCTGTTTTGTAGTCTTTGGCTTGCTCGTCTGTAATTATCTTCTTCTTCACGGGAGTTTTGAATTGCTCGTATAATTTTTTATTCCAGATTCCAAATCTTCCACGAATTTTTGAGCTACGTCGTCATCATCCGACTGTTTCACGTAGGCGTATGAACATGAAGAATATCGATTTCTGAAAGAACATTTTATGTAGAAACAATATTCAGACAGTATGTGCTGCTGATATCTCGTCGCCTGAGTGCTAGAATGTTCTATGTCCCCTATGGGACATAGAACATTCTAGCACTCAGGCGACGATCTTTCAATGTAACTCTGATGATCGTTGGGCTGACACAAACTTGGGCATGTGAACAGCAATGCATGGATTTGAGTTGAATACTCCTCGTGACGTCCCAGCGATTCTTTGCTATGGAAGGAATTCAGACAGTTAAAACAGAAAAAATCTCTCTTTCTAATGTCCGCTAGTCTGTGGCGACAATAATCAACTCATGTTCTTGATCTAACCGTAATGTTGTCATCATAATAATAAATTGATGTTTATCTCGCGATTTTCCGAGAACATATCCTCAGAGGAAATATGTGTTTTTTAAGCGTCGTATCCCAAAACGTTGACGGCGTTCGTGGAATTTTGATGTTCAAAATGATCGTTGCAGAGTCAGAAAATTCATTCCCGACCAATCTAAATTCTTAGAAGTCTCTGATTACTTTGATTCTCTCTTCGGACGCATTTCCAGGGGATATAAGGCAGATGCGACAACCCATTTAGAGCACTGACTGTCTTCTTTATTTTCTACATTAATCCCAGCTTTTTTATTTTCTTTGAAATAAGACAATTTTATATTTGAAGATATTCGCAATGGATCGTGCTTGTTGATATGAATTTCTAGATTCTATACTTCTCCGAATCTCCAATTGCTACCTTCGTTTTGATACTGTACTAAAGATTGTATCATTTTTTTCTTTCATGTTATCAAAGATATCGGACATAGAAAAGCTTTCGGTTTACGGTTTCATGCAAGATTGAAAATAAGCCATTTTTTCCTTGTCTTCACCTGTGTTCAGATCGATCTTCTCCTTCTGACACTTCAATACCATTTTAGTTTTGGTAGCAATGCCTTGCATCTGACGAAATAATCGGAGTGGACAACAATTGTTTGCATATAACGTCAGCTAGTATTTCTTCTGTTGCTTTTAAGATAGTCATTCTTTGATCTTCTTTTTTTCTCTTTTTTATTTACACTGTAGTCGATTGAATCAAATTATTCTCTCGTTTTCTCCCTGTCTTTCCACACATTTGATTCCCATGTTCCCCCGTCGAGTGAACAAATAGTCTATCAACTCGAATATCTTCAACGATCAACAACTTTAATTTGGGTACTTTTTTCTAAACGATGGTGGTTCGTATGACTTCGATCATTTGTGGTTTGGTTCTATAACTCAACAATTTCACGATCCTGAGATTCTTCACATAACTTTTCAGTTCAGCAAGACTGCATGTTTCTAATGAAAATGACATTTTTATAATAATTAAAAAATGTTTTAAATGTTATTTTTTTATTTCCTATATATATGTATGAGAAAAAAAATCACTAAAAATCAGGTTTGTCGACTTAGGTAATTTCTCGCGAATTTCAAGCCTATTTGGTTGAGGAATCAACAGCAAATTCTGTTTTCCACTAAGATCATTTTTTTTATTTGACTTAAAGAAAATAAAATGAGTCAAAAATTTCTTTCAAATTATATACAGGAAATAAAAAAAAAAAAAAATTAATTTTAAAATTTAATAAAAAAAATGGTAATGGAAAAAAAATCGAATTGAAAAGAATCTCTTCATACAATGATAGTAAAACTGTTTATTTGAAACCTAATCCAATCCAACTGAAAGATGTTAAAGTAACAAAGTGTGAATATAAATGCGATAATCATTGCATGGGATTAATACTGAACGAAGATCAAGTCGACTTATTTCCAGATTTAGAAAATTCGTGTTGCAAACTCCTGAAGGGAGAACAGAAAAAAGTCAAAGCGTTTACTCTGATCTACGGCAAAAACAAGATATATTCGAAAATCAACAAAGGTCTCATAGACTGACTCAAAGAAGACGCTCTCAACAATGTGGAAAAGTTAACAAAAGTAGACATGGTCATCGAACATCTACACAAAAATGAAAAAGGGAAAGTGACACCTCGCACACAAAAGATATGACTCTGTAAAAAAATGTCAACAAAAAAAAAAATTATAAAGAATTTCTTTTTTGTTTTCATAAATAAATGTTTATAATATCGATTTTTAATTTTTAATTTTTTTTGTTACATTTGAAAAAAAAAATCTCTTTATTTTCATCTCATGAATTGGATACAAAATCATTCTGTTCTCTCCCCATTCATTAACTAATAAAAGTCTGTTGCATTGATAAGTATGATCACACTCATTTATGCACTTTCGTTCAAGAGAAGTCTCAAATATTTTTCCATAGTCTCAAGGAAGATTTTGTGTGTGTTCTCTTTAATATTCCATCATGATATTGTGATATTTATCGTATTTTGAATAAGCCATTTTTGTCAAGTGGCCCAAAATGGCACTTTTACTCTACTACTGAGTACAACCGGAATAGCAAGTACAAATTTATCTGTGGGTAAATTTAGGGGATTTTTAAAGCTTTTCAGTATACTTTTTCAGGATACTTATGACATGGTGTTGCATCATTTGATGCTACCTTTTGGGGATACCATTTAGATAATATCTATCTGAAGATAGTTATAGCTCCTATTTCCTGTTTGGTACTCCTAGGCCACCCCAGGACCTTCAAAGGTCTTAAAACCCTTTACCTAACTAATTGCTCGCATCCGCCCGCGTAATATGCAAATTGAGCAGTAGAAAAAATAAAATTTTTCAACAAAACCATATCATGTGACCCCTCATTGGAACGAGCTCAACGATGGTTTTGTTGAAATGTTTTGAAAAATTTAAAAAAATGTTATTTAAAATAATAAATTTTGATATCGTCTGCGTTGGGTAAAGGGTTAAACCACCACTGACTTGTCCATTGTCACCACCACCTGCCGTGTGACCCAACACTATTGTAGTCACCCAATACTATAGTCTTCTGCCACCCTAACAACTATGTACCACCATCATTGACTTGTAGCAGTGCATCATACTTCCTAGCTATACTTGGCTCTGCTCTGGGTCAAGTCTTTTACAAGCGCACCCAGGTTGCTCCATTAATCTTAGCCCGTATTGGTCTTTACATTCCCTTGACCTAGTCAGGGTACCTTACATGTTAGACACAATCTGTTGGTGGTATCCAGATGTGCTCATGTGCTAATGCACAATGTGCGCACAACACATGTATCACAAAGGCACAAACGACGAAAACCGATTCTGTAACACAGAGACATACCTTAAAACAAAAGATTCCGTAAATTCTATTCCTATCCGATTCCCTGAAATGGGATGTCGAGGTATTGCTCTTTCCCAATCAAGAATTTATTTCAGTTTAAAACCTTAGTTCAAGAGAGGTGTTAATATTAAGTCAAAGTTCGTTATATAGAATTCATTAAGTTCTATCTTCAGACTGATATTCTTCAACAGGTATCCCCAAAAGGTATCCTCAAATGATACTTTACATGATACGTTATAAGTATCCCCAAATACCCGTATGTGCTTACTTACTAGTGCACAATGTTTCACATTGTGCACTAGCACACAAGCACTTATCACCACATTCATGATGTGCCTAGGTGCTACACGTGTTGCGCGCACATTGTGCAAAACCACACAGGCGCATATTGGCACACAAAGCATGTGACCATGTGCTGCATGCACATTGTGACACATTGTGCACTAGCACACAAGCACATTCCATCAACTACCTGACCAACGTTCCGTGAAATCTTTTCAAATACCCGACTATACTTCTAGAATCCCCGTTTCATGTCGTTTGCGTACTAACACAAAAGCACATCTCTGTACGATCAACATATGGTTTCTTATGTATAAGGTACCCTAGCTTCCACAAGGTGTAAACATTGTGTAGAGTGACAAGGCTTTGGTGAATGGGGTGATCTGATTGAGGCTGTTAAATATTTAGCTAAGGGCAGATATCGAGTCAGAATACTGTCGGCCCTGTGCTAGCGGTGTTACTCACTGGAGCCCGCTTACATAAAATTCCTCGGCTCAGCCCACTCCTGGGACACTGAACAAGTCCGGTAATTGTTAACTAGCTAAATGTGCCCCCCTTTCCAGTCAATAATGCCTTGCTACTGCACGGCCTGTGGGTTTTTTGACTGTGCAAAGCCGAAGGTTTTTTGTTTTGACGCACAGCCTCAGTGGTTACGACTTCGACTTCAAACCAAAAAGGTTCATGGTTCGATCCCCGTCAGGGGTTATTGCGTTGGGCAAGGCACTTCAATCCGATTGTGCCCCATGTGGTGGCACGGTGGCGCTGTGTACTAAGACGTACTGCACGTCGAAGGTGCAGTTGCCTTCAACCAATGGTAACCCTGAATGTGCGGAGTTAGTACGTTGGGAGTTTGGCAGTTGCTCGCCGTTGCTCGGTGGTTCTCTACGGGTACTCCGGCTTCCTCCACCCGTAAAACTGTCCGACAGGAGGTGACCATGGCTTTCAAAAGTGTCGTAGAAACTCCAATAAATAAATAAATAAATTTGACGCACGGTAGATATTGCCCGGAATTTTTGATGAAGAAAATGGGACATGACGATAATTTTCACGATGCTCACGACGTTCATGGCCACATTTTGACAGCAGATGTGTTTATTGATGAAATTTCCATGCCGCCCCCCCCCCCCCCCAAACCTTTCCAACAAATTAACAGTATCTGTAAGGCGATTCGTTGGAATGAGAAAACTATTTTGGAGGTATACAGGTGATATTTATGTGACATTTTCGTTTGCAGGCACTTTATTGGGTAAAATATATATTATACAATCAAAAGTTTTTTTACTATTAATAGTATAATAAATATGGTACTGATTATATTAAATTTTACTAATGCGACGAATGCCTGTTATCCTTCCCTTTGGGGTACACTGTGAAAGATTCTGTGGGTACTGCTTCAAGTCATAGTAATAGAAAATCGGAAGCGAAAACAAACTGAAGATTGATAGTGAGCCTCTCAACATATGAAGCCATTAGATGTGGTGTACAAGTCCCCGTCACCTCCGCATCCACACAAACCAGAGGCGGACTGGCCGTATGGTCAACCGGGAAACTTCCCGGTGGCCCCTCCCCCTACTGGGTGGACACTGGGGGCTTCAAAACTGATCCGCGAGTAGTATAGCAAGAGGATTTCATGCCTTATTACCCCATCTTCGACATCATCTTTCCACCACCTACCCATACTATATACCCATAGCTCTGAGTTTACGTATATCACTATACATATAGCATACTATATATGCAGTAGCTACACCACTTGTCGAATCTAGCTGCAATGAGCCGTACTTTTGCACAGGAAAATGTTGCTCCGGCAAAAGTCCGGTTCCTATGGGAATTTAACACTAGCTGCTCCGGCAAAAGTCCGGGTAATCATGCATGAAAACCTCCTGCTACACTACTGCCGCGCAACACCTGTTGGAGCCTGACATTTTGTGAAAACGTCCAATATGCAAAATGGATCTGATTGCATAGATATACCAGCAGTCTAGACTGCCACTGATCGCTCAGATGCAAGGAAACAGCGTTCTTTTAATTTGAAAAATCAATTATTTTTTCTTCCAATCGGCCGAACTATGGTCAGCCCGAAGGGTCCGCGTTCCCCCACCCCCTGTTAATAACATTCTTTAAGAATGAGTGATGAATATGATACAAAATGCCATAGAAATGTCCTCTGTGTGAACTACCATTGATCACAAGGAAGCAGCGTTCATTCAGTTAGAAAAATCAAAATTTTCTCCAGGTCCGGGGTCCACCTTGGTTCATTTCCCGGTAACTTTTCTTGACCCAGTCCGCCCCTGACACAGACACCTCTCTTTTTCTCCCATCTGAGTCAACAGACTTAACACGCGAATGATACTGCAAGTTTAAAGTATGTGTATATGATCATTGGATGTTCTGAAGATTCAGACATTGTTTTGCGTTATCAGTTGATTATTGAAACTCATAAATAATTTTACTTTGTTTTCGACTTTATGTTAGTGGTGTCACACGTGTTATCGCATGAAGTAAACGCGAACAGGCTTTCGAATTCCCAACACTTGGTCGACCTAATGGAATTTTATTCGACCAATCAACGAACGGATGAAAATTCATTGCGCGGCTGCCGGAAATCTGGTACCGGTCGTTAACGGGAATGGTGAGTAGTAGAGAAAATGGAGAATAGGCCTGTTCTGGTGGAGTGGATGGGGGAGTGGATGGATGACGTCATCTTAATTAAAAAAGTTACATAAGGTAATTAATGTCACTTCATTAATGAATATTTTTAATCACTTTAATAACTGTTGCATAATTAATTTTAATTAATTACTGTTGCATAATTAATGTAATTAATGAATGTAATTAGGGTTGATTATAATAATTAGTTTTTTTAATAAATGAATTAATAATGTCGATTAGTACATATTTTTTTTTAAAGTCATAATTTGGGATAGATATTATTAGATAAAAAAATAATATATTTAAAAATAATATATTTAAAAATAATTTATTTGAAAATAATATTACAGTTCGCTGACCGTTGGACATATATATGAATGCTATCGACTGACCCTGGCCTGGACACGTGCTAAGGTAAACACTTCATTTTGTCTGGGTGTAATTAAATCGATTTTTTTTCAAACGCAAACTACTATACGAGAGTGACAGATGTTGATCACTAATTCCTATTGTTCAAAAGTTATGGGTGTAATAAAAACCTCATTAAATTAGCGGTCAACACGCAACCTTCTTCCAGACTCTGAGATTCAAATTTCATCGATTTTTTAACAGTCCGATTTCTGCGTTTTGACGGATTCTCAAAAATAATCACAAGAGAAATCACCATGAGACTACTGTACACGGTGGAGAGGCTGTACATGGCTGTTCTCTCTGCCCCAGTACTTTCAAGAGATGAATTAACGGATCATCTGAAAACCCACCAACAAAAGAGAGGCAGTGTACTTCGAACATCCGGTGATTTCAAGATGTTCCAGTGGACGTTTTGTCTGAAATCCTATAGAAGGAAAGATACATTAGAAAAAACATATGGAGAAATGTCAAAACTCGACATTTAACTGTGCGACTTGCGGGTTTCAGCTGATTCAACTTAACCGTCATCGCGCCACAAGTAGCAGAGATGCACAACTCGATTGACTGGTGGAGACGCTCCTCATCAAATAAGGGAGGGGGGGGGTTAAACGAGGTTATGAGAAGGGGTGAAGGAGACAAGTGTGCGGTCATATGTTTAAAAGTTTAATAACCTTAATTGCTATGACGTAATCCCCCTAATAAATAGCGTATATTCATTTAATATAATATATTAATAATTTTCGTTAAATAATTCATTTTTTTTTATTCCACACCCCTGTATCCCCTCACAGTACCTAAAACTTTCATGAACTCCCCTCCTCCAGGTCATCCAATACTAAAAAACTTTTGGAAACCTCTCTCCCCCTCCCCACCCTCACAATAGCTAAAGTATCTCGAACCCCAGTCCAGTTCTCTAAATGTAATAAACATGTCAGGCCTCTCCGGATACGCCTTCCCCACAATTTTGAGCGATCAAATTACCCAGATTAGTCTCCTCTCATAACTTACCACACTCTTAACCCGTATTTACTTTGATATGGTCCCCCTAATAAATAGCGTATGTTCATTTAATATAATATATTAATAATTTTCCTTAAATAATTCATTCCACAAGACACTTTTCAAAAAAAAAACAAAATGGCAGATTAGTTTGACAGAAATACGTGTATCGATTTATTCACGAGTGTCTGTCGGTTGTGTCCTTGGGCAAGACACTTCACCCCATTGCCCATATGGGGCGGCATGGTGACGCTGTGCACTAAGGCATACTGCACGTCGATGGAGCACCTGTCTCCAACCAATGCTAACCCTATGTAGAATTTTGACAGTTGCTTGCCGTTGCTCGGTGACTCTCTCCGGCTTCCTCCACCCATAAAACTGTCGTGGTCATGATTAGCCATTGTGCAGAAATATGTGACCTTAAACACCAATAAATAAATATAAATAAATAGTCGGTTTTCAAAACAGCCCTTAAGTTTTTAACAGTTAATTGTGGACCAGTGCGTTTAAAAATGAAAAATTTGGGTGATAACACTACAGACTGTGTTTAATCATGGAAAGATCACACCCGCGCTATTACTAACCCATATGATATATTTTTGAACGTTTACTGAAGAATAACCCACCCATCTAAGTAAAAGCATGAAAGAGCTACCATTATCTAATTACCTATGTGGGGTGAGGGTGGTCGGTAATGTTGTGTACTATGGCGTACTACCTTCAGCCAATGATAACCCTGTGTAGAACTTTGACAGTTGTTTGCCTCTGCACGATGGTTCTTTCCGGATTGCTCCAACTGTCATTAAATAAATGAAAAAAACTACAATTCTATAATAACAGGCCAAGCCCCCTTCGTTTTACATGTTTTGTGATGGGGGAAAATCAACTGTACTTTCACCCCCCTCATTTTAATAGTTGAAAAGCGGTGTTACTCGATCAAAAAATGGTAAAAGGATATGCGGCTCTGTATTAGCCACCCAAATTTTCGAGACTTGGGAAAATATAACCCACCTAGAGCTGCACCAAAGCTACGTACACTATTCAAACTCCCGCATTGTGTCCTTGGGCAAGGTAATTTACCTCGATTATCCACATGGGAGCACGATGACGGCGTGTACTAAGGTGCACTGCACGTCGGTGATACGAATATTTTAGAACAATCTAACCCTGCTTGTGCGGATTTCCGTCGTTGGTGAGATGACAGTTCCTCGTCGCTGCTCTGTGGTAATGACATATTTGCAGGTACACAGCGCATTCTCGCGTATTATCTTGTTTTATATAGGTATTTGTGAGGGAAAGGTCTTGCGTTTTGTACAAAAATAATCGTTTTAGCACATGCGCTGTAGTATGATTCAATGAATCAGATTTCATTTCGATTTGCGCTGTAAGGGGGGTGGTAAAACCTAGAAAAAAAACAACAGCTTGGACGTAATTAGTTTCCACTCGTACTGTATCAGTGAGAGAGAGAGAGAGAGAGAGAGAGAGAGAGAGAGAGAGAGAGAATTGAAACGTTTGTTGTGATCATGGTGTGCAAAGGGTCGGTCGGGCTGGTGTAGTTAGATTCATTAAACATACTAATCAGCATGTTACAACAGTAACTATCATATATTTTTACTCAATTGAAAAAAAAATATATACAGGTCTGTAAACCAGCTGCGTTTATTTAGATTGTCTGCAGAAAATACGCTATTTTATTACACCCGGACATCAAGTTCAAGTTATAATTAAACGTGACAATTTTACGGGTAGACTCCGGAATATCCAAAGAGAACCACAGAGTAACGATGAGTAACTGTCATCTCACCAACGTCGGAAATCCGCACAAGCAGGGTTAGATTGTTCTAAAATATGCATATCACCGATGTGCAGTACACCTTAGTACACGCCGTCATTGTGTTACCATGTGGATAATCGGGGTAACTTACCTTGCCCAAGGACAAAATGCGGGAGTTCGAATAGTGTACGTAGCTTGGGTGCAGCTCTAGGTGGGTTATATTTTCCCAAGTCTCGCAAATTTGGGTGGCTAATACAGTCACATATCCTTTTACCATTTTTTGATCGAGTAACAGCGCTTTTCAACTATTAAAATGAGGGGGGGGGGGGGGGTGAAAGGGGGGGGGGGTGAAAGTACTGTTGATTTCCCCCCCCTCACAAAACATGTAAAACGAAGGGGGCTTGGCCTGTTATTATAGAACTGTAGTTTTTTTCATTTATTTAACGACAGTTGGAGCAATCCGGAAAGAACCATCGTGCAGAGGCAAACAACTGTCAAAGTTCTACATAGGGTTATCATTGGCTGAAGGTAGTACGCCATAGTACACGACATTACCGACCACCCCACCCCACATAGGTAATTAGAGAATGGTAGCTCTTTCATGCTTTCACTTAGATGGGTGGGTTATTCTTCAGTAAACATTCAAAAATAAATCATACGGGTTAGTAATAGCGCAGGTGTGATTTTTCTAGGATTAAACACAGTCCATAGTGTTATCGCCCACATTTTTCATTTTTAAACACACTGGTCCACAATTAACTGTTAAACACTTAAGGGCTGTTTTGATAACTGACTATTTATTTATATTTATTTATTGGTGTTTAAGGTCACATATTTCTGCACAATGGCTAATCATGACCACGACAGTTTTACAGGTGGAGGAAGCCGAAGAGAGACACCAAGCAATGGCAAGCAACTGTTAAAATTCTACATAGGGTTAGCATTGGTTGAAGACAGGTGCTCCATCTCGTGCAGTACGCCTTAGTGCACAGCGTCACCGTGCCGCCCCCGCATGGGCAATGGGGTGAAGTGTCTTGCCCAAGGACACAACCGACAGACACTCATGAATAAATCGATACACATATTTCTGTCAAACTAATCCGCCATTTTGTTTTGTTTTTTCGAAAAGTGTCTTGTGGAATGAATTATTTAACGAAAATTATTAATATATTATATTAAATGAAATTTACGCTATTTATTAGGGGGGGGGGGCATCTCAAAGTAAATACGGGTTAAGAGTGTGGTAAGTTATGAGAGGAGACTAATCGGGGCAATTTGATCGCTCAAAATTGTGGGGAAGGCATATCCGGAGGCCTGACATGTCCATTACATTTAGAGAACTGGACTGGGTTCGAGATACTTTAGCTATTGTGAGGGATGGGGGAGGGTGAGAGAGGTTTCCAAAAGTTTTTTAGTATTGGATGACCAGGAGGAGGGGAGTTCAAGAAAGTGTTAGGTACTGTGAGGGGATACAGGGGTGTGGAATAAAAAAAATGAATTATTTAACGAAAATTATTAATATATTATATTAAATGAATATACGCTATTTATTAAGGGGATTACGTCATAGCAATTAAGGTTATTAAACTTTTAAACATATGACCGCACACTTGTCTCCTTCACCCCTCCTCATAACCTCGGTTGAAACCCCCCCCCCCCCCCTTATTTGATGAGGAGCGTCTCCACCGGTCAATCGAGTTGTGCATCTCTGCTACTTGTGGCGCGATGACGGTTAAGTTGAATCAGCTGAAACCTGCAAGTCGCGCAGTTAAATGTCGAGTTTTGACATTTCTCGGATATGTTTTTTCTAATGTATCTTTCCTTCTATAGGATTTCAGACAAAACGTCCACTGAAACATCTTGAAATCGCCGGATGTTCGATGTACACTGCATCTCTTTGTTGAATTTGCAATTGAAACACAAAATTGACAGTTCAAAGCACCTTCTTGGTGGGTTTTCAGATGATCCGTTAATTCATCTCTTGAAAGTATTGGGGCAGAGAGAACAGCCATGTACAGCCTCTCCACCATGTACAGTAGTCTCATGGCGATTTTTCTTGTGATTTTTTTGAGAATCAGTCAAAACGCAGAAATCGGACTGTTAAAAAATCAATGAAATTTGAAAATTTGAATCTCAGAGTCTGGAAGAAGGTTGCGTGTTGACCGCTAGTTTAATGAGGTTTTTATTACACCCATAACTTTTGAACAATAGGAATTAGTGATCAACATCTGTCACTCTCGTATAGAAGTTCGCGTTTGAAAAAAAAATCGATTTAATTACACCCAGACACAATGAAGTGTTTACCTTAGCACGTGCCCAGGTCAGGGTCAGTCGATAGCATTCATATATATGTCCAACGGTCGGCGAACTTTAATATTATTTTTAAATATATTATTTTTTATCTAATAATATCTATCCCAAATTATGACTTTAAAAAAATATGTACTAATCGACATTATTAATTCATTTATTAATATACTAATTATCATAATCAACCCTAATTACACTCATCAATTATATTAATTACATTAATTATGCAACAGTAATTAATTAAAATTAATTATGCAACAGTTATTAAAGTGATTAAAAATATTTATTTATTAAGTGACATTAATTACCTTACGTAACTTTTTAATTAAGATGACATCATCCATCCACTCCCCCACTCCCCCATCCACTCCACCAGAACAGGCCTATTCTCCATTTTCCCTACTACTATGGTGGTGGCAATGTGAATTGAACGCCCTTCTGCAGTTTATTTGAGGCAGGTCGGCGAATGATTCACCGTATCACAATGTTTTTTTCAAATAACGGCCTGGAAAATAACATACCTTATTGCTTTTTGCTATTGATAGTATAAAAGATATTTTACTGTATATATTAAATTCTGCTAATACTACGAGTGCCCGTGGTAACGAACGCCTTCATACAAAAATCTTTAAAACTTAATGTTATTTTGCATAATGAAAACTGTGCTTTCGACAAATGATCAACAATTGATTTCAAATTAGAAGATTTCTGCAAAACTGTTGGCATTCGAGCAATCATCAGTTTTTCTGACCCACATGATATGGTATTGTGTTATGAATCCTACTAGCTTCAGGTATGCATAACACTGTACAAATGTACACCGTTTATTGTCTCAAAATTTCTCCCCCACTGCATGTGTAACATACGTCTGTCCAGGGTAAGAGATAGCAGGGAGAGACAGATGTTTCTCTCCCCACCCCCCCACACTGCATGTGTAACATACGTGTGCCCCGGGTGAGATAACAGGGAGAGACAGATGTATCCCACTCCACCCACGTGACGTTATACATTTATAACGTTATTATGACGTTATGCATATCATATCAGTTTCTTGCTACCAACTAATTTATAGTGTGCGCAAAAGCAGCCCGAAGGGCTGCTTTGAAGCAAGCCTAATAGACAACGTGTACGTGAAATTGGAAAAACCAAGGAATGCTATGCCATCCAATCTAAACCGGAAACCGGAAGTAAAAACATGGGGAACCCCAGCTCTCGTTTTCAGAAGTGAACAAATCGAATGACGCCCCCTAAAAAGCGAACGGTGTAATGCGAGATTTCTCCTTCGATCATTCCATGCAGACTGTGAATAATTTATTGAACATGCTTTTCAAAATTAAAGTTTTTCCAAACAAACTCAACTGTCGTTTGCTGACTAAATGACAGAAATTGTCGAAAAGCTAAATGTTCCCATATATGCACATTGGATTCCATCGTCTGCTGGCTGGCTGTTGGGATCCCGCTGTTCGATTCTGCGGAGTATTCTGTCACCTGATTTATCTGTTTTGCATTTGCAAAACGCTGTTCACTTCAAACCAACACTGCGTGTTATTGGAACAAAGTGAACCTAAAACAGACAGGTCAATGGTGTCGTCGCATGACTTCCCTAGCAACCACATCGCCCCTTAGCAACCGGCTAACTACGGGTCCAATTTTGACCAAATTCGGTATACGATCCCAAAATGCATTGCAAATAAAAATACATATCAATGTTGACGTCTCGGGACTTCCCTCGCAACCACAGCGTGCCCTTAGCAACGGGCTAACTACTGGGCCGATTTGGACCAAATGAAAACACACATATCAATGTTGACGTCTCGTGACTTCCCTAGCAACCAGAGTGCGTCCTTAGCAACCGGCTAACTACTGGGCCGATTTGGACCAAATTCGGTATACGGATCCAGAATGCATTGCAAATGAAAAGATAGATCAATGATGACGTCACGTGACTTCCCTAGCAACCAGAGCGCCCCCTTAGCAACGGACTAACTACTGGTCCGATTTTGACCACATTCGGTATACAAACCCAAAGTGCATTGCAAATAAAAACAGAGATATCAATGTTGACGTCTCGTGACTTCCCTAGCAACCAGAGGGCGCCCTTAGCAACGGGCTAACTACTGGGCCGATTTGGACCAAATTCGGTATACGGACCCAGAATGCATTGCAAATGAAAACAGATAAATCAATGATGACATCACTGACTTCCCTAGCAACCAGAGCGTCCCCTTAGAAAACAACTAACTACTGGGCCGATTTTGACCAAATTCGGTATACGGACCCAAAATGCATTGCAAACGAAACAGACAGGTCAATGGTGTCGTCGCGTGACCTCCCTAGCAACCAGAGCGCCCCCTTAGCAACGGGCTAACTACTGGTTCGATATTGACCAAATTCGGTATACGGACCCAAAATGCATTGCAAATAAAAACAGACATATCAATGTTGACGTCTCGTGACCTCCCTAGCAACCAGAGCGAGTCCTTAGCAACCGGCTAACTACTGGGCCGATTTGGACCAAATTCGGTATACGGATCCAGAATGCATAGCAAATGAATACAGATAAATCAGTGATGACGTCACGTGACTTCCCTAGCAACCAGAGCGCCCCCTTAGCAACGGGCTAACTACTCGGCCGATTTTGACCAAATTCGGTATATGGACCCAAAGTGCATTGCAAACGAAACAGACAGGTCAATGGTGTCGTCGCGTGACTTCCCTAGCAACCATAGCGCCCCCTTAGCAACGAGCTAACTACTGGTCCCTTTTTGACCAAATTCGGTATACGGACCCAAAATGCATTGCAAATAAAAATACATATCAATGTTGACGTCTCGGGACTTCCCTCGCAACCACAGCGCGCCCTTAGCAACGGGCTAACTACTGGGCCGATTTGGACCAAATTCGGTATACGGTCCCAGAATGCTTTGAAAATTAAAACAGATAGATCAGTGATGACGTCACGTGATTTCCCTAGCAACCAGAGCGCCCACTTAGCAATGGGCTAACTAATGGGCCGATTTTGACCAAATTCGGAATGCGGACCCAAAATGCATTGCAAATGAAAACAGACAGATCGAAGTTTACGTCTTTTGATTTCCCTAGCAACCAGAGTGCCCCCTTAGCAACGGGCTAACTAATGGGCCGATTTTGACCAAATTCGGAATACGGACCCAAAATGCATTGCAAATGAAAACAGATAGGTCAATGTTGACGCCACGTGACGTCATTAGCAACCAGAGCTCCCCCTTAGCAACGGGCTAACTATTGGGCCGATTTTGACCAAATTCGGTATGCGGACCCAAAATGTATTGCAAAAATCCAGAAGCACAGGATTAGCAGTTTCATAATTACTCTCAGAATTATCTGTTGTGATAACTACAAACAATACCGATACGTCGGTATTTTTTTCAGTGAAATTAATGAAAACGGCTTATTAAAATTGGCACATAAAGCTCTAGGCCTATTTACTTCAAACGACAAGTCTGTGCTGTCTTGTGAAATGTGTATGCCTGTGCTGGCTTGTGTAGTTTGTGTGTCTGTTGGGCAAATCGCCCAGAAACCTGGTCCAAATCGTCCACAAACATGGACCGAATCATCCAATAGTCTGGTCCGAATCGGCCAGAAATATGGTCAGAATCGTCCATAGATCTGGGTGCGAAACGTCCTATATAAAAATCTGGTCCGAATCATGAAACTACATTTGTGATACTCAGTCTTATTATTTTAAAGATGGCCTTTTCAGTAAAACTGCATTGGAATATTATCATCGTTTTTTTTTGCACAACACTGCTGTATTTTCTTGTAGTGGCTACTAAACGTTGGTAATAGTAACAATAAATGCTACACGCCATTTGTGAAAAAATAAAAATGAACGCAGCAATTTCCGAAACTCATCGGAAAAATTGCGGAAAACAACGACGCCATAAATATATCTTCCAATCAAAGCAATGATAAAATTATCTTTCAATCAGAGGATTGGAAAATATCTTCCAATCAAAACGCAGATAAAAGTAGTTATCTCGAAATTCGGTTGGTCCCTTATTCTTTACCAGTAAATGTAGGCCTGCAGCATCACTTTCGCTCGCTTTTAGGTTTGCCTAAATTTCATATTATATTGTAGGTCTGATATGTTTTTAGGGGGAAATAAATCTACAAGACAGCATGTACATGCATTAGTTCACAACGCAAAATGTTTTGTTGGACGACCCCTTAAACACTGTTTTAAATTTTTTTAAGTTTATGTCATTATAATTTGAAAAACACTGTGAGTTGCGCGCGCTTCTTGGTTTTACCAAAGTTCATATTTTTGACGTCATCGGAATGCAGTGTGATCAAAGTTCGAAACTCTAAAACTCTTCAACCCTCAAGCTGCCACCGTTCCTAATCTATTCCGTGGTATATACCTATATACATAACTTTTGCATGCTCTTTCCGATGGTGCCATTAGTTTTTCAAAACAACGAATACCTAATGAGTTGATTACATCAGCACGTGACCGCCGATTACTTCTGGCTAGCGTAATCGCTGTATGGTAGGGGGGGGGGGGGGGGTGGGAGAAAATTAATCCCTGATGGGTACGGGTGTGGGATGGGAAAATCTCACCCTCGGGACAAGATATTTGGTCCAGACACTCGGCAAGCCTCGTGTCTGGCCCAAATATCTTGCCCTCGGGTGAGATTTTCCCATCCCACACCCGTACCCATCAGGGATTATAATAATCCCACCCCACCCACGTGACGTTATACATTTATAACGTTATTATGACGCGATGCATTGTATTTGGCTACCAACTAATTCATATTCACGTCATCAGAATGCCGTGTGTTCAAAGTTTGATGCTCTAAAACTCTTTAAACCCCAAGATGCCACCGTTCCTAATTGATTTCGTGATATATACCTTTGGTATATACATAACGTTTGCATGCTCTTTCCGATGGTGTCATTAGTTTTTCAAAACAACGAATACCAAATGAGTTGATTATATCAGCACATGACCGCCGATTACCTCTGGCTAACGTAACCGCGGTATGGTGGGGGAGAAAAATAATCCCTGATGGGTACGGGTGTGGGATGGAAAAATCTCACCCTCGGGACAAGATATTTGGTCCAGACACTCGGCTTGCCGAGTGTCTGGACCAAATATCTTGTCCCGAGGGTGAGATTTTCCCATCTCACACCCGCACCCATCAGGGATTATAATAGTCTCAAAATATCCTAGTACACCAGAAATACCATGGAATACCAGTATATTATGGCAATACCATGGTGTGCCACGATACGTTTCCTATTGGTATCGCTGCAGTAAATATTTGAATTAGAGTTACCCGCCTTGAAATGTTGCAAATTTCTCATGTTTTTTACTCAGCAAAAGCAAAAAGTTGGATTCTAATGCAGAAATGAATTTTTTATCTCATGGAAGTGGTAAAATGTCTCTTTGGTAGGGTTGGGGGTAATATTAGTTACCCCGTGTCTGATCACGTGGCACGGGTTTTTACCTACCCGAAGCCAGCCGTATCCCATAAGGCCGAAGGCCTCATGGGATACGGCTGGCTTCGGGTAGGTAAAAACCCGTACCACGTGATCAGACACGGGGTAACGAATTTATCTATTGACTTTCCGTTTTAGAAGTACAGTCTATTTCATGTGTGAACACACACAGCATGAGATCTTTTATCTTCCATTGTTGAGCCATACAGGTTTCTGTGGAATTTTTGTGCAAAAGAGTTTTTGTGAAAATATGCCGATATGACTAGTATAAAAAAATTATTGAATTTCTTTTTTTCTTTTTTGTCTCAAAAAACATAGCTTATGAACCTCACATTGGAGGGTACTCGACAAGCTCATTCCAAGAAGGGGTCATGAGCTATATTTTGGAAATAAAAAATTAAAATATAATACATGTTCACTGTAAAACTGGAATGACGCGTCTTCTACGGGGTATGGGCAATTTGTAGATTTCGGAACGAGGCTTCCACTGGGTATGGGAAATTTGTTAGTGGCTGGGCGGACGTATCGTGGGTTTCAATGAATATGGTCTCATACCACATATCTATCAACCAATCAAATAAAAAAATTCACTTTAGTCAATAGATAATTAAAGGTACCGCCGAACTAAATATTTGAATTAGAGTTACCCGCCTTGAAATGTTGCAATCTCTGAAAATAAGCAGCCTTGGGAAAATATATTGTTTCAATAAAAATTTGAAACTTTCTAATGACATCTTGAATTATTGTTGAATATTCCAAATGAATAAAGATGGTGATTTTATGACTTTTGGACCAAAAAATACAATTGACGTTTGGTGTGGTTTTTTTGGGGAACTCCCTGAAAAATAGGAGCACGTGACCGGTACTTCCCTTCCGGCCAAATCTTCTCTCTTATTTGTTGCATGACCCCGTGTTTTCGAGTCAGAAAAAGTTGTCTGAAGGGTTATACTTGACAAAGATATTTGAATGCCAAAATTAAAGTGATGCGGTCATAATCTTTTTTCGTTTGAACGTTATAATGGTCGCCTGTGGGAAAATAATTACTGCTGTGATATCATAAGGAACCTACCGAACCTCGAAGCTTCCGGAAAACATTAGCAGCTGCCGACTCTTCAACGATTTGATTTGGCACTATTAATCAGAATTCACGTACCCGCCCACTGGAAGGGTTTTTGAACATAATTAATGCAGATATTTAAGCTTACCGCTGCAAACATCAGATAGCAAACAGAAACATAATGGAACAGGTTTCTAGCGAACGTTTTACTGGCTTTTGGTTTATCCGTGGTGTTGGCATCGTTCGAACAATCAGCTATCTGTAGAAGATTCCCTTGCGGATCAGTGTCTGTTTCGATATTTCCTACATGACAATAACTGTTTTCGGTTTTTCTGTCCCCCATTTTCTAGAGAAGTCTCGGCTCTCGAACAGTGGTGATAAATCTGTCCGTTATCTCAACATTATAACTATAATTTTCACGCGAAGAAAAATCGATTTTCACAAATGACCTATTGACCTGATTGCACGTACATCACAAGGCGAATCCATACAACGCAAACAACGATGGCCTTTTCCTGTATTATCAGAATGTCATTTCGCTGTCGGTCGAAGACATGCCAACTACACTCCCTGGAAGTAATTAGATGCACATATTTCTCAGAAGCGAATCTCTGGATATTCTTATTGGATTCACCTATTTCGAAAAGGTGAATGTCTTGATATCCTCATTTTCTCTTCTGCCAGTTTTTTTGCCTACACGGAATTTGAACAGCGACACATTCATAAATCTCGAGGTGTTTTTTTTATCACTTGACTTCCTTTAGAGTTGTTTCTCTAATTTTAAATTATCTGCCAAAACAGCCGACATGTACTAAAATGGCACATATTTCCCAAAGTCTCAAAATTTTTCTGTTACATCTGGCTCAACATTTCCCTAATTTAACATAATAGCGTGATGCAACTGAAAGAGACAGTGCCGTAGTCGGGGGGGGGGGGGGGGGGCGCACGCCCTCCCCACCCCACCCCACCCCACCCCACCCCACCCCACCCTACCCCACCCCACCCCACCCCAAATTTTAGTCATGCCTCTCTAATTATTGATGCCTTTCACAACTTATAAATTATGGATACAAACGGACTCAGAGTCAAGGAAATTGCGGGGTTTTTTTGTCTCGAATTTCGATTTTTTTCCCGGGGGAGGCCCTCCTCCAGCATGAGGGGTTGTCCCCTCTTATGCTCGCGACCATCTCGCCGCTACGTGGCTCTGATGATACTGCGCATCCTATTCTGTTTGCCCTCTAGTAATTCAGCGATCTGAAAGTAGCGGTTACCCCCATTCCTAGGGAGGTAGCCGCTACGTTGAGATCGCTGAACTTGCCCCCTTAGATATTACGTTTGCCCCTAACTTTGATATCCTGGCTACGCGCCCGGAAAGAGTGGGCAGCATTATACACATTAAACCCTGTCGGCCAGAAACACACGAAACAAAATGTGTTTTTTGCCAAATATTGGCTAATATTTTCACGTAGTCTTTCCTATCTCGGAACTTTAAAGTAGACTGATTTAGCAATCATTGTAGAAAAAGGTCATATGACACCTTTTGGTGTCAGACTTAACCCTACACAAGTTTCAACTGCTTAAACAGAAAATATCGCTTTCGTTGGTTACATTCTCTTTATCAGTCTGGAATGGATTAACTCAAAACGCTTTGCATTTCTACTCTGTTCAGAATGCATGTATATACTGAATATCTTTGCTGTCGTTTGTTTTCTAAAGCTTAACCCAGTATCTGTTTTGGTTGCATGTAGAACAGTACTGCTGGTGATACTTCATAATTCAGACATTTTCGCAGTTTTCTGTATTCAGTTGTCCCAGACAGAAAAAAAGTAGCTTTATTTACTTTGCACTTGTGAACTAAGGCTTCTAGGTGCGACGTTTGAGGAATTTAGTTGTGTCTTTCATATTTCCTGAGGTAGGTCCAGGGACGGAGCTTGGATTTCCTATTGAGAGGGTGGGGGTATAATTTCTTTAAGTATGTCAGGTCAGTATATGCCACAGGTGTATTCGAATGCCGTAGGCCTGAAGTGGGGTAGGTTTGGTCCTCCCTATTGGTGGGGGTTCGGGGACTCAAATTCTATACGCTCAGAGTGAATCTGGGACCCTCTGGTGCTTTAATTTTCCCACTTTTTGCGTGGGGGGGGGGGGGGTGGCACTGTAATTTTTAGAGAAGCCCCCCCCCCCCCCCCTGGCAACGGCACTGGGTAGAACTAAAATGAAGTGGGCATATTTTTTGTGGGTTTTTTCATGTTATGAGCCTTACAGCTTCTAGAGTATTGAGTCATTCAGAGGGACACCAGGACGGTTTATCACCTAGGTTATAGATGCAAAGTTTTGTAGAATTTGGCTGAGAAACCTGTTGAATGAATGAATCTTTATTTAGCAGTATACAAACAATATACAATATACATAAAAATCAAAAGGAGACAGTTAAGCATGTATACCACAGGGAGATGACATAGCCAGATTGGCTGTCTACCTGTCATCTCCCGGAAAATATAACGTGGACGTTGGAATCGAGCTGTTTAATAATTGCTTAATTACACTTGAAACTGGTGGCTGGTGTGGTTAGCACAACTATGGCAATAGACGAGAATTGAAGTACCCAGACCCACTTGCCTTTAGTTCAGGTAGAAACGTCTCGCTGGATAACCAAAACTTCACTTCCGTTGACAACTCCAAATCCTGGCGTCAGTCCGCTGGGAGCTCCCAATGGCAGCTCTCCGCCGACTGGTGCCAGGTGTTGGGCTCTCAAGAAGGGAAGGAGAAATACTAAGTCTACCTAATGAAACTCAATGAAACTTAGAGCCCAGGGACCCGCGTTAATTGGCACAGTTCTTGGGCACGCTGGGCTAGTATATCTACAAAATGCATGCACTGGAGTTTATTCTGGAAAATCTTACCTACTAGAAGCACACTCATTACAGTAAGGATTGTCGCAGTAATCGGGATATTGAGACAGTAATTTTGAAGTTAGTTGTTTTTTAAAAAAATGTTTCTGTTGTTTATATTACGTAAGTCAAGGTCTAGATCATTCCAAAGTTTAGGACAAATGTGTATAGGAAAATTCTCCAGAGACCTTGTCTTTGTTCTAACAGATTCGAGAGAATCTCTTCTTCTACTAGCTCGACCCGTAGTATTGACAGCAGACTGAAAATGATTTCGGAAAGATGACGGCAGGTTATCGTGATACCAATCGAATACGAACAATCATGCGTGCAGTTTAAATAGGTCGTTCACTTTGAGAATCTTGTTTTCTCGAGAGAGGGGATCGGTGTGAGCGATATATTTCTTATTGTTTATTATGCGGATTGAGCGTTTCTGGAGAAGTATCTTTTTGATCGTTCTAGAGTTTCCCTATACGTTTATTCCATACACTAAATGTGTGTGTATCAGGGCATAATAGAGTGTTTTCAGAGCTTCGCGAGGGAGTGTCGTCTTCACTTTATGCAGTGCAAAATTAGCACGTGCGATCTTGGAGGAGGGTTGCGATATATGGTGCTTGTAAGATAGACTATCGTCAATTTGTATACCTAAGAATTTTAGGGATTTCTCAGTATTATTTGAACCTACTCTACTTATGATTTGGCCGTTGATTAGAATATTATGACGAATTTCTGTTGGTTTTTTTGGCCGATGGGTTGATTAGAATATATTTGGATTTGGTGGCGTTTAAGACAAGTTGATTCGTACAGCACCATTCAAAGATTTTCCATAACTCATCATTTATGAGTAGGGCTAACTGGTTTGGGTCTGGTCCGGAAGAATACCCCATGGTGTCGTCAGCAAAAGACAATAAATTGAGGGAGGTAGCGTGATAGATATCATTGACATATATCAGAAATAGGATTGGACCAAGTATCGAACCTTAAGGAACTCCGTGCGATATTGTAACTCTGTCAGATATATAGTTTCCGTATGCAACGTATTGCGACCCATCTGAGAGATAACTTCTAAACCATTCATTGCCCAGTCCCCTAATACCATATTGGTCTAATGTATTAATCAAAATGCTGTTGTTAATTGTATCGAACAGGTCCCAAAATAACGCTAATGTGCTGTTTTTACTTTTCTTATTGTTTTCTTCAGCTATAGTTTTCAGTAGTTGCATGACTAGATGCACCGTACTATGATTTTCTCTAAAACCGTACTGATTCTGGTGCAGGATGCTAAAACGATTTAAGTACTTTAAAAGTCTTACTGACATAAGTTTTTCTAAGAGTTTATAGAATATCGGAAGTATGCTATAATTTGTGAAGTCATGTTGGTCGCCTGTTTTAAAAAATAGGAATAACTTTTGCAGTTTTCATTTTATCGGGAACAATGCTACATGCAAAGGGGCAATTGAAAGTGTGTGTTAGAGGGTTAAATATGGGATCGATAGTTTGTTTGAGAAGATTCGAGCTTATTTCGTTATAGTCCTTGCTCCCTTTAGACTTCAGGGACTTTACAAAGTTCTTCACAATGTTCTTCACTTCAAACTCACATATAGGACTCACGTAAAAGCTACTTGTGAAATTTTGTTCCATGAAGTCATAAGGCGACTTGTTGGTCCTAGGTATTATACTATCAATTATCTGTCACAAATCTTAAGATGTAATACATAGACAAAACTACATGTATGTTTCAATGAGTCGTTTTGTATTCAATGAGTCAGATGTGCGTAGGAAGAAAACGTCGAGACCGAAGGTCGAGACGTTTTCTTTCTACGCACATCTGACGAATTGAATACAAAACGACTCATTGAAACATACATGTGGTTTTGTATTTATTACATGACCCAAGCACCTACTGACCTAATTTTCTTTTCTATCAACGGTGGTAAACACCATGCACTTTATGCTACATGGCGTGAACAGGTTGGAACAGGTTGGTGTGCAATACGGAATTCCGTATTGCACAGCCGTATTGCACAGCCGTATTGCACGCCGTATTGCACAAGACAGACTGCATGGGCATGTAATAAATTCCCAGACTTTCCAGACTATATGATGTCATCGACTTGAGGTGTCCATTTTATATCCCTTTTTGATTAACGTATTAGCGTGTAATATATTCCACCACACGCTAGATTAAAGAAAAACAAAGAATGCAGGTGTTTAACCTGTATTTGAGAAATTGAGAGTCCCAAAATTTTCTCCAAAGTATCCAACGGACGTGACAACAGTTACTTATTCCCAGTTCCTCATTCGACATTCGTTATGAGCCAATTTTATCGCTTGATAACGAATTTCGAATAAGGAACTGGGAATAAGGAACGATTGTAACGTCCCAAAGTATCAAATATTTGAGGCGGGTAATCAGTATTGTTTAAATAATATCTGCAATATTATTTTCACTATTTAGCATTAGAGCTGTAGGTTAACCGAAACCGAACCGAGTTTTTTTGTTTTTTTTTAAAAAACCGAAACCGTCGACATCCCGTAATCTAAGGTTTTTCGTTTTTATTAAAATACTCTCTTGCTGCAGAAATTCACAGAATGTAGCCATCCCAGAGTAGTGAGAGTACCCAGACACTGCCAATGGCAGTGTCTGGGTATTCTCACTACTCTGGGATGGCTACATTCTGTGAATTTCCGACATTTCTGCTTAGTTGTGTTCGCAACTTTCCTCAAGTTGCGCGTAGGTGTCAGACCTCTAAAAATGGCCAAGCACAATAAAAGTTCTGTATATTTAGGTAATTATTATATTGGCCTTCCTGATTCTTCATGAATTATAACTTATTTCGGGCATTCATTGAGTTTCATTCAATTTCACTGCCATTCAGTTATGATTCCAGACATATAGAATGAGTTTTATTGAATTTTATTTGGCCTCATGAGCAAACCGAAAACCGAACCGAACCGAGGTTTTACTCAACATGAAAAACCGAAACCGAACAAGAAACTTAAAAACCTACAGCTCTATTTAGCATGTGACCCCGTCTTGCAACACGCAGGATATTTCAATCTATATTTCAAAGAATTAGAATATTTCTAGTTGTGTGAATTGGAGGAGCGAAGAAACATGAAACACTCGTAAAAACTTCAAAAATGACGTTAAATGAAAAAAAGAGGAAAACAGGTTTTGTATTTTTTGATACCTTTCAAAGACTCGATTTTCAGGAAAATCGGACAAACTTTAATTTTCTGACGCAGTCGTTATTCACGTCTGCAAACACTTTCGGAGTAAATGCTACGTGATCGCCGAAAACGAAAGTAAGGTAACAGATAGAATATAAATCGGAGATTAATAATCCAAAATTACAGAAGCAAGCACTTCATAAATTGAGTGTTCCGGTGTAAAAGAAGTCCGTAGGAACGTTAGTCCCTCTGGACTATTATTCCGCGGAATTATAGTCCTAGGTCTAACATTTCTAGGAATAGTAGTCCGCCGGACTACTATTCCTCGAAATGTTAAACCTAGGACTATAATTCCGCGGAATAATAGTCCAGAGGGACTAATTTTCCTACGGACTTCCATTCCTTTTAAACCGGTGTGACATGTATCGAGTTATGGTCCAAGGGAGATAACTTCACAATAAAAAGTCTTCTCTGTTTTCAGTTTCACAAGGCATATTTCACTTTTAGTGAAGATCAGAGACAAATTATCATTCTTTGAAGCCTGAAGACAGGTTCTAATGACAATCTGTGGTACATCACATGCCAGTACAAATGAATCACCATTTCTTTCTGATGACGGGAAGAGAAATAAGAAATAAACTAAGTTCGATCAACCCAAGTGCGAGCAATCACAATTTAACAACAGAAACGCACCTCCAAGTTATTCTACACACAGCATCATAAAATGAAAGAATGGTACAAGAATAACAAAGTTAGAAATTATTGTTTTGAAGTTGGCGAGAAAATTCGAAGTGAACTTGATCAATCAGCAAGTCGGCAAATTAAAACCATATTTTTCTAAACCAACAGCAGTCGTCAACATCAGAAATAACAGTATTACAGTGAAAAACGGTACTAAAGGGCACACCAATTGACTTATCACACAGTATCAAATGGAACATTTTAGACTCTTCAACTACGAGAAATAGTGCTCATATATTCAGTTTTCCTTGTTTTAATTCGGCACAAAACCAACTGAGTGTTGTTCAGCCTTCCATAGGATATCCCTAACGTTGAGATCTGTACCCACTTATCTTAAAGACAATGTTTAGCACAGAACTGATTTTGCATGACTTTCAAATTTCTTTCGATTTAAACTTTAGTTTATTTCCGAAAGAGGAAATATGTGTTTTTGCTATGTAATAAGTATCGAATTATGGCACAAGAAAGATAATTTTGTGTTTTCAAGTTCATGGCGTTTGTTGGTCATGTGATTAAAATCACGTGACTATGGTATAAACAACATAATATGACCTCTTGAAATGGTATTCAATTCATTCAATTTGGTTGTACTCCACACATAATATAAATTGCGTGCTTTTATCGATTTAACCCTTTACCCAACGTAACGGCCAAAACCGTCCAGCGCTATTCTCAAAAATCGCTGATTAATTTTCATTACATTTTCATTTTTTGCCTCAGAAACATAGGTTATGAACCCTCTTTGGAACGAGCTCGTCGAGCTCGTTCCAATGAGGGTCATAACCTATGTTTGTGAGACAAAAAATGAAAAAAAATAGTTATTCAAAAATTTTGTTTGCAAGTGTCGTCTGCTTTTCATGTTAGGTAAAGGGTTAATAAAAAATGATGCACATGTGACACCATTGCGAAACCTTGTCAAAATTTAAAAAAAACGAAAGACAAAATACACAGACTTTAAGAAAACGTACCAAATTTTGGTAAACATCCGAAACTCGACCTAGACTAAAGAAAGATTACCCATTCTACTATATAGAAAAAGCCTATAACATGAATTCTCGCTTTACACACCAACCGTGGTGAACACGCCAGCAATGGGATTTCAATAGTTAACATTTACACCGACAGTGAAACAACATCCAAAATGACCTTTGCTGACCTCACCTTGAATGCAAACTTGTCTAAATTTATCACTCGTCGCCTCGTGAAGAGTGAAATGAAACCGGCAATTATTTTTACGTTTTTAAATAAGTTCACCTCATAAGATACCAAAAACTAACAAACAGACGTTGTCTCGTGTTAATAAAGCATCCATAACTCGAAATAATATGTTATTAAAATGAAAAAAGACCCCGTAATTTTCGCGTTTCGTTTTCTATTTCGTTTCGACGATAAAATTGCAAGCGGAAGTACCGCACACCGGTGTTCATGTAAACAAAAACAGAATCGCAAGTGTGAATATTAATTTATTTAACATTTAAACTCTTATTAATCTGACGATCATGGTATAAATAAAATATACCCAAAGTAGCTTTGTGTACCAAATGTTCACCACTCGTTGTGAAGTTGTGTTAATCGCGCACCAAAGGCTCGCGGATAACATCACTTCACCATTCATGGTGAACATTTGGTACATTTGATATATAAACCTAGGGCCTTGATATGATAAATAAATAAACTTGAATCTGATCCCCATAAGGATGTTGCATACCAAATATCAAAAGATTCTGGCTGGTGGATCTGAAGAAGAACATTTTCAACGGATATCCTCATATTGCACTGAGCAGCAGAGGGGCGAATGTACAGCTGTATCGATCATCCGAGCCTCCCAGTCTCTGCTCCCGAACAAACTGTATATCCGTCTCGGCCAAGCAGGTCAGTCTAGAGGCCACCAGACCCGCGCAGCCGCGCAAAGCCTCTCAACCCGAGATCTGTCAGATTCGGGCTCATCAGAACCACCCAGCCTCGCCAAGCCTCCGAGGCCGAGTGCGAAGTTGATCGGAAATTTAGACAATCCAGCTATATACTGTCTACTTTGGATGTTCTGATCGAGGATATATTTGCGAAATTGCTCGAATCTACACCCGTTAAGCAGCAATTCATTGACCTGCACACCCAAGCCCCCTCCTCTTGCGAGGCTACCTACCAACGAACAGTTGGTTAAGATGACGAACGATATCAGAGCCGAGTTCGAAATGGACGGCGCCACTGCTGTCTTCTCCACGCGGAAGGTTGAGGTAGAGGATCCGTTCCACGTTGGCGACATCCAGATTTCGGATGATATCGAAATCGAGGCAGATCGTATCGCCCTAGATGCTAGAATGACAGATGGGAGAGCAGCAGAACTCATAAGACAACTTCCCGAGGGCGAGTACGTTATGAAACTCAAGCTCTGGCGCGAGCGGGACGAGGGGGTCTGGGTTGTCGAGGGCAAATTTGATGTTAAGACAGAGAGAAGGAAAGGCCAGGGGTGTGTCGAAATTATTCGAGATACCAAGCCAGGTGCCCCGATTGGGATCGACTGCCGTACTACAATAGTGCCTATCCCGTTACCACACGGGTCTATGGGTACTATCCTCTCACAGACCCAGACCGAGGAAAACTATCCCCGCTGAAAAATGTCAATCTCAAATGCGTCGCCCAGTGGTTGAGCATTTTGAGCCCCCCCCCCCCCCCCCCCCCCAGGGACAAGGTTTCACCCAAATCAGGCGCCAGAAAATACAGAGGTAGGAAGAGAGAATTCACGGAACTGGAGTATCACTTGAGGACGTGGCTGGACTCGAAAAAGATTCTGAAGAGATTTATACTTCTTAAGTACATCGCTGGTGAGGATATATATCACAGTGAAAAGTACCAGTAGGGGAATGGTATCCGAGGAAAAGTAGAACTCATCGTTCACAACGGTCCCGCCAGGCCCCAAGATCTCAACTTCTCGCAAAAGAAGCAGCTTCACATCATGAGGGTGACGTGCGGGACGCCATAAAACGAGCCACTCAAAATGAACAATGGCAGTCTAGCTCCTGGATGGTAGCTCAGAGAACCGCAGGCAGCTCAACGCCGACCACTGCTCCATGACGAAGCAATGGAAGGTTGCACTCACTTATAATACAAAACCCTAGGGGATAGAGCGTTCGGGATAAATCACGCAACAAGAGTCATGGCGAGAGAAAGGAACGGGTGCAAGCCGACAACAGCCTCATTCCTGGATAACATCCAGAAAATCAGTGTTGGGCACGCTATGGCGGTCTCTGGAACTCAGAAAGGTACCACGTAAATAAATTACTTCATTAGCACTGACATGAAGGCGTGCTACCCCGCTAGCTCCCTGGGATGAGGGGAAAACAAAATCTGAGAGTTGAAGCTCGGGTCGAGGGCGTGCAGAGTATCTGACATACTAACAACCATGGCGCACTCGCGCAGTGCCTCGATAACATGAAAGTTCGAACAACATGGCCTTGAAGCCGGAGTTCTTCGTTGTTCCAGTCGAGTCCTCCTGTGCGTTTTCGAGACCATTGGTCCCGGGAGGCTGGAGTTCGTCTAAGCCCTTATCTTCTACTTCCTCCATTTAGTTTCCACAATTAATACATTGATTATTATTATTAAAGAAAAATTAAGCTAGTTTTACTTATGTAACTGGGTTTATAGGTGTCATGCACGGAAAGAACTGCCTCCTGGCCTATCGCAGTTTCGTTCTTCGCGCCACGATCACATTCCGCCCAGCATCCACCTTCTTAGGAGCATCCATCCGCTGGATATCCTTATCATGAGTTCGTTCTCTTTCTACGTCTCTTGTATTTCCAAAACTAGTTCAAGGACCAGGGCTCACACGTCACCGAGCTCAGATCATGCCGATAAATGGATCAGCTTCTCGGTCTGCAATCAGCTTCGGTTGGTTCTCGGGGGAATGGGATGGGTAGAAATATATTTGCTGCTGTTGCATATAACTGCAAGGCTGTGGTACCTAGAGTCTTCGCCGTAGCAGTGCCTAGACACGCCTCGCATCGTGCGTAAAGCCTCCGCACTTTTTCGTCTTGCATGGTGTCGATCTTGTCCGCTGAGTGGGCTTGTCCAAGTATTGTTGTTTACCCTTCCCCACACCCAGCCAGAACCGCGGACCTTTCTTGCTTTTTCTAAACAAGGCTTGGCTGATGTACTACATCCTCCTGGGTCTCAGTGGCACACACTGAGGACGCGAACTCTTCCTGTCCTTCAGGCAAGAGTCGGTCTATGATCTCATCCCAGTCAATTCAAGCTTTGTGAAAGACTATAGACACCCGTCGCCTAAGTCTAAGATACTAATAAACTCCACAAAAAGACAGGTCAGCAGAAGTGCTTCCCACGTGCTATTGCTTATTTTAGCACCTAATAAGCAGGCGGCTGATTAGTCTTTAGCAGAAGCCTAGCGTGCTTGGTTTCGGATAATAACGGGCTTACTCCAGCTCCCTCCCCACGCGAAGCAATCACATCGTTCTTCCGAAGACAGTCTCCGAAGCTTACACGGTCTTTGCAGTGGAATAGAGTAACCTGGCGGGTCTGCTCTCTACGGTTTTTCAGGACCGAATTGTATTTGTGAGTCAGCGCCCACACGCTTTGCTCTGTGTGATGGCCACCGTGGCCAACCATAGCAGCATGTCATTTTTCTTCGTAAGAGCCTATCAATGATGTACCGGGTGGCTTTCCCCTAGAACAGGTTTCTACGGGACCGCAAATAGTGGTGAAGCCGCTCTGTGGGGTCTGAGATAAAGGTTTGTGTGTTTTACCTGATCTGGAAAGTTCTGTTATACCTGATTGTTGGGCAGAGGATCACTGTGTGTGTGTCCAGCAGGTTACTTAAGAAAACTGTTTTCCCGCAGCCCTCTGAGAAGTAGCAGCCATCCTCATTATTAAGTTGGGCACCTGTGATCACATATAGATAGACACTCAATGCGCCGGCCTTTTCAGCGGTTTTCAGTCCTCCATGAATCCGGTCGCTGTCGGTCGTCCTCATGTCAAAACACACGGAGAATTTAGTAGACAAGAACATTCGCTAGAGCGAGATCCTTGCGACTATCACCACCTCAGGATGACGTTTGTTGGTGGTCAAGGATGCGAACTGATGGGCGGTAGGTTGGTAGGCGCGCAATCTCTATCTGTAGAGTTGGTTGGGTAAACCCTCAATGGTAACCTTCACCATTATGATCTTGGGTTTGTAGAAAGCTTCAGATTTGCGGGAATAAGACGATGAGCTCGAACCACCAAAGAACATCAGATTGCTTTTGATATCCACATCATGTCCATCTTATCTTTTTCGAACTTGCGTTGTCTGTTGATTCTGTCGTAGAGAACAGCGATGCGTCCGGAGTATTGGTTACGAATCACTCTGAACAGGTCTGTCAGGGTGACCATGTCGTAGTCATTGAAGGTCAGTTCAGACTCTAGCCTTCCACCGAGCACGCTCTGGTGGAATGGCATGTGATTCTATAGGAGCTCGAAATCAGAGGAGAACATGAATATGCCCTCGCCGAGGTAACGTTCTATCTGCGGTAAATATTAGTGCTGCGTCTGGTAATAACGTATTTAGGGTCCTATATCCTGGGGTCGATGTTAAGGGATCTGGCGGTAAGAGCCTTGTGGATGTCATAAAAATACCCCATGGCAACTACAAGGTCTGTGGGCTGAATGACAAGGTATTTCAGATAGTCGGAGCACAACAGATAGCATGCCGGTGAAATTAAACACGCAGGGGAGTACCTTGGTGGTTACTAAGGGTGGAATACCAGGGGAGTACCTTGGTGGTTACTAAGGGTGGAATACCAGTAAACAGTATACGGGTGGGGGACAAGCTTCCGAGGCTTATAATATGTTATGAGCTCAGCGTCCATCTATCAGATATCAGTATCAAAGACAATATTCCGAACCGAACCCAGTACTCTACTTAGGGCATGGCTGGTGGAAAATGAAGGATTTGTCTGTGGCAGGATGGAGACCTTCCCATATTTGCAATACAAAAAGCTCACCTCATACCCCATCGACCAGTTCACAATTCAGATTTTAGATAAAGACGGACAGGAGGTGGATATAGACTACCTATCCGTCACGCTGGATATTCGAAAACATGTCTGACAGTGGAGGACTAGGTAAATATGAAGTGATTGCGTGCGCTACCCTTCAGCTGCCGATCTTGGAGGTACATTCGGATTCGGGGATCCGGGAAGAGAGGACGAACTGAGCGTATTACAGCTCTCTGGCTAGAAATACAAGAGAAAACAGATTCCTGTCGCTGTCCCGATCTCTCCGGGTAAATCTGCTAAGCTTAGCCGTTTGGATTTGAGTGCAACTATCGAGAGGCAGCAACCAATGCGCTGTGTGCAGAAAACCTGTTGTAGATGCGGACGGGTGTGAACTCGACTTCTGGCTCGCTCAAACGTGCCTCGCGCTGGGACCCGAGCACAGGCTGCGCAAGCCCCAGAAGAGTGGGGACTTGCTAGTCTCCTCTATTCCATTCGGTAAGACGCCTAATGTTGGGTATGCATTGAGCACTGAAACAAAAGGTCAATCGTCAGACTGAAATTACTGCCAAAGTTCTTTACCATATCTTTCCAATGAATCCACGATAGTCATGCAGGTATTCAGTGGGGCCTCTTGTCCTACCGATAAGGAGCTTGTCATCATTATCCGCGGTGATGAAGTTAAACTCTCACTAACCGGCGCAAAAAAACCGGATTCTCAGGGTAAATATGGGATTCTCAGAGAATGCTATGAGATTCTCAGAGAAAAATGTTAACAAAATCGTGAAAATCGGTAGACGCGATTTTGACATTTTTATCGAAAGAGAAGTTTTTTTCGGAAAGGTAGGTACCAATACATTTACCATTATCCAATAGTTTAACTATCCCCTCGATGTCCTGTTCGCGAACAGTATCTGTTACTGTCCATTAAATGGGAGAAATAGGCTGTATAAAATGGGAGGGTCCGCAGAATTTTTAGCTTTGCTCCAGTGCGAGTGACCTTTTATAAAAATTTCGAGGTTTTCATATCGACTTATAGGCTTATAATCACAATCACGGCGGAACAGTTTCAAATTGAGACGCCCAGGTTTACATGCCCGTCATTGCATCGAAATATGGAAAATTTTACGATTTCTTGGGGATGGTGTAAAACAAGAATGACAACGCGGCGTTTCAGAGAGTGACAACGGTGTTTCAGAGCGACGAGGGAAGTTTTAGTCAGCTGAAGCCACTCCGGTGAGGCGTAATTCTAACCTTTTCACCCAATACCACAAATCTAAATGGTATAGTTCAGGTCCTGCTATTAGAGGGGCATCCACATGATTAAACCTATACAATGACCAAATCACAGCGCTTTCTACAGGCTGATAAAGCTCCTAAAATATCAGAATTTCCTCCATTGCATTTCCCTGCTATATTAGTATATACTGATGTATGCTTGGCTACAGTTAAAACTAGAAGTCCTGTCATGAAATGCGCACAAATAGCACGTTGATATGCGCGTTATTGTGCGCGTTATGACCCAATTAAAGCTATCATATTCTGTTCATATGGCCTGTGCACAGGCAGTGTTTCAGCCAATGGACCTCCGGGTAACCCGGAGGTCCATTGGCAGAAACATTGCATGTGTTTGCTATGAGTAACCAGGAGAACCTGCCGTGCTTTGGATGCCATTCGATAACGGCAATTGCGCGCAATTCCAACGCGCAATTAAGCCTAGATAAGCGCACTATTTGTGACAGGACTTCTAGTTCTAACTGTAGCTGTGGGATACCAATTCAAATCCGTTTTTTTCTTTCTCAAATTTTGACATCCGAAACAAACGAAATATAAGATTGATTGTTTGGTAGTAGATTGAGCTTTTCTACATCAGAATCACTGGGGATATCAATTCCAGATCCGATAAAGGCTTTACACATCACTGAGTATTACCAGAACCTACTTGCAGAAAGCGCCAAGATTTGGTTATTGTATAGGTTTAAAATGCCATGTGGATGCCCCTCTAATATCAGGAAATGAACTATAACATTTAGCACTAAACCCTATATTCCATAGAAAATGTTCGATAAGTTAAATTTCGGTCAGTATGATTTGACAACGTGTTCTGCTACTTATTCATACCTGAGTTAATTGTATTTGTGCATCTTCCGATTGAATAAATAAATTATACCAGCTTCCAAAATGCCAGAACCTGCTTGTAGAAAGCGCCGAGGTTTGGTTATTGTATAGGTCTAAAATGTCATGTGGATGCCCCTCAAACATCATGAGCTGAGCTATAACATTTAGACCTATGGTATTGGTCAAAAAGGTTCGAATTCCGTCTCACCGGAGTGGATTCAGCGGATGAAAAACTCCCCTTGTTGTCCTGAAATCCCGTTGTCACTCTCTGAAACGCCACGTTGTCATTCTTGTTTTACACTATCCCCAAGAAATCGTAAAATTTTTCAATATTTCGGAGCAATGAAGGACATGTATTCCAGACGTCTCAATTGGAAAGAAGTTCCGCCGTAATTATAAGCCTATAAGCCGATATGAAAACCCCGAAATTTTGATAAAAAGGCCACTCGTATTGGAGCAAAGCCAAAAATTCAGCGGACCCACCCATTTCGTGCAGCCTATTTTTCCCATTTAATGGACAGTCACAGATATATAGATATTATCATAACAGTGTGTTGATCCGTGTCGTAGTATCACGTCGAGTTGAGGTGGCCAGATTTTCGGATCTCACGAGCTGCCGCAGGCAGCGAGTGTGATCCGAAAATCTGGCCACCTCAACGAGACGTGATACTACGACACGGATCAACACACTGTTATGATGATATGTTTATCATATGACATTGTTTCGATGTCAAATTCACCCAAATTTGCCATTTTAATTAATATGCGGTGAAAACCCGGTTGCAAAATAGCAGACGAAACAACAACGACTTCCCTAGTTACGAAAACTATTCACGGAAACTCTCGGATATTTCCGTGGGAGTGTGATATGGATTTTTGATTTCCGTAAGAGTGTGATATGGACTTTTGATCCGGAAAAATCTCACCCGGTGTGATACAACAGTTTTGGAAAACATCGTCAAACAGTAGTGATATTTAGGGTAAAAATGTCATAGTCATATGATAATGTTCGCGAACAGGACTTCGAGGGGATAGTTAAACTACTGGATGAAGGTAAATGTATTGGTACCTAGCTTTCCATATATCTTCTCTTTTGATAAAAAATGTCAAAATGGTGATTAGCGGCTATCGAATTTTCACGATTTGTCTTTGAGAATCTCAAAGTATACAATGAGAATCCCATATTTACTCTGAGAATCCGAATTCGATTGAGCAGTGTGAGAATAGCAGATAACTGGTTTCTGAGCACCTCGATCAATACTATTTTCATCGGACGACTACAGTTTACGGCATACCAAGATACGTTTGACCGGTGAACATTTGGAGATGTTCCGACATGCCCACCATAGCATCATGAGTTTGTACCCAAAGCTGAGTGATGAGTCAATGGCAACCGAATCAATAGTCCAGGCACATTAGACATAAAAATGAGAAAGTAAGGAAAAAAATCGGAGAAAGCTGATTTTTTTATGTTTCCGGGACACACATTGCGGATAAAGTGTGAAAAGTCCCCGTGAATCCGAGTTGAGCTTTTTTAGTTATAGCGTTTTTTTGATTAAAAAAAAAATTCGACCCAGCTCCATATTTCTCATTCTTATTCGCCTTAGTAGGGTGAGAATCATAAATATCGAGCTGAATTATATTGAGAATACATATCCCCAACAGAAAATGCCAACTTTGTACCAATCCTCACACTCAATGGTGAAATATTCACGAAAATGTACAAAATTACGAAAAAAAATTTATTGTTTTCATACACACAACGGTACACAACGTCCATTAAATCAAATCTACGACTACTTTGGGAGTTAAATTATATATCAAAAATTGCAGAAAAGCAGTGGCTTTATAATGATATATAACAATAGTCATTTATTCCATAATGAACTGGTGAAACGTGTGAAATATTAACCATACCCCCTAAACTCAAATTCAAACGGCATCGACTTTTCTCATTCAAATACCGTATTATAGCATCATTGCTTCAATTTCCATGTTCGATTAAATCACATGATGTGGTGTTCGCCTACACTCAAGATGCATTGGCATGTAATGTGTGCACGCCCTTGATGTGTACTCATAAACAAATTTGTATTGTACAGACAACGCTCTTTAATTTGATGCAAAATAGCCTTGAACGACTTTCATCAGGAAACGCTGTTTAATTCCGCATTCCAGGTCTTTATGTACAGACAACGCTCTTTAATTTGATGCAAAATAGCCTTGAATGACTTTTATCAGGAAACGCTGTTTAATTCCGCATTCCAGGTCTGTCCATTGCACAATTTGCTCTGTTCAGTATTGGACACTCCGCATTTGATGCCTAGATATTGAAACCAATGATCCCTTGATAGATATATATGTAATTTTGCCTGTTGTTGATTATTAGAGTCTTGTGTTATTTGTAGAACTGATCAGTTATGTTGTTGGCATATCACTTAGCGTTACCTGTTGATACCTTACGGTGACAACGAAGCAGGTCCGCACATTGATATCTGTTCTGAGGTATTGTACTTGAGTTTATTGTGTCTATCATCTTTTTTCTGTTGTGACTTTGGCAATGGATAAATGTATCAAATGTAACGATGAGTTGACCGGCTCGTCCGGAATAACTACACTTGGTGAGCGGGGTATAGAAAAGTTGGTTGCTGTAAGCGTCGAGCTTGGCGATAATCTTTTTGCCGGTTCGAAGAAACCCACAGTTGGTGAGAAAATTCACAAATTCTGCTACAAGAATTATACACGGGAAAGTTCTGTAAGAAAAAGTAAGAGAATGTCTCTAGATGCAGCTGAATCTGAAGAATCTGGTACATCTATGACAAAAAAATTGCGCTCTGATCAAGATGCTTTCAATTTTAAACTCCATTGTCTGTTCTGTGGAGAATCCGCCGACAAACAAACTCATATACCCGTTCAACGTAGAAGAGAAGTCCACACCGTTGAAACATTGACTTTTGTTGATAGTATCAGAATCCGTTGTTTGAAACGTAGTGATGAATGTGGTGAGTCTGTACTTACTCGGATCGGTCGTGCTATCGATCTAGTGGCCGAGGAAGGTCGGTATCACCATGATTGCTGGACAGGATTTGTCAGAGATAAGCCTGAGCGAACTCTTTCACGGGGTAGGCCTGTTGCAGACAAGAAAGCACTTGCATTCCATGAATTGTGTACCTTTATGGAGAACAGCGATGAGTGTCAGTTTTCCTTGAGCGAATTGGCAGAGACGTTTGAATCGTATCTTGGTGACGAAGTCGGTTACACAATTAAACATCTTAAAACCAAACTGCTTGAGCATTTCGGTAGTAGAATCTCTATTACAACACTGAGGTCCCTAAAAAATGTTGTCACATTCAGAGATTCATCAGACAAAATACTATATGATTCGTGGTACTCAGACAAATGTACAAATGAAACTGATGAACGTATGCGCATCGTCAAGAAAGCATCGGCTATAGTCCGCGATGATATTCGGTCAGCCATTTACGAGTGTGACGTTTATCCCAAACCCGATTCGTTATCTGTATCTAGTGATCTACTACCCGATACACTCCAAACCTTGTTACAAGGGATAGTTGCTCCGTCGCAGCGTGGGCAAAACATCCAAGCCAACCAGAGACGCGTGACAGCCATAGGTCAGTCTCTAATAAGTTCTTGTCGGCCCCGTTCATTCTTGTCACCAGTATTATTGTCGGTAGCAGTTTACATACATAGGAAATTCGCATCTCGGGAATTGATCGACATTCTGAATGGACTAATGTTCTCTTCTAGCTACCGGGAAGTTCAACAATACGTTCATTCTGTCATGATAAGCAAAGGTCCGTCGCCTAGACTTGCGAACTTCACACAATTCGTTTTCGATAACGCCGATTGTAATGTGCGCACGCTAGATGGCAAGAATACTTTCCATAGTATGGGAGGCATCGCCTGTATAACTCCAAGCAGAGATCACACAGAAGAGTCTCCGATAAAACGACTAACTGGTGATCATTCGAATATTGGCTCTGGTGAATTCGCGTACATCCCTTTGAAAGGTTACAGTAAACCAAGCAAATCGGGTCTTGACGAAATTGTGATGAAGGATTTATCAACTTTGGGTGAATCTGATCCGAAAAATTTGAAACTCGCAAAAACAGTCGACAGTCTTTGGTCTTTGACGCATGTACTGAGAGTACCTTGCCCATCTTGGGCTGGATATATGCACATTGTCACATCATCAGATGATTATGAAACAAGTGAAGTCGAGATACTTCCCTTTATTAATTTTGATCCATCCAACCCGAGCACAATTTACACTGCTCTCATGTTTGCACAAACTGAATGTGAGAAACAGGGACTGAACGTTTGTCCAGTGACGTTTGACCAACCACTTTATATCAAAGCAGTGGAGATTGTGTCTTCGTCAGATAAGTTGACAAATGTTTTCGTTAGACTCGGCGGCTTCCATATGATTATGTCATATTTAGGGGCAATTGGTTCGATCATGGCTGGTAGCGGCTTGGATGAACTTTGGGGGATTGTTTATGCTGGTGGGTCAATCCATCATTTGATCAGTGGTCATGCATATTCAAGAGCAGTTCGTGCCCATTTGCTAACACAAATTGCCATTACAAAACTTGTGTTTGAAGAAAGCCGAACACTAGATAACATAGACTGCACAGAAGTCAATGAAATATTCTGTGGACTTGCCAGAGGTGACTGTACAACAGCTGACGCTGTCAATCAAGAAAGTGTCAACCATCTACTGTCAAAATTACACGAACTGCTCCAGATTGCGTCCGTAGGACGCACAGGAAAGCTTTGGGTACAATACTACGAGCAAATAGGTCTTCTCCAGTTGTTCTTGAGAGCAGAGCGCACAGGCGACTGGGAACTCCACACATATTGTGTTCGCAATATGATTCCAGTATTTCACGCAGGTGGTCATTTTGCATACGCAAAAAGTTCTCATCTCTATTTGCAGCAGATGAATGAGCTAACAGAAATAATGCAACAGGATGATTTGAAGTTGTTCACTGAGAAAGGTTACTTTACCATAAGGCGCGGCAAATCCGTTAGGAAAATCGTCATTTTTTGCGTAAATCCGATACTTTTTTGTGAATTTTCAATAATTTTTCGCAGAAATTGTCACAGAATGCACATTTTCCTCTAGGTAAATGAATATTAGACATTATGTAGCTCGAAATACGCGTAAACAAAAAATACAGTTGGATCAATTCGAGGTTACAAAGTTCGTGCGATTTTTTTTGATTTTTTTCAAACGCGTTTTCGAAAAAAGGCTGCAGAAAAAAAGCTCAACTGGGATTTTAGGGGACTTTTGTCTAATCGTTCAGTGACATGTACTCGACATTCCCTGAAAAAATCAGCTTTCTCCGATTTTTTTCCCTAGTGAAACCTAATGTTCTTGGGCTACAAGGAGATCGGCGATATCAAAGCTCGCGAATGGCCCAACTTGACCAGAGGCGCTCTATCTGGAAAAAGTGTGAGCGAAGAGTTAATTTGTAGATTGTATTAAAAAACAGCTTAGGGCTTGGAATCGGCGAAGTTGGATTATTATCTTCTATAGTTGCTTCTACAATAAATATAGTCATAGAGACTGACGCCGAGGCTTGCGCTCTTCTTATTATCTTTGGATAATTCTTTAGCCGCCAGTTAAGCCCCCAAACCTCAAAACGTTTGATAATGCCAGTTGACAGACTTGTCTCGAGTTGAAAGCTCATAGATGACGTCACCACGTCTATAGCACTTTATCTATTGACTAAAGTGAAATTTTGGATTTGATTGGTTGATAGATACGTGGTATGAGACCTTATTCATTGAAACCCACGATACGTCCGCCCAGCCACTAACAAATTTCCCATACCCAGTGGAAGCCTCGTTCCGAAATCTACAAATTGTCCATACCCCGTAGAAGACGCGTCATTCCAGTTTTACAGTGTACATGTATTATATTTTAATTTTTTATCTCCAAAATATAGCTCATGAGCTCTTATTGGAATGAGTTTGTCGAGTACCCTCCAATGTGGGGTTCATAAGCTATGTTTTTGAGACAAAAAAGAAAAAAAGAAATTCAATAATTTTTTTTATACTAGTCATATCGGCATATTTTCACAAAAACTCTTTTGCACAAAAATTCCACAGAAAACTGTATGGCTCAACAATGGAAGATAAAAGATCTCATGCTGTGTGTGTTCACACATGAAATATATTGTACTTCTTAAACGGAAAGTCAATAGATAAATTCGTTACCCCGTGTCTGATCACGTAGTACGGGTTTTTACCTACCCGAAGCCAGCCGTATCCCATGAGGCCTTCATGGGATACGGCTGGCTTCGGGTAGGTAAAACCCGTACCACGTGATCAGACACGGGGTAACTAATAATATCACACGTTAAGAGGGACATCGAGGGGACGGGGAAAGCGGGGTCGTAACCCCAGAACCCGGCGTTGTTGGTTTGACTGCTTGGTTTGCCCGCTCATGGATCCCGGTGCGCGGGCTCCACTCCTCGAGCCTCTAAACAAAGGTCTGCAGGTAAAAGAGCTTGAATGCATGCTTGTGTAGTATACACGTAGTGTACACAGGATACCTCATCTTTTGATACCTCAAGAATGAAAATTTTCCCGAACCTCAGCCAACGAGTGAGGTGGCACCCCCTCTCGTGTTTGACCCCATCTCGCCCTTCGAAGCTCGGATGATACCTTCGCAACATGTGACCTCCTTCGTCCAAATATGCCTCTTGACGACAGTGCACTGTATCATTACTGAGGCCTGTCTTCTGCGCACATGTGATCTCTTGCACAGCGGCATGACGTCTCATCCGTAGTCCCCTGCCCATCTCCCAAACATAAGATCTTCTAGGTACACGGAATGGTACTTCGGCGATAGAGATGAACAAACTGAGATAATGAAACGAACACACTTTCAGAACACATTCCCGCACAAAATACATGGCCGCACCCATTTGTCAAATTAGCAACCACACACCACAACAGAAACTAAGATGGCGGTCCCTATCAAACTAAGATGGTAGCCTTTAAAACAGTTATCGGGTTGTTTTCGGTGATACTCTTGGTTCTCTTATTCTTCTTCTCTTCTTCTCTTATCTCTCAACATAATCCCTTTGAATCAACACAGACTTAGAACACATCACAACAAATCCACTCGTCCCCATTACGACTGCGCACAACCACAGAAGTAGTAGATGTATGAAACGTGCACTATTGGGAGGACCTAGTGCAGGACCTAGGAAGTGACGTCATGTCACGTGACCTACTGGCGCCATGTTTGGTTGTCATGGTAACCCGCGTGAGCGGCCATCTTGTGACGTCATCTCCATAGTGATGCGTGGTGTTAGGGTGATACGTGTTTCCGTCATCCATTTTGTATACTGGAGGCCGCCATCTTGGTTTCTGTGGTAGCAATTTGTTGATATGTTACCCAATGGCTTACAAGACAGGAATATGTTCGGAGGGTATGTTCGATTGAATCGGAGTTTCACGAACTACCACAAACAACCCGACAATCCCCCAAAATCACCAAAAACGACTTTATTTACTACGGATTTCCAATTTTATCAGCTTAGCACGTAGCGCTATGGTACCAAGGGACATAGGGCGTGAGTTCGATTGAATAGGAGTAATTTTCTGGCTGTGATTTTCCACAGAATCCTTGTTTAATTCGTAGAATTACCAGAAACAACCCGACAAGTTGTACTATTTCAGAACCCTTTTGAGGACCGCCATACTTTGGCTTATCACAGTAGTGCTATAGTACCGAGTACTATGTACTTGAGTAATGTACAGAATTTCTCCCAGAATCCTTTTATTTGGATCCATATTCCATAATGTTTTTTTTTTTCAAGGGCCCATGGAACCCCTTTTTGTGAAACGTCTCTGGTTATGGAATCCCTTTTTGGTCGTATGAGGCATGGGGGCTATGTAGAAGCCCTCAATGAGGCGTCATTCATTTACTATCCCTCATAGCATCAATTCTTTTGAGGGCATGAGGGCCATGAAAAAAGCCCTTAACGAGGCCTCATTTACTATCCCTCTTAGCCTAATTTCAGTATTTGAAGATACTTATTACCTGGTATTGTATAAATAGAGGATACCTATCGAGGATACCTTTTGGAGAATCCCTTTTTTGTCATATGAGGCCATGATGGCCATGAGTAATCCCTCAATGAGGTCTAATGTAATCCAGGTTTACGGAATCGGCTAGGAATCTCAATTACGGAATGCCTTATATAGCCCGTTTATATGTATACCGGGGAAATCTGATTGAACATTTTGAAGGCCTGAGCGAAGGTATAGCTAGGAAGTAATGATATAAGTCAATATTAATGGATGATAGTTTAGTCAATAGTACTGGTACAAGGCCGCAATAAAACAAGACTGCTGTAGAAGTTGATGATAGGACAGATAGACCATAGACAAGTAGTGGCCTTGGAGCTTTGGAGAAAAGAAGGAAGCGGTTGGTAGGACTACATTAGAGCTCATTGACGGTTTACTCATGACCTCATATGACAAAAAAGGATTCTCCATAAGGTATCCTCAAATAATACAATACCAGGCCATAGGTATCCTCAAATACCGAAATGAGGCTAAGAGGGATAGTAAATTATACCTCATCGAGGGCTTTTCTCATGGCCCTCAAATGAAAATAAGGCTACGAGGGATAGTAAATGAGGCTTCATTGAGGGCTTTTACATAGCCCTCATGGCCTCATATGTGTTCCAAAAAGGGATGCCGAAATTGGGGTGCCTGGGGATATGGCTGTTAAACACCGAGATGAGGCTAAGAGGGATAGTAAATGAGGCATCATTGAGGGATTTTTTCATTGCCCTCAAAAGAAAATGAGGTTATGAGGGATAGTAAATTAGGCCTCATTGATGGCTTTTACATAGCCCTCATGGCCTCATACGACAAAAAAGGGGTGCCGAAGGCCATATGTTTTCCAAAAACGGGTGCCGAAATTGGGGTGCCTGGGGATATGGCTGTTAAATACCGAGATGAGGCTAAGAGGGATAGTAAATGAGGCCTCAATGAGGGATTTTTTCATGGCCCTCATGCCCTTAAAAGAAAATGAGGCTACTAGGGATAGTAAATGAGGCCTCTTTGACGATTTCTCTTAGCCTTCGTGGCTTCATACGACAAAAAGGGATTCTCCAAAAGGTATCCTCGATAGTTATCCTCAAATAATACAATACCAGGCCATAGGTATCCTCAAATACCTAAATGAGGCTAAGAGAGATAGTAAATGAGGAATCACTGAGGGATTTTTTCAAGGCCCCCATACCCTCAAAAGAAAATGAGGCTAAAAGGAATAGTAAATGAGGCCTCATTGTGGGCTTTCTCATGGCCCTCATGGCCTCAAGAGACAAAAAAGGGATTCCATAACCAGAGACGTTTCACAAAAAGGGATTCCATGGGACGTGGCCATTGGATATAGAGGTGATGAGAATCTTATAGGACTTCGTTGTAATAAAGGGAGATAACTCTACATAAACATTACGGGAAATCAAGCAATCTGATTGGTCAGTTAGAGTCAGGAAAGTGAACTGATTAGGTAATCTGGATAAATGAAACAACAAGAGTACTCGGAATATGATCAGAACTAACACGACCAGACCAGCTAATATACTAATAATAAGCAAAGCTGTTCCAGCTGATAGGCTCTTCTACTCTACTGGAGTATACTCCTATTCAATCGAGATCACCCCCATGTGCCCCTCGGTACTATAGCACTACGTGCTAAGCCGATAAAATGGGGAATCCGTAGTAAATAAAGTCGTTTTTGGTGATTTGGAGGGATTGTCGGGTTGTTTGTGGTAATTCGTAATACTCCGATTCAATCGAACCTACCTGTTAGAGACCTCTTGGCCCTATAAGAATCCTTTGGGTCACATAACAACCACGTGCTACCATAGAAGCCAAGATGGCGGCCTCCAGTATACAAAATGGACGACGGAAACACGTATCACCCTAACATCACGAGCTGCGCATGCGCACTAACACCACGTATCACTATGGGGATGATGTCACAAGATGGCCGCTCACGCGTGTTACCATGACAACGCAACATGGTGCCACTGAGCCACGTGACATGACGTCACTTCCGATGTCCTGCATCGAGGTCCTGCAACCTTGAGGTGAAACGTGCGAGACATACTACGACACCTGCAAACAAAATTCTTGAATACCTATATTTTTCATTTTTTTGCGTCAAAAACATGGCGTATGTCCTCTCATTGGAACGGGCTCAATGAGCTCGTTCCAATGAAGAGTCATAAGCTACGTTTTTGAGATAAAAAATGAAATAATAAGGAAATTTTTATGGCGATTTTTGCGAATAGCGCTGGCCGGTTTTGGCCGTTGCGCCGGGTAAAAGGTTAAAATAGAAGAAAATAATATACAAAAGATAGACATAGACATATTTTATTAATGTTTGACCAATTCTGGTCTTAAACAAACACTTAAATCGACACAAGATCACGTGGTGGATATCGAAGCGAAGGCCTCTATTTCTGGACATACATCAATTCTTTTCGGGTTTTCATAATATACTGACACAAATTAATCAGAATCTTTCTGTTATCCGACTAGCCTAGGGAAATTAATTTCAGCATATTAGGCCTAGCTGTGTAGTATCTCTTCATATACAGACTGCGCAAATGATTATAACAAGGACTAGAGATGCGGACCGGACCGGACCGCCCAGGGTGGTCCGATCCAGTGTCGGGGTGGCCCAATCCGGTCCGGTCCAGCTCTTCATGGTCCGGTATTTAAGAATAATCTAAATTCAAGTAAATTGAGCGTTTTTAATAATAAACTCAAAAAGACACTGTCACACTTCAGAAACTCTTAAGAAGCGTTCCCAATTCACATTTATCTGATTTTGCGGCAACGGCAATGCGATAACAACAATGCGATAACAGCGAAAAATCGGTAATGTGGTATTAATTTTTAAACAGGAATGTTCACATGTATACAGAAACGGCAATGATACCGTCATCGTTGTCGTTTCCGTATACATGTGCACACACCAGTTCAGTACCAGTATACCACGTAATTGATTTTTTCGCTGTTGTCGCATTGCCGTTGATGCAAAACCGAACAAATGTGAAGTTGTGAACGCACCTTTATGCAAGAAATAAACAACGATAAATTTTACTGTAGGTAACGAAAAAGACTATACCCAATTACCAGTAAGATAATTCCAAGTAAAGGTGGAAATGGAATCTTAACCTTTTACCGAACGTAACGGCCAAAACCGGCCAGCGCTATTCTCAAAAATCGCATATTAATTTTCAAAATATTTTCATTTTTTGTCTCAAAAACATAGGTTATGACCCCTCGTTGGAACGAGCTCGTCGAGCTCGTTCCAACGAGGGGTCATAACCTATGTTTTTGAGACAAAAAATGAAAAAAATTATTTATTCAAGAATTTTTTTGGCAAGTGTCGTCTGCTTTTCATGTTAGGTAAAGGGTTAAAAGACGTTAGAGACTGTCAGATCCCTCAGACGTGACCAACTCCTTGCAGGCCTTGCAGGGACAGACGCTTCTCATCCCTGTATACTGTGGAAGGTGACATGATCCTATGTTATCATGTAGAAAAGAGAGTTTATGTACATTGTCTGGAAGCAGTCAGCCCTTAACACTACTAACAATGTCACCGGCAGTGATAAACAGGCATTCACTTGGGACACTTATGGCAACAACACACATTAATTTCCTGACTAAAAGTGACAAGTTAGGAAACTTGTTCTCGTACAGCTTCCATCACATTAGAGGGTTCGTGTTTATATCTGCCCCTTACAAAGCATTACACCTGACAATCTCGGTGACAGCTTTCTGTGCGTTATTAAGACTTGGTTCTTCCAATGACTTAGTTCCAAGAACTGGCAGAAGCAGACGCTCTAGTCCCTTCACTTTTGTCTCCGATGGTTCACTACAACCACGTGTGCTCGAAGAACTGGAACCACGAACTGTCAGACATGCAGTTGAGAACTATTCTCTCTGTTCAATCATTCTTTCCAAATCACTTGTCAGCTCTTTTTCAATATTCGATCGAATTTAAATTTTGTGGTTAAATTCACGGAATCGTGGATCCAAATATATACGTTTGTCCAGTTCCAGTTCTTCGATGTTTTCGAAATACTTGTCGATTTTCATCATTATGCGTTCCTTTAGGTTTTTCACTGAAGCCAAGTCATTCGGTAACACACGTACCGTTTTCCTTAGCAAACAGATAGAAGGTCAGACGGCAGAAAAAGTAACATACGATGAGGTGCTCATCCAGACGGTTACATGGTAGAATGGTCTTAAAATGGGCACAAGTTGAGCAATGAGGTTCCATTCAGCTTCAGCTGGAAAAAAACTGGTTTGGGTGCATTCGGGTGAGGCAACTTTTCATCAACTATTTTGGTCAAGATATCTTTCAGCCCAAAAACCGAGCAATCATTATGTAACAAGAATTCCACCTTGTCTCTACATCTTGTATCAATCTGAGTTTTGGGGAATTATGCTCAGTCTGAACTTCCTCCAATCTGTCTAGCATCACTTTACTTCTCTTGAAATGTTCGACTAGTTTCCTACAAAGAGCAACAGCCGCACTGATTCCACGGACTTTCAGACCATCTTGAACAGCTAAGTCTATGACATGTCCGAAACAAGGAAATCTCTTAACATCCAAGAACTCTTGACAACATTTTATGTTTGAGCTAGCATTGTCACAAGTAACAGCCACTAGGTTTTCTTTCGTCAGCTGCCAAATGTCGAGCATTTCATCGACTTTCTATGCGATGAGCTGAACTGTATGCTCTCCTGGGAAAGGCAGAGCGCCTAAGCCTTTACTTTCCAGTTCCCAAGATTTCTTAATATCCACACAATGCACTGTTAAGCTGATGAATGACTTCATTGCCCGAGATGTCCATATCGTCCCCTGAGTTCCAATGTGTTCTATGTGCCAGTAGGCACATAGAACACATTGGAACTCAGGGGACGATATATCAAATGTTATAGAGGAATAATCAATTTCAGTTTCAAATTTTGAGAGAATTTTGGACTTTTTGTCTTCGTAAAGTTTATTTATTTCTATTTCAATAGTCTCCCTCGAAGGCACGAGGAACTTTGGGTTCAAGGTGTAGGAATATTTGAGAAATCCTGGGCCATTCACGATAGAAACTGGTTGAACATCTGCACAGATCATTTCTGCGAGATTACGTTTGCATTGGATTCAACGATAACTATCCTTCTTATATTATATCTCACGTGACTTCCTTGCATTCTGATTGGCTGAAAGATAATACCCTATTTCGTGTAGTTTGCATCCACAGAACTGACCAGGCACTACACCCAGGCACTACACGTTTTCTATTTTTAGCACACTACCATATCAGTTTTCGTTTCATACTGGGCGAATAAAACTGACCAGGCTAAATTTAAAAATCGATTCACAGGGGCACAACATCCACAAAACGACCCGGAAAGAAATCTTTGTGGAAAAAATGTATCGCTTTTCCATTGTTGAAGTCACATTTTTCGAGGCGTTCATTTTATTCCTTGAGAAGATGATCCATATCTCGTTTAGAAGAGAATGATCCATACCTGGGTCCAACTTTCACGAGAACGCGTCCGGATATGAAAAATCGTTTGTTTCGCTGCTCATATTATTTCGCTTTTTGATTGTATGTTTTGGGCAGTAAACGAATAAATAATGGATTTCAATTGAATCTTCGGAGTTTGTATTCCGTGCTGGCCCATTCGGTAATGTACATGTGTGACAAATGTGTGGAAATTATCAAACTGCGTTGTCAAATTTCGAAAATTTTTGTTTTCATTCGCGAGTTGCGCGATTCTAGAATACACAGTTCCGTTTGGGGGAAATGTTTTGTTTACCCTTGCCGACCGATTCAAAATCTGTCTTCTGCTCATATCAATAATCCAAGTTAGCCGTGTTTTGGAAGAAGAAAATGTTTTTTAAAAACTACATGGTATTTTTTCTTTTTAACGCTGGTTGGTAAGGTTGCTACCTTGGTAACAGATTAACAAATCGGACAGATGTTTTTCTTTATGGGTGTTTGATATAATATAAGGATTAGTGTATGTCTTGTCGTTGACTACGCCCATATAGTGCCCAGTGAGGTGGTGTAGTTCCCTCCGCTTCGCGGCGGGAACTACACCACCTCACTGGGCACTATATGGGAGTAATCAACTCCAAGCCATGCACTATTCCTTAAGTAGTATACCTGCGATCCAAATTCTGGTTCAGGGACAGCAATTCCTTGAACTATACCCGAAGTAGATTGACTTGAGTCGGAATTTCCCATAGATCCTAATGTTGATGTTGATTCAGGCTTTTTCTCACATAATCCAACATTGAGGGAGTTTTAGCTTTATTGGCATCCAACTTCTCGTAGATGTCCTTGTGGTGGCGCTTGAATTGTTTTCTTCAAATTACTCTGACCACCGCCACCTTTCTTGACGGCCACATCACATGATATGCACCTAAATACATCGGAATCATCAGAATCGAGTAAATACAAATGTTCGTAAATAGGTCCAGAATATTTCACACGTAACGTGTCCCTGAGCGACCTCTTCCGTTTTACAGGTCTACTAAGGCTACTATCCTCGCTAGTAGAAGCCGTCGGGCTTTTCTCCGACTCGTTCGACATCGCGTAGTCTCACAAGAATGCCAGCTTTATTGCAGGAATTGGTGTTTTAAATGGACCTGTTCCGAACATTTTTCTCAATTTCTTTGAAGTTTTACCGACTGAACCGAGCAACCAAGCAAACCTTAGAGTGCTTTGGAAACAATCACACACGTAGCCGTATTGACGAGGACAGTGATCACTCTGTCACTGCTAAGTGCTTTGATGCTTTCGCGGAGCGAAGTCTTTGAAATTAATATCGAGGTCAAGTGCTGTCACGATGAGAAAGATTCTTCACAGACGGCAACAACGTCGTCAAAAGCCGACGCGCACAGTGCACACAATAATAAAAATGGGACAATGTTATAAAAGCCAGTTAACTTGACGAATAAAAACAATTCTGCCTTTCTGTTGTCAAGGATTCAATTGATGAGGTGGACCGGACCGCAAAATACCGGACCGGGCGTAGTGTACCGGTACATGCCGGTCCACTGCCAGCGGTCCAGTCCACGGTCCGGGACACCCCCGGACCGCGTACCGTACCGGTCCAAAGCGGTACTCCCCGCAACCCTAACAAGGACAAATGAAAATGAAGTGATACTCCTCTTCAATGTCCGCCAGGGGACAAAACTGACATAAGCATTCATGATAGGGTAATCCTCATGGCCATATCGTCCACTCTCGACTCTTAAATTATGTGAAGATAACCTGAAACCGATTAAAGCACATCTTAATTTCTTGTTACCAATCAGGTCAAGGTAATATTCAAATCCAAAATGTGTTTTAACTATTTTATAAACATACAAAGATTGGTTATTTCCCAACGTGGAATGCCACTTCTGTATTGCAAGATCAAAAGCGCGCCGTTTAAACATCCCTAAAAACTTTTTTAGAAGCCATCGTGAATGGATTGACCCACTAAAACCAAATCCCATGTCACATAATAGACGATCTGACGTTAGATATCCAACAATCTACACCTCGATCATTAAGATCTAGTAACGTCGCATAACAGGCGCGAAGGATAAGATTCTCGGTACACAATAGTTTGAACCAATACTTGATTATTTTCAAATGACACACCACGTACATTGGGGCCCGGCAAGTTCCCCATACACAAAGGCACTACATGTTGCTGTCTTAACACCTAATATTCTTTTACAAAAGATATCTGAATAAGATTCCAAACAAGAACTGAAATGAATTATCTGCAGCTTTATCGGAGTATATATGCGGGATGCGCGTGTGTCACAAAAACATATGACTCGTATCTCGGAAAAGAGATTATATAGTTACAGGAAGGAATTCTCTGAGTGGGATTCCATAAGAAAGACTCCGCAAATGGAACTTTAGTCTCTCATACGGCCCCAAGCTCCCAGTATTCTTACATTGGCTTCTACAACGTCTTCAAGTATTTGTCCTACGATCGGCTGATAGTTTCTTCACTCAATAATATACTCGCCCAAAAAAGAAAGTGTGCATTGCAGAAATTGATCAAACTCCAACAAAATAATTTCGTAGGTGTAAAGAGTGTTAACCTGTTGATGAATAAGTTATATTGAACACAAAAACAGCTTTCTCCGTTAAAATTGCATTAACGTTAAATGACGTGCTGCACGTTTGTGAAAATGCATGCTCTGCACGTGGAGAGTCTGAAAATTCATGCAACAGTGTGAATCTTTGGGTATTTAAACACTAAAGTGAGTCCTTCCTATCGTTCACATTCAAACTTGCACTGCTGTTAAAACGACTTCACATTAGCATGCCAAGATTGACAATGAATCAACGTCTCCTTGCCCTGGGTATGATTAGAGCTGGCAGAACACACAGAGAGGTTGCCCGGCATTTGAACCACCGTAACACTGTAGACAGGCTAGTCCATCGACATGCACAACATGATGACGTTCGAGACCGACCCCGCTCTGGGAGACCCCGAGTTACCACCCCTGCACAACAACGGTATATCCGTGTCGTCCATCTCCGGAAACGGCAACAAACGGCAACGACGACAGCCAGGAACATCCCTAACCTGAGACGTATACATCCTCAAACAGTAATCAACCGGCTGAGAGAATACGCTTACGTCCTCGAAGACCTGCATTTCGTCCGATTTTGACGCTACGTCATCGTCGTGCTCGACTGCAATGGTGTAGACAACATCTCAGGCATCCCTTACCCTGGTGGCGACGTGTTTTATTCACAGATGAATGTCGTTTCCATCTTTCATCATCATATGGCCACCAGAGAGTGTACAGACGTCGAAACGAACGCTACGCAGATCCATGTGTCGTGGAGTGAAACCGTTATGGGGGAGGGTCTCTCATGGTGTGGGGTTGCATCACTGCCCGTAACAGAACTGAGCTGGTCATTATTGACGGCAATCTCAATGCAGCCAGATATCGTGATGAAGTGCTTACACCTGTTGTTGTCCAATTTCTGCAACGTCGCGGCCCCGGCGTCATTCTACAGCAGGACAACGCCCGACCCCACACAGCTCGTGTTGTTCAACAGTATCTGCAGCAACAACAAGTGGATGTTCTTCCCTGGCCCGCAAATTCGCTCGATATCTCACCCATTGAGCACGTATGGGACGAAATGAAACGTCAGCTACGCCGGCTTCCCCATGCACCGTCAACGCTTGTGGAACTCCAAAGACAGCTTATCAGAATATGGAACAACATCCCACAACACTTCCGTGCTAACTTGTTCGCTTCCATGAGGCGTAGATGCACAGCAGTAGTTGATGCAGACGGAGGTCATACCAGATATTGAGTGTGTGACTTTTGTGTTTGACCCTTAGTGTCTTTGACTCTCCTTGGCACCAAGAGTATTCGTCGTAGCGTAATGACATTTCTCGTCTTGATCACAAATTGATTCATCTGTGATTGAATAAAATTTCCATGAATGAAAATGATATATATCTTTTTTTAGTGTTATTTTTTAGCATGCACACTTTCTTTTTTGGGAGAGTATATATACAGAGACTTCACTGCTGATGGTTTGAATCATGGTTATCACCATCTGCGCTGTCCTACAGCCTTCCACAATCACTGATTACTTATGCTATCCCCGATCTTGTCTCGACCTCTGTTCTCGGCCAAGTCTTTCGTTCCATATCTTCTTAGCCCGTATCAGTTCGTGACATAGCTCCTGCTTAGGTACCTTACACATAGGTGATTGTATGTTGATTGTTTGTGCTTATGTGTCAGGACATCTCTATCCACGTGGGAGGTGTGACATGGGGTTGTTTAGCCTCGCCGTTAAAAATATTGGGGGACGAGCCAACAAGGAGAGTCGGAATCCGGGCACGGGCCAAATTCGTTGGGACCGCACTATGATTTTCTTCCCTGCCGAGTGAACTCGAAATATAGATTCGTTCTTCGTTAGGTGTGATTCCTAATCACTTCAGGCTGCGGAAAGGAAACAATGACTAAAGTAACAACGATTCTTTTATTTACATTTAAAATAAACTCATTCCATATTCAACACGTTTAACAATTTGATCAACACAAATCAAAGATTTATCACAGGGGTTAAATAGTTTTTCATCAATTCAGTCTACCCATAGCCCTGTACTGGCGCTATAGTACACTCTCCAAATGCCAATGTCGCGGGCTCGCAACGGAAGCTTATAACACCGAGTCTTGCGTCCGTGCACGTCTGCAGCTCTGACTGCCGGGGGATCCCGACTAGCAATGTCAATTACCTTGTGGCAACATAGCTCTGATTTGGATTAGGTTTATCCACTCTGTCGGCTAGTTTAGCAAGTCTATGTCACCATGGGCGCAGATCTCTTTCAAAAAGTGGGGGGTGGGGGGGGGGACGGGCAGATGCCAAAGGCACGAGCCGGCAGAAGGGGGTTTGGTTCTCCCCCCAAGAAAATTTTTAAAATGCGCTATCAAATGGTGCATTCTGGTGGCCTCTGGGGTATAATTTCTCTTAATTATTTAGTAGAAAAAAATATGTTTTTCAACAGCCTGTTGTAATTTTGTCAAAATGCTTAACCATAATTGTTCCCGCTTTACCGAGCGTTCCCTATTAGATTAACACAATTCAACTGTGCGGTGGATTAGCATAAGGGCCCAACAGATGGAGCGACAACGTATGTGTCGGGCCCGTTAATGGATTAACAGATCCAATAACAGCCCGACACATACGTCATCAGCAAGTCGCGTGAATTGAATGAATTCGATCGATAAATTTCGTTTTCAAAATGTAAACAAAGCAGACGATACTGTCTTGCACATTTTCACGAGCTCAGTACCGGCCTATTACTCTCTCTGCATAAGAATTCTGTCTGCAACATTGGTATTCCGATATCAAATAGTTATGCTGCTTATGCATTCGTGCAACCCACAGCTGTGTCTGGCTGAGCAACAACTTATTTGAAGGCGCAGTGTTGAACAACTGTTCGTTGAACGTTACGTCAGTCCAAACATGGACCCACAGACATAGTCCGTAATATAATTTTTGTGGTTGATACGGCTACAGTACAGGCCGTACCAACCCCAAAATTATATTACGAACTGTGGGTCCAAGTTTGGACTAGTTGAACGTGTATCAGAAGTGAATCTCGCATTGACATTCTACTAAGTTTATTAAAATTGATGTATTATCAATTGTAACTTTTTCACTGTAACATTATAATTTATATTTTCGCCCACTTCAAGTTTAGTCATTTACAGTATTTACTGACAGTAGTGGTAATAACAGTAGGCCTAATAACTTGAATTTGTCGGCCATTGAGGTTTATTAACGACCCGCCAAAAAATATAAACATCCCTTCACCTTATTAGCGGCCCTCGACTACGTCTCGGGCCGCTTATAAGCTGTCGGGCTGTTAGTCATTTCTGTCGAGCCATTAATAAACTGCAATGCCTTCCAAAATCATGGTATTGTTATATTATAACCCGATAATCATAAACCCCAAACATTACATATGCATGTGTGTGAAGAAAAATTAAAATGCAATTGCTGTAAAATGCCTGGTCTGACTCCGACTGAGACAAAAACGCCAGCGGTTCTGTTATAATCAGTGGCGTAGGAAGCATTTGAATGTTGGGGGGGGGGGGGGGGGGGGGGGCGAGGGCACACATTTCTGAATGTTGGGGGACACATTTCTGATTATTGAATGATATGGCTGAGCAGCAGATTTACAGGCATCTGACACGAGTGCTGAAGGTGTGAAGTGAATGAGGTGGGGGAGGGGGGGGGAGGGGGGGAGGGGGGTGTTGGCATTTCGAGAAAATTTTCAAAACAGAGGTATCAAATGGTGCATTCTGGTGGCTTTTAGGATGAAAATCTTATTGTTTTCTTCAATAGAAAAGGTCGATTTTTTAACAGCATGTTGGAAATTTTTAAAGATGCTGGTACTTCCTTCCCGTGAAATTCAGCATAGTGGGGGACATGTCATACCATGTCCCCCCAGTGGTGGTGGGGGGGGGGGGGCATGGCATACCATGTCCCCCCTTGATGAGATCTGGGGGGGGGACACGTCCCCCCCATGATCTGCGCCCATGTATGTCACATACCTTATACATGTGTCATTTGAAGGACTCTCCTTGAATGTTCCTGTCCTTTGAAATACACACAGTTCATGCAGAACTCACAACTTCAATATGCGCTTCGAGCTTGCGCGAATTGTCACTGTCGACCCTGAATCGATATTCACAGCACTCTGATACTAAAACAGGCTACTACGCGATCAACATCTGCAATCCTAAGGGTTAATACCACAATACAATACCCTACACTTTGAGACAGGTGCACGTCGACCCTCGCTAATGACAGGTGCAAGCCGACTAATGACATCTAAACTTAGTCGTTACTTTGGTAAGTAATCTACTCTCTAAATTCGGGCTTGTAGCCCTCCTATGTCCACCTAATCTGATAATAGCGGCGTACAACGGAGCTTCGTGGATTTCCCAGCAATTCCACTCGTACGAGACCCTATATGGCACCCGATCCCTACAAAGTTACACGCCTGTGGCGTAAAACTGTTAGCGTTTGTTAGACGCCTCGAAGCGGTGCAGATTATTAATCTATAACCTGGGTTATAATCTCACACGCCAGAAGCGTAAACTTGGTTATGATATTTCAACAACACGGGAAGGCATCAAATTTGGCGAACATAGACGAGTTAATGTTTCCGTCTCAATTCGGGAGTTCAAAGCAAAAGTTTTCGAGCGTGCCATTTTTAAATGAGATCATCGAATTATCAAAATTGTTAACAGAAGTTTGTAAACTTTAAAGCAGGAGAATGTCTGTAAGTTTTTATTTCAATGAAGGTAATATGTAGTAAACGCAAATTATTCGTCAATAGACGAATTAGCCGTTTGATATTATCAAGTCCAAGATGATTTTAATTATCAAGTCCAAATGACATTGAAGGGTCACGAATATTTACTAGGCCTAGTAGTAGTAGTGGGCTAGTAGTAGTCGAATCATTGGCAGACTTGTCGCCAACATAGAAAAAATGTTTGTGTTTTTTTTTCTTTTGTTTTGTTTTTGTATGCTACTGTGCCCATGACAGAGACTTCATAAACAATATTCAATAATAACATCGATCGGCTCACTGAGCCGGTTTCATTGATGATTGATCCATCATTCCGGATGCGGTAGTCGAGAGCGTAACGTAGGCTAACGCTCGGGGCCCAAGGTTAGCGAGTCCGAACCCCATCCGGGGAAAACGTAACGTAATGCAATAATACCGACGTGGATTCAAAACCACATTGCTCCTCCATAGTGCCATGTTCGGGGATGGTGCTGTGCTCGCCATATCGGATGAGGACGTACATGGCTATCCCGTGTGCAGTAATTACTCTGAACGTTGAAGAACCCTACAGTGGGACTGTGGCAAATTTCCCCCATGTATATTGTGTAGTTCATTACCTGTACAGGCCCGTCGGAACGAAATTTATATTGAGGGGGAGGGGGGGGGGGGGCTGATATTGCTAATTTGCTTGAACTGGCTGATACTAAATGGGTATGGGGTATCCAGATGCCGAAGGCATCTGGTGCGAGTGCTGAATGCACGAGCTTTTTGACGGGGAGGGGAGGGGGTACTCCCCCAGAAATTTTTTTGAAAAGGGCAATCAAAGGAAGCATTCTGGTAGCTTTTGAAGCAAAAACCTCTTGATTTTTTTTCAAACGGCAAAAGTTGTTTTTTTAACAAAATGTTTCAAAAATCCCAATAGAACCGTCCAGGCCGCATGGGTGCAGAAATTGCACGAACGACCGTTTCGTTCGTGAATTGTTCGTGCAAACTGCAATTGGCAAAACCGTGTTTTCGTTCTTTTTCAAATTTGGCCTACCCACTTTGATGTGCCCGGAATTAAATCGTGCATGCTGTTATTTGCATTCAATAAAAGGTGTCTGCATTTACATGATTCTAATGAAATAAAAATTCGCCAAGTTCCGGTGTTTCCTTATTATTTATCAGTTAAAAGCAATGTGCATCGACCACAGTCAGATTGAGTCGACAAGCTGAGACTGCGTTTCATTGTTTTTCGAAGTGGCTGGGTTGTCGTGACAAATAAACAAGTGATCTAATTTCACACGATACGCATCGCCGATTGGTCAATAGGTATAGACTATTTCTACAATCGTGTTTTGCGATCCACATAAAAGTGGTTATCAGTGAAAACACGATTGTATAAACAGAGTATACCCGGCTTTTATAGTAAATAAAAAAACACGTGTACCGCGAATGGCAAATAAGCAAGAGTCCGTGAACGAAAATACTTTTAAAATGTGGTCAAGTTCCGAACTATTTTTATATGATCTCAATGAGAACGGGAAAATTGAAAACTTACGTTGTACAATATGCAGCGAAATGTGGGATTATAAACAGAAGGAAGTGAAATTAAGAGGGTTGAAAGGCAGTGCCCTGAAGTTGAACAATGTGAAAACGTACATTGACGGCGTGAATTATGTGTATCGCACAAATGTTTGTCAATTTCAAAGCTTGTTTAAAAAATAAAATTTCCAAGTTAGTACATGTAGCAATCATGAAAATTTGAAACATGCTGTTTAAAAAAGGTGATTTTGGTGACCAAAAAATAAAGTAAATGTTCAGCCCCAAAGCCACCAGAAGGCTTCATTTGATAGCACATTTCAAAATTTTTCTGGTGGGGAGAACACTCCCCCCACCCCCAGACCCCCCAATCGGCACTCGCTGTAGATGCCTGCCTTCGGCATCTACAATGGATTAGGCAAAAAAAATTGGGTTATGCAAAAAAGAATTTGCATAACCTAAATTTGAATTCCTGCACCCCTGAGAACCCCATAACATTTGGGGACGGGGCTCACCTGCAGGCCGTGGCCGTATTCCGTCATGCTAAAAAACAGTCAGGCCTTATGGTGGATTCATTAGTTTTATCATTACGCCAACGGTTGTCATGGTCTTCTAAGCTGCCAGTGGAATTGTCAAAACGTTTGCACATCAACATATGCAGGTATACATGTTATACATTCAGTGATACGTTCATAATTCTAATCCAGGGGCGTAGTAAGCTAATTTTATTGGGGGGGGGGAGGAGGGGAGGGGATAGGACCTATATTCCCATGACGCGACGCGTCACCCGAGCGGCGAGTGGGTGTGAACACGAGAAGGGGTATCCTCCGTCTCGTTGGTGGGGGGTCCGGGGGGCCTTCCCTGGAAAATTTTCGAATTTAAGATGTAAAAACATGCATTTTGGTCGAATCTGAGCAAATAAATCGCATATTCCAATGACGCGAAGCGTCATCCGAACCGCGAAGAGGCGAGTGGGGGTGAGCACGAGAGGGGTAACCCTCCCCCCCCCCGTCTCGTTGCTGGGGGTCCGGGGGTCCTACCCCGGTAATTTTTTTTAATTTAAGATGTACAAATATGCATTCTGAGTGATTCTGAGCAAATACATCGTCAAAAAGGAAATACGTCAGCTCTCTGATTAATTCAGCGTGATTTCCGAGCAGAATGACAGGAATAGTGAACATGCAATGAATTACCCTGTGGTTGGTTGGGGTTTAACATCGTTTTCCACAATTAGGCGAAAACACGACTGTCAGTTTTATTGGTGGAAGAAAGCCCACATGGAACCCACTCAATCCAGTAATCATTAACAGCAATGTCGGAATATGGTAACCAGTGGGCATCCCGTGTGGAGAAACCACTAACCCAGCCCAGTAAAGCCTACTTTTGACAAGTTTGTGGGGGTGGGGTGGGGTGGGTGGGGCGGAATATCTCCCTTACACCCCCCCCCCCCAGTTCCTCTGTTCTCATCTGAGTTAAATAATGTAATGTCCAGTGTTATTCAGATTACATCAGTTGCTCCCATCATGGATAAACTAACGACGAAATATGAGCAAATTATTGGTGTAGCCCCCCCCCCCCACCCCCCACCCCCACCTCCACCCCCCCAGTTCCAACGGGCCTGCTGTATAAAGAACCCCCGCAATAAATCAGTCAGGGACCTCTGAAAAATCAATGGACGAGTGACTGTAAAGCACATTGAATTGTGCAACTACTGGAATAAAAGGGGTGGAAGACGCGAACTGCAGCTTCAGTCCGTACGGAATATACATGAGATGATTCTGGTGATGTGGGGTTCTCACAGGATGCTCCTAAAAATTAACGGAGGAATTTCCAATGACATAACAACATTCCGGTTACAACAGCCAAAAAATCCTTAACAATATTGGGCGGCATTTGGGGAATCGCCTTATTTGAACACAAAACCCACACTGCAACATAGATTTTTGTCCTGTTCATTTTTAATGAGGTGATATACCAAGTGGATACAGAACTGTTTTCTTCCAAATGAGCTTGATGAGCTTAAGTCAAGAGACAGGAAAATGTAAACACTATTTATAGTGTGCTGTAAGCTAAAGCAATATTTTCATAATTTATGATGAGTGACATTTTTTGGTGTTAAATATGGCAGAGTTGTTTTCGTATGGGTTGAAATGTTGGGGAAAATGTTAGTTTAGGGTATGGGATACAAAGTTTTCTTGTGACAGTGCTTTATTTAGAGTGCCAGTATGCATAATATGCTGGTCAAATAAACTGATGCTCCCAGGTGGAAGGAACTGTTGTATCATTTGATTATATGATATATTTCCAGTCATTCTAAGTTCCTTTATGAAATGACAGTATATGAAATATGCCAAATGCTGTTATTTGTAGAAAAAGGTCTCTTTTAACCCCCACTGTCAAGAGCTTGAATCAAGCCTATTGCTACTAACTTTGAAAGACAAATCAAATTTGTCATTGATTTCCATTTGCCAACTAACCCCAACCTCACATAATTATAATTAGTACAAATCTCCTGCTGACCTGTCCACTTTCAGACTTTTAACTCTTCCTGGTCAAATAAATTTGCTGAAAGTGTGTGTTTCAACATTTTTGGGTACAAAAAAGTGAAGAAACAAGAATAGAACAGTGCTTTTCTGTATTTTGGCAAGTGAGATGGCGAAATTAATGTGAAATATCCTGTGATTTGAATCAAATTTTGTGTTGGTGAGATGTACATGAGTTTTGTACTCCATGGGAGCAGTTTGTTTTGTTGTGCTACTAAACTAAAATTCTCCATTTGGAAATAACAATTTTTCCTTCTTTTTGAACAGAACTGCAGTAACATAATATACCATTGTTTGCTGATCATATGTGAACATTTTTTTAAGTGTTACAGTGGAGTACAGCTACCTATTTTGAGGTTGAATTTGCACACAAGGTTTCTGCAACCACTATTTTGGCATTTTCTAGTTGTAAAAAACATTACATTGTAAGTAACTTCTGGCTTTCCAGTGGCTGCATAAATCTACATTCACAATACAATAGTTAGAATTTTTTTTCTCTTTCACAACCACTCAATGGGTGTCAAACAGCCATTGTTTGATCCAGCAATGATAGGGTGATGCTCACCATGAGGGACTTTCAATAAAATATGCCTCAAAATTGTGTTTTGTTTCTTCTCTATGTCTTGGTAATCCACTTATCATTGTTCTTACAATGTTCTCTCACAAAAATTAGCATCATGTTTATGTAATAGATGATATGTCATCTTTTGTAATAAATCAGCAACTAGGGAACTTAACAGTTCTTACAACTAGTAAATTGCGTATATTTCAGTTAAAATAAGTTGATGAACCTCTTTGAAATCAGGGCACTATGATGATTCCAGCCAGGTTCAACAACTGATTTTTCTTTGGAAAATTTTGAACAAACAGAAAGAGTTCAGTTGGGTACTGGGTTGAAAGTACCATACAGGCTTGACACTTGGTAATGTTGGATAAGGGAGGAGCTATGACACTGCATACAAATGTGTGGCACAAAACTTTATCATGGATTCTTTTGTGAAAGTTCATCATGGTGACATCCCCTGCCCCTACACCACCTCACTCTGTCGTTGGCCATCCATAAACATAGTGTTTGCAGCTGACCATCCTGAACTGCTGAACCAATTTCAGTTAAATTTTGATGATTTCTTGTTCTGATATCGCATTCAGGCCTGAAAATAAGCAGTATGACATTTGCAGAATGAGATTCCCAGTGGGTGAATTTGATGATGCAATACCGTACAGTGGGCCAATTTATTCTCTGGGTACCTCTTTAGTTTTGAGACCCTGATTCAGATTGAGGTGTACAGAGGATAAATTTAGTAATGCTAGCCTGAGGTGCAGAGTAGCATCATTAAATCCCCCCCCCCCCCCCCTACCCCAGGGATCTCATTTTGTAGATGACAGTCTGCTTATTTTCTGGATTGATCGCATTTGGTTTTTTATCAAACCAACTTGCCCAGTCCCAAAGGGAGGTGGTGGAGAAAATCCTCCAAAAATCATTTAAAATCTTCTTATGAGCCAGTGGGTACAAGGACTCGATATTTGGTATGTAGCTTCCTTTTTATATGCCCGTCATTTTTTGATGGACGTATTATATTATGGCATTGTCCGTCCGTCTGTGCGTCTGTCTATCTGTAAACAATTTTTGTGTCGCCTACTCCTCCAAAAGTTTACATGCTATATTGTTCAAACTTTACAAACATGTTGATCAGTAATTGCTGTTGTGTATGTGAGAAAAGCAGATAACACTGTTTTGTATTTCCATAGTTATGCCCCCTTTAGTACTTGAAATATCACAGTATTGTGTTGCCTACTCCTTCAACATTTTATATGCTATATTGTTCAAACTTTGCACACATGGTGATCACCAATTTCCATTGTGCATGTAACAAATGCAGCTATCTCCATTTTGTATTTCCAGAGTTATGCCCCTTTCAGTACTTAAAACATTACAGTATTGTGTTGCCTACTCCTTCAACATTTTACATGCTACATTGTTCAAACTTTGCACACATGTGGATTACCAATTGCCGTTGTGCATGTGACAAGAGCAGGTAACTCTGTTTTGTATTTCCGGAGTTATATCTCCCCTTTGTGGAGCGTGATGGCTCAGTAGGTAGAGGAGCTGGCTGCAAGCTGAGGGGTCCTTGATTCGAATCCCACTGCGACAACCGCGTTGTGTCCTTGGGCAAGACACTTAATCTCCATTGCCCGCATGGGAGCACGGTGGCATTGTGTACTAAGGCGTACTGCACACCGATGGTGCACTTGTCTTCAACCAATACTAAGCCTGCTTGTGTCGAGTTAGTATGTTGAGGAGCTGACAGGGTTCTCTCTGGGTACTCCGGCTTCCTCCACCCGTAAAACTGTCATGGTCATGATTAGCCATTGTGCATAAATATGTGACCTTGAAACACTAATAAATAAATGTTCCCTCCTTTTAGTACTTAACCCTTTACCCAATGAATCGGCCTCCTCTGCCCGTGTAATATGCAAATTCAGCAGTTAAAAAAAAATTATATTAATAATGTGACCCCTCGTTAGAACGAGCTCATTCCAACGAGCGGTCACATGATATGGTTTTGTTGAAATTTTTTGAAAAATTTCAAAATATGATATTTAAAATAATAAACTTTGATATTGTCTGCGATGGTTAAAGGGTTAAATCATTACAGTATTGTGTTGCCTTCTCCTTCAACTCTTCACTATATTGCTATTATGCTATATTGTTCAAACTTTACACACATATTGATCATCAATTGTCATTGTCCATGTAACAGGAGCAGATAACTCCATTTTATTTTTTAACGACGAGAATCCTTGCCGTTAATAGCTGTTATGATCCTCAAAATGCCCTTTTCCTTGGTGCCACTTACCGTCAATTGCTATCAATGAAGTTAACCTGTCAATGAATGGACACTACCATTGTAAACAGCGATTAGAATCTTATACATATAAAAATTGTTTGCATTTCCATTCTGCATACCAAAATTTCACAAAAACAATATGAAATGTGTGCACACATGCATACAATTTCAAACCCTTTACCCCAGACAGGGCAGGGGAATGGGCAATGATTGGAGGTGGGGGTATAGACATTGCCAAGTTAATAAAAATTTCAAACTTTACCCCAGAGAAACTTGTGTATGTTCCAATTTTGACTGGCGTATGTTGCCCCACTAGGCGGTGCTCTTGTTAAGGTGTAGAACCAACATTATCAAGTTTGTTCAAACAATGTGTGTGATGCAATATTTGCCCCTGTAATGGGAGGGGACAAGGTTTTTGGAAGACATGTGGCTAGAGGTTTCTGATTGGGGGTGCAGTGTAGTGAATTTACAACTGGGGGGAGGACTGAGAGGGGCAACACCCCCTCCCAGTCCCTCCCCATAGTTGGAAATTCACTACCGAGATAGATTTTGAAAATGAAGCCATGAAAGGGGGCATAAAATTGATTCTAGTAACTGAAATGCCAACACATATGTGATAGAATTATCAGATTATTATTATTTGGTATTATTCTGGGAATTGAATATGTGCTAAACAAATACTGAAGCTGAGAACTTTGAGCAATTCACACTGTCCTAACATTAAATCAGATCGTGTGCAGGAATGATCAATTTTTGATGTTTCATCATTTTGTAACTGAATGATGGAATTAACTCAGGATAACGATTTTACAATTTCAATTTCATAATTTTATTCATTGATTGAATATATGCACCATGGGTAATATGCCCATTGGTGGAAACAAGACAATGACATGATATAAATTGTGTTGCACATAGTGCCATATAAGACAGTCAGAAACTAATAAATTGAACCAATACAATCCAGCCCACCCAACTTGGTATCTCTCAAATGAACATCCCCGCCACCCAAATAGAAATTCTAAACACCAAACCATTTACAATATCTTCAATACAAGTTTGACCCATATAGGCTATAGACTATACTCCTGTTAGTTGAATAAAAAAAAAAATTCTTACAGTCCATTATTACTGTAACAGGAGGAGAGATAAGTGCGGGAGCCGGGGTTCGAACCATCGACCTCTAGCATACAAAGCAACCGATTTACCACGAGACTAAGAGATCCGGACCAACCAGGCTGGTTGGTAAATGGCCTTTATATCTCGACAGCTACACTACTCTCCCCTTCTTTTGAGATTCACCACATGTGAATCTCACCCAAGTTCCTCCTCAGAGCGGTCGAAACACCTGCGGTGCCACCTACTGCTGAGGATCGGACGAGCCCCCAAATGTAACAGGAGGAGAGATAAGTGCGGGAGCCAGGGTTCGAACTGTCGACCTCTAGCACACAAAGCGACCGATTTACCACGAGACTAAGAGATCCGGACCAACCAGGCTGGTTGGTAAATGGCCTTTATATCTCGACAGCTACACTACTCTGATGATCAGTGAACTCCCCTCATTGATAAGACATTTTTTACCTTCTTACACATTACTGACATTTAATCTGTTATATCTTGTCCGACGGAGCTCAGTGAGGTATGTCAGTGATATCAAACAATATATAACAAGATAAATACTCAATTTATCATCAGTAGAAAGTGTCATTGACACTGTAGCTCTACTTGTTTAACACATGTACATGTATAGTGTGTGACACAGCAATGACAAACATCTAGGTAATGACCTGATAACAAAAGTACATGTAAAGTATTGTAACGATCTGTACATAAATGCTGACCATAGCTTGTAACAAATATACAGGTAAAATATTGTAAAAGTGGGGTGACAGTAAGATGCTAAACTAGAAAAGAAATCATTGAGTCCAGAGTGGGTATGACTGAACCCAAAAATATTTGTTCTCATAGCACAGTGATAACAAAGGCACCCCAAAACACTCGTTCCTGTCACAAGGTGAAAACAAAGGTACCCCAAGAAGTTTCGTGAAGATCAGTTCATAAATAGACTCTAGTCCAAGCCGTATTGACATGTGCACTTTTGAATTCAGGTTAAAAGAAAATTGTATTTATATTGTTTTCGAGTAATCGTTTGCACTGAATAGTGCAAACTATTAAACTCACTTTTAAATCTTTATATAATACTATGGGAAAACAAATACATTACTTCCAAGAAAATAAAAGTGTTTGTATAATGTTTTGCAGTCAAAAAGTTTGAGAAAACTAATTTTATTGGAAGGATTTTACTTGATCCTGGCTGTATGATGATTGTTATATGGCTAATCATAGTAATGAGTGGGTTGTCTTTAATTTGAACCCCCAATTACAAAAATGTTTATCAATTCTGGCAAAAACTTTAGGTTACAATGGCCTAAATGTGAGCTAAAATGCAATCTAGTGGTTTTTACCTCAACATTTAATAGATCATAAAATGAAGGAGATCAGCTGACTGGAGCAATATTTATTGATTTTGGAACTCTCAATACAAATGTCAGTGTCTACTTTGGAGAAGACTTCTAATGGTTTAACTGGTTTATCTTTCAAAATTGTGAGTGTTGAAAAATAAGGTGAGGAGGGAGGAATGTAAGTGGCAAGTAATATATGATTTTTGAATTTACTGCTAAATTGGGTGATAGTTGGGGCATCGTCAAATTTGAAAACAAAAAAACATGTGGCAACACATATTTTTTTCTTGTTAAATTTTTTAATAAGATAATATACTAAGTGAATACAGGTCTGTTTTCCTCCAAATGAGATTGATGAGCTTAGGAGACAAAAAAATGTTAACACTGTTGCCATTGCAAATGATTTGATTCAATGTATTGTAACTTCTTAATCTAGTCTGTAGGGTAAATATAAGCATCACAGTCGAAAGTCCCCTTAAATTAATTACCAATGGAAGTGGAACGATGTGAAAAGGATGCAAAATGCTGGCATCTTAATGTACATGTAATTCAATATGAAAGACTATTGAAACGATATTCAGAATGCAACAAGTTTTACTGTTAAACAAGTATTTCTTGACTTGAGAAAAGGTATTGTAAATGGGTGTTGTCAACTTTTCACAACAATTACATGTTTATAGTCTTAAAAAAGTTAATGAATAATATCAAGTGTTGTGTGAGTGCTTGCTTGTCTGTGGGGTGTCTGATTGTGTTTTAATTTTATACTATTGTGTGAGTGCTTGCTTGTACGTTTGGTGTCTGATTGTGTTTTAATATTATAGTGATGAGGATATCCATCTACATACTCCACCCAGGTTGATAAAAAAGTAACACTAATATTTGGGAATTTAATTTGGAGGCCATGCTCTACCTCTACTCCTGATATCACTGCTTACATACATTTTACAATATTTCTTTCGATTCCAGAGGCAAAGAATAAATTTTTCTGAGACAGAGTTAAATATTCTCAACGATGCCTATTTGAAGGGCCTTTCTTGCAGAAAGGCAGAGGAAATTGCCACGTTATCGGAGAAACTTGGGATACCAGAAATACGTATAAAAGTATGGTTAAGTTCTTTATTAATAAAGAGATGTAAAATTACTCTTGTGTTCCTAATAAACGTACATCAGGGACTAACGGGAAAGAAGAGTCATCACTCTCCTAAACTTTTCACTAGGGGAGCAATTAATCACTCGCTTTCATGATGAATGAAGAAATTATGTCTGAATAAAGTTATATCTTGTATGTCAATCACCAATTACATGACCTAAATAGGAGACAATAGTTACAACATAAGTTCTTACATAACTGAAATCTTTCATTTCTTGCTTAAACCACAGCTTATGACACCTCACTGGAACCAGCTCAATTAGCTTATTCCAATGTGGGGTCATCAGCTATGTTTTAGAGCAAAAATGAAAAAATAACAAAATTTGTATCGTCATTTTTGTGTATAGTGCTGGGCACATTGAGCTGTCATAGTAGGTACTCTCCTGAATTTTCCACTCTTGCAAAATCAAATGAGGAGAGTGATTATTCACTCTCCTGCATACTCTTCCCGGCAGTCACTGATATATGTATGTTTATTAATTTGGGGGACTTTTTCCACCCTGTATGCACCTTATTTGGGCTTGTATATTTATTACAATTGCCTTTCCAGCAGGAAGATCTTCAAATTAGTAAATCTTCACTTGTTTGTGTGATACTGATAGTGCTTTGCTTCGCACAGTGTATTCATTGTTGTAATCATGATATCTAAAAACCTATTAGTTTTCTTTAATAAAACTTAGTGTAATACTGGAAAATAAGTTGGCTTTTAGAAAAAATTAACTAGCATTACTCCCCCACTCCCTCAATGGATTTCCACCCTGTACCATTATTTGCATCTGTACTTTTATCTAATTTTGATAAATGTTCCACCCTGTACTTTCATTCCCACCTGTACTATTATTTGATAAATGTTCTTTATTAAAGTTATTGTTTTCTTAGTGTTTTCATTTACATGAGACTTTCTTTATGGAACCTCATTGAAGAAGATGCCAGACATTCATGAGATCAAAAAATGAATCAACTAGTGAGCATATTTCTTAGCAAGAATCATCAACCAGTAACTCATAGAAGTAAAAAATTCTTACTCCTGTGAGTTACTGGTTGATGATTCTGAATCCGTGTTCAGTGATGAAATATATCAGCAGAAATGAAAATTAAACTTTGACAAAGAGAACATGTACAAAGGCATTGTTTTTATTGCAATCTGTTTTAGGCACCAAAATAACTATATTCGGAGCTTCATAGAGAAGATTTCTTTTAGGTGTATTTTTTAGCTCCCGTAAAATGAAAGAGGAGAGCAATTTCACCCATGGATCAAAACATGACTGTTTTTGCAGTGGTTTAAATGTTAAAATGTTTAGAAAAACTTTCTATAGTAGAATACTGTTTAGAGCCTTAGTTTCTCTCTATCCAAATTATGTAGCTGCAATGAGTGACTTCTCAGTCAACTTTTCCCAGTCAACCCCCTGTACCCTCACATCACATGTGTGCATTCCAATGTAAATGGATGCTGTACAATTATTGATGAAGTAATCTGTTGATAGATTTTTTATATCTATTTGAAATAATTCGATTCAGTGACAGGATTACACAAATCTTGAACTGCCTGTGAAATTACCCAGGCCCCTATCCGTATGACCACACACTGAAATTTTCTTTCTGATGTGTGCAATTTCCAGTGGCACAAATGAACTACATCAAATTAGAAGGGTAGGATGATTGGATGAAACAACCACATAAAAACTAAGATGGTATGAATCAATCCAAAATAAGTGGATCGAAAAATCTGTAGGTCAAAAGGACCAGATCCCTAACCAAAGAGATCGCAGATTACATTGAAATTTAATGAGCCCCGTAAACAAACTCCAGTCAATTTCTGTCAGAATTCATTATTTAACTGGAAAGGTAGAGGTTGAGTATTCATTTAAAGCCCCAAAATAAGTATATTTATCTGACTTAATAAGTATATTTATTGATTTAAACCTGTGTATAAATCCCCCCTCACCCCTCCACCCCACCCCCACCCCCATGTTTTGCATAGAGAATTTCAGTTTAGCTGCATGTATTATTTACGTTACTTGGTTTATTATTTTTGTCGATCTACTGGGCAATTTAATGAAGAAAATATGTGTGACTGGTATGAGCTTCAAATGTTACGTTCTTAGTTCAATCAGATTTTCCAACCCGACTTACTGCACCATTTAGTGATGTCCCATGAGGCAGTGTGTTCAAAACGTGTACACTGGGTTGAACTACAGCTTGTTTACTAGTATCTGGAGAACTTAACCGCTATATATCGTGAGATGTTTCATTCAAACTTTAAAACATCTCAAATTTTACTGGAAATATTTTTTCATACATATAGTCAGATATGTAGGACACTTCAGCCCAGATGTTTTGGCCCCGGATGTTTTGGTTCACAATTTTTAGAAAAACAAATGCTTCAGCCCAGGCCAGTACAATATAAAATTTTTTTTAAAAATCAAGTTGTGAACAAAACAACACATTTTCAAAACAAAATTTACTTTAATTTAGTTTAGTACTCACATATTCATATGATTCCATTGACAAAAGGTATGGTTTCAAATGTACAAGTCCAAAAGTACTCCTGTTGACTTCTCAGACATTAACCTTGCAACTCTGGCAATAAAATATTAGAAGTAAATTTGTTTATGGAACAAGTTCATTGAGGTTGTACCAATAGCAACCATACTATATGACTTTCTGGACAAAATAGCAAATTTTTGAAACCATCAGTTGTAGAATTTTATTTATAAAAAAGTCAAGTTTCAAAAGCACAAGGGCTATAAGTTCTGGGCTATCATCTGTCCATCCAGAAGAAAGTAATACATTATTTGTATGATTTTATTTACCAAAAAAATCAACTTTCATAAGTGGGAAAGATTCAGAATATTCCTGTTGGGTAATGTACATTTCCAAAGCTGACAATTCAACATTTAATTTTTCAAAATATTTATGTTAGGTAAAGTAAAGAGTGTAAGTAAAATACTGATAAAAAATACCAACATCTAATATTAAAATACTTAAGAAAGATAAATGTAAAAAGTATTAAAAATAACATTTAATTTGCATAAATTAACCCTATTTAGCTAACTCAAAAAGAAGACACAACTTGCAAACAAAATTTTTGAAAAACTAAATATTTTCTTTCTTGGATCAAAAAACATAGCTAATGAAACTTGTTCCCATGAGGGGAAACAAGTTACGTTGTGGAGACAAAAATGAAGAAGAAATATGAAAATTTAATGGTAATTTTGTGAATAGTGCTGTCTGGTTTCAGCCGATATGTTTGGTAAAGTATTAATCCAAAAAACATACAAAAGTAAACAAAGAGTCTGTAGAATACTAATGAGGTGTGGTGGCTCGGTAGGTAGAGGTGCAGGCTGCAAGCCAAGAAATCCTCGGTTTGAATCCAACCTGCGACAACCATGCTACGTCCTTGGGCAAGACACTTGACCCCCATTGTCCATATGGGGTCATGGTGGCATTGTGTACTAAGGTGTACTGCATGTCGGTGGTTCACCTGTCTTCAACCAGTGCTAACTCTACTTGTGTGGAGTCAATATTTTGGGCAGTCTGATAGTATAGTTCCTTGCCATTGTTTGGTGGGTCTCTCTGGGTACTCCAGCTTCCTCCATCCATAAAACTGTCAGACACGAGGTGAACCTGTCACCTTAGCTGTCAAAAGTGTCATTAAACCCCAATAAATAAATAATGTAGAATATTAATAAAAATGCCTGCGAAAATCTGCGTGGGACGAACTGTCCATTTTTCCAAATAAGTGGGCTGAACCGTCCAGGCCAAAATGTCCATCCACCATAATCAGATGGGGGATTCAGACCCCATAGAACTACAGAGAATACCATAGTCACATTGAACACACAAACCATAAAGAATCTCTCTCTCTCTCTCTGTGATCTTTATGGCTGTATGTGTGTGTGTGTGTTTCTCTCTCTCTCTCTCTCTCTCTCTCTCATCTCATCTCTCTCTCTCTCATCTCTCTCTCTCTCTATTTTTTGTAAAGTGTATATATATACAACTTGTGAAGGGCATGTTTGATTTCAAGAATTATGTCTGTCTGTCTTTCTGTCTGTCTGTCCACTATAGTAATGAATATGTGGCCACCTCGAATGTCCAAAATAGGTCTACAAGGAGTACTTTTTTATGGTGGAGGTCATCGTCAGGTTTAAAAAATTGTGGGGGTGGGGGTGACGGGGGACCAAAAGTTCTGACAAAAATTTTTTGTCCCGAAAGATGTCTTCAAAGGGGTCTACTAGGATTCCGTTTTTATCAGGAATCTAATGGTGAGGTTTAAAAAAGTATTGGGGTGGGGGTGGGGTGTAGAGGGGCACCAAAAGTTATGACCAAAATTTTTCTCACCGATATCAGTCTTCAAAAAGGTTTACTAGGGGGGATTTTTTACCAGGAATCTAATCTAAAGTGCCAGGGTGGGGTGGGGGTGTATAAGGGCACCAACAGTTATGACGAGCATGTTTTTTCACCAATATAGGTCTTCATAAAGTTCATCAAAGGGGTCTAATAGGGGTACGTTTTTATCAGGAGTCTAATGGTGAAGTTTAAAAAAGTATCGGGTGGGGGTGGGTGTGTAGAGGGGCATCAATAGTTATGACCAAACTTTTTCTCACCGATATAGGTCTCCAAAGGGGTCTACTAGGGATACCTTTATACCACGATTAATGGTGCGTTCACAGATATAGTTCTCAATTATCCAGTTTATTAAGGGAGAATACTTTCCTCAGCCCGAGCAACGCCAGGTAACCCTGCTAATATATAATAATAAATTATGCAAATTAGACAAATTTTTTTTTTTCAGTTATATTTGTACAGTGAATGCCTGCATGTCAAAATCATTTCCTGAAAGTTATTTACATTGTGCGGGCCCTATTCAAGACACAGCATTTCATTCTAGAAATATAAGCATGCTTTGGTCTTAGTTTTGGGGTGGGACTAGAGGGTGGGGGTGGTTGAGTGATGTGCATTTTGACTGGGTGGTCATCATTTGTCTTGTTTGATAAGTTAAACCAATATTCCTTTAATATCATGAATTTACATGCAGCAATCTCTATTTGTCTTCAAGGAATTCTATTCCAAATATATCATGTATATACTTAATTGGGTTTTAATTCAATATTTCTTAATTTTCAGAATTGGATTGGAAACAAAAATAAAAAGGAAAAGGGCCACATCGCTCCAAGAAAATCAAAATTGTTGGTTGTCCGACCAACTTCCTTCAATTTATTTTGTCGGAGTCAAGCTACCGGTGAGTTCTTTGAAAACATAACTCTCTTGTGCTGGGTACCTCAATTATATGAGTCAAAGGTTATTTATTAACTCTTTTTTAAATGTTTTGTGCTTTCAATATGGGACACATTTGGGATATTAACCCTTCAAATACCAGAAATGTTTTGAAAAATATACAAAATTTCACAATTCAAAAATGAAAAAAATTCTTTGTAATAATATCCTAAAAATATGTATATCATTGGAATTGGCTCCTTGTTCTGGCTCCAATGACAACCACATTTGTAGATTGTATTTAGAACGATTTTGCTTTGCCACTGTGCTTAACTAAAGGGTTACTCTCCCCTTCCAAATAAAAGTGGCATCACTGTTATTCATTTTTGGAGAAAGAGGACAGCATCATGATTATTAGGCACCATTGTGATTATCAAAATGAGTTACTGTCCTTAGAACATCTGATCAGCAAGTCAGCCAAAAAACACTTGAAAATATTGTAAAATTTCATCGAAAACACCATCCAGGCTGGTCAGAATTTAAAATTTGTACACCTGTGAAAAGGTTCTACAACATTTTCTGCATAATTTTCCACTATTGTGTACCCCACCCCCTTCAGTTCCTTTGATCCATGTCAAATTTACAGGAGTGAAACGTGGATAAGTGGTCAAGTGGCATTTATGGAAATTTCATGCAACTGTGGTTATCACTCCTGTAATTATGGTAGGCCCGCCATCACTATTATTTGGCACCATCACTTTTATTTATTGAACCCAAAAATGTGCAGTATCACTTTTATTTGGCCATCATTATTATTTGGCAGAGGAGAGTAACTCAGTAGACAACTTTTAATAATGGCTGAGTGAGTACTGAACTAGAACAAAGTTTGGACAGACTCCTCATATGTGTTTCTTAGATAATGTTTATATACTTTTTGCTTTGTTAATTTTTATTTAGCATTAATAGGTGGCAGAGGTGTTTCAGTGGCATAGACACCCCACTGACTCCAAAGCTAAATATTGTCACAATATTGTCGTGGCCATTCAGAACACCAAACACAAATGAGCCTCTAATGAACTCCAACCATCACTACATATATGGGAAACTACAGTAACAAAATTCTAACAACCCATGCAGCTTCCTCAATGTCTATTGCCAGACAGACTGGACTGGAACTGTGAGCACCTGCACTTCCTATACTACAGCAACTTGAAGATGCTTGAGTGAATCCCCAATATGTGCCTTCTGTAAACAAAATGAAACTTTCAGATTCAGTGTAGTTATTCCTGAAGTCACTGAACATATCTATTTTGAATTTAAGTGATAAATGGACTAACACATTAACCCTTTATCCAATGTTATTGCCAAAACCGGCCAGTGCCATTCTTAAAAATCGCCATATAATTTTCATTATTAAATTAAAAAAAAATTAGTTATTCAAGAGTTTTTCTGCAAGTGTCGTCTGCTTTTCAACGCAGACGACATCAAAAGTTATTATTTTAAAAATCATTTTTTCAAATTTTTCAAAACATTTCAATAAAACCATATAATGTGACCCCTCATTGGAATGAGCTCGATGAGCTCGTTCCATTGAGGGGTCACATGATATGGTTTTGTTAAAATTTTTTGAAAAATAATATTTTTTCAACTGCTGAATTTGCATATTACGCAGGGGGATGCGGACGATTCATTGGGTAAAGGGTTAATTGACAACCTTTTGAGTGATATGCACTGTAAGGTCCAAAGATGCAGAAATGGGCTGGCACATTAAAAGGGACCACCGCAACACCAATTCCTCAATGAAATGGGCCCAGGGCTCTTTCCAAAGAGGGCAGAAGAAGCCATGTATTAACCTATTATCATTTTGTAGGTGATACAAAAGAGAATGCCTTTAAATCTTGGGCAAGTGGTTGGCGGTCCTTACCACAAGAACAGAAAGAATCTTTTGCTAAGAGAGCCAAGGAAGAGAGAATGAATATCAATACAAATGTTGACAGAGATGCAGCTGTTAACCAACAAATGAAAATTATAAATACATCTGTAAGTGATAATAAAAGAATAAATAACTTGCTCCAAGTTATATAGCAAGAAATAAAAATCTGCTAGTTTGTTGCCAATAAATGGTTTCACAATTAACAGTATTCAGATATATCTATATACCAATATGTTATTTCCTGGACATTTCCAGGTACAGTGGAAATTGTTTTACAGCACATTTTCAACCAATCTGTGTTTATTTAATGTTCTTAAACACACAGACAAGTCTTTTTTGATCATTTACGAACAATTCTCATTTAATGTTACAGCCAAATTGCTTTGTGGCATTACAAAAGTTACTTGTTAAATTATTTCTGTTTCTTGTTCGAATGGTCTTGTTCAATCAGCTTGGAATATATGCATATGTACACCAAAAGCAAATTTTTTAATTGACTGAGAGTGTAACATTACTGAATTACTGAAAATACAGAAGAGCCCTGTTAATTGAATAGCCACTTTGCCAATGACATTTATTCAGTTAATAGAAGGGAGTATTCAATTAACAGGGATGGTGTCACTTTCCTATATTCTAGAAATAAACCTAGCATTTATTCTATTATATCTTGTTTGACAGAGCTCCAGGAAAACTGGGAAGAGTCAGGGTAACTTCTTGCCGGGTTACCAGATCTTTTATTCAATTAACAAGAGTTTACTGTATAACCCTTATTCATTTAACAGGTCAAATTTGTACTGGGGGTATGGTAAATGGTTTTGTGTTGGAAAATTATTTTCAATTAACAGGGTTATTCAGTTTAGAGATATACAGTTAAGTGGGCTTTTGATTTTGAATGCTATGATTTCATGTCAACCTAGTTCCTAATGTTCCCTTGCTTGTTACCAAGACAAATAAGTCATGGTTGCAAGATAATAAACTACAGTTAAAAGTTATTCTTTGAATTTTTCATGTTCCAATTTAATTCTGTTATTGTTTTATCCAAACATAGAATAAAAGATCTTGTTAGCAAACATTTTGTCTGCCCTCCAATTTTTTAACTAATATGAAATTATTTCCTGGAACATCTATATTGTTACTCATGTAACATTTTATTTTGGGTAGATTTTTATTCTCTTTTCCCTGTTATGACATATTGTTTTCTGCTGATTAAGTATTATGAATTTTTTTTTCAGTGTGAAATCCTTTCTGCTCTTGGAGCACATGTTGGTGGAATTGCTGTAACTGAAAAAGGGCAAGAAATTATGTTTGGCACCACATCTGGAATATCCTTTTTTAGAAAAACGGACTTGCGGAGTGAATTTTCTTGTAGTGTTCGTGGTGAGTTATTTCAGAATAAAATAAAGCACAAGTTGATCTAAAGTGTATATGAGAGAGCAGTCTGGTGGCTGAGCAGTTAGTGTATTGCACTTGACATCAGAAGGTCATCAGTCATGCAGCATACTCGGTAGAAATTCCAAAGAGGATGTCCAAAATATGATGTGAATATAAAATATTCTTTTGCAAGTAATTCAATGAAACTCCTGAAGAATTTGTACAGTTTAGTTTTGTTTTTTTTTTACCAAGAAATATAAATTTACTTTGAAATCTATCATATTGAAGACATCTTGGTATCATTGTAAAATAGGAAACCACCTTTCAAATTACAAAGTTTCATGGACAGAAATATGAAATTGAAAACTGTTTCTCCAAAAGACAGATTGTGTGGGTTGCTAGCTGACACTATGCAGTTATGTGTCCTGCCTATGGAAAATATGTTTTGTCTTTCAGTCAGACACTCATGTTAATGCTTCATGCTAATCAGCTATAGCACAGTGCAGATGAAATAATAGACATGCATTCACCCAAAGCTGAATACTGAACTTTTTGCCAAAAGTACATTTTGCCAGAAAAGACAGTTCGCCGGAACTTAAAATTTTTAAAAAAGACACTTTGCCGAAATGTTTTTGTCTCCAATAAAAAAGACTGTTGGCCAGATCAAAAAATTTTTAAAAGAGACAATTCGCCGAAATATTTTTTTTCTACACTGAAAAAGACAGTTCGCAGGAACATAAAATTTTTAAAATAGACACTTAGCCCAATGTTTTTTTTCTCCAATAAAAATGATAAAAAGTATAACCTTTTTTCGCCCTCCGTCAACCTTTCATTTCCAGTACAATGTTGGTCAGTATGCGTACAAACAATGACACTGAAGGTTTGAATCACAGACAGAATACTAAAATAAATAGACCTGGCATGAATTTTTATATGTTGGTACAACTATTATGGGAGAAAGCTGGGCTACTCCCAACTCAGGCACAGTTGGTATCTGAGGACTTGTTAAAGCTCCACCAGAGAGTAAGTACCCTTGAAAGATAAAGGGAAAAACAGTCTCTATTTCAAAAACTGAAAAATACCCAGGTCATACCCAACAGTTTTTTGGCAGATTTGTCTAAAATACATGGGCCTAAGGAAGAAAATTAGTGTCAAATGCTGAATATTTTATGTGTATATTTCACTATTCTTACATCTTATGATAAAATTACCAGATATGCTTTTACTGTTTTGTGATGTTTGCAATGATGTTATTTCGATATAAAAAATAATAAAAATAAACTTGTGATGTTGTTTATAATTTCAAGATAAATCAACAAGAATTAACCTTGGAAACTTTGCCGAAATAAGACTATTCGCATGAAAATATTGAGACAATTTATTTTGGCGAACTGTCTGATATTTTCAGGCGTATAGTCTTTTTTTTCAGCGAAGTGTCCAATGTTTTGGCGAGGTGTCCAAAAGTTTGGCGAAAAGTCTAGCTTTTTTCTGGCGAAATGTCCAAATGTTCGGCGAACTGTCCAATTTTTCATTCTGACGAAATGTACTTTCGGCAAAAAGTCCAGCCCCCCCCCCCCCCCCCCCCCCAGACCTAATGTTAATTGAAAATTCAGTTTTCTAGCCAAAAACACCAGCTGGACAGAAGTATTGTATTAACATTAAAAGGTTCACACAAACAAAGCAACATTGTGGTGATAAAACTGATAGAGGGAAACTTTGTGTGTGATCTGTTCTGGAGCACATGTCCATTCGCACATTGTGAAGGTGTTTTTGTTTTTGTTCTATATTTGAGTCTCAGGTTTGGGATTAGTGTAAAGTGTTGGGTTGTGTGAAGGTCATTTTCAGTTAAAATCAATTGATCTTCAGACCATTTTTGTTGTAATTTGAAGATGTTGGGCTATTTTTAAACCTATCGAACTGTCTTTGGTTTATATCTATATGACCAAAATATTTATTGATACTTGATTGATGTTTATCAGTTTTATACTTATATTTAGGTCCCAGTTGTAATTCAGCAATGGAGAATAGAAATATGGATGTAATGAAAGAAACCGAGCGAGTGAAAGTGGGGAGGCTTTTTCGAAAAATATGGGGTAAATATGACTTGTTCTGATATCAGTTGAAGAGTTTTATATATGCTTTATTAGCTCACCTGAAAAACCATTTGGGAATGTTAACTCTTTACCTAACATAGCGACCAAAACGACCAGAAAATTAACCAGAGTAATCCTACTGCAGCTAAATTATCTCAGAAGTTTCTGTATAAAACCATACAAATATAGATATTAGAACCAGCTCATCGAGCTGGTTCTAATGATATCCATATCTGTTTTATTGAAAAAATTGTGAAATCTGTTTTCAGAAATGTGAAATTGAGATTATTTTTTTCAATGCTGTGTTAGATAAATGGTTAACTGATCATAATAATACCTCTGGCGTCATTTCTGTCACCCATTGTTTAACTAAAACCCTAGAAGTATGAATATTACAGGAACCCGTCCAATGAACTGGTTGTAATGACATCTGTATTTGTATGGGTGTATTTTATGGTTTCCTTAAAATTAAAAAACAATTATGTAGTTTTATTTTCTTAAAAAGCAATGGCAAGTAAAGGATTAACCCTTTACCCAACGAATCGCCCGTATCCGCCCGCATAATATGCAAATTCAGCAGTTGAAAAAATATTATTTTTCAAAAAATTTCAACAAAACCATATCATGTGACCCCTCGTTGGAACGAGCTCGTCGAGCTCGTTCCAACGAGGGGTCACATGATATGGTTTTGTTGAAATTTTTTGAAAAATTCGAAAAAATGAAATTTAAAATAATAAATTTTGATATCGTCTGCGTTGGGTAAAGGGTTAAAAAAAATTTTGAATGATTTAAATATTTGTATAGTTCACAAAGAATAGTTTTTTGGTTTATACCAAGCACTCACAAGCAAATGTCAGAGCTTCATTGAGTGTCAAATATTGGTCAGGTTTATAGAAAAATTGGCATCAAGGCCCTGGTGCTCCCATTTCTAAGCCAGCAATATTATACATAATCATATTGAAATACTGAATTTTGCTGATAAATGTTACATGTAACTGGATTGGATGAGACTTTGATTTGGAAGGAAATTTGAAGATATTAATCTTACAGTTATGTTGATTATTTGTTAATTACAGAAAGCTGGTGTTGGGCTTCAGAAATGAGGAATGTCAAAGATTAAGAATATATTCTCATGGACAAATTCTTAACAAACAAGTCGTAATGCCAGGAATGCTATGCATTCTGTGCATTGTGTTTGATGATTGAAAGTGGGTTAGTTTTTTGTCATGTTTGTGACTATATGGAACCTGAATGTCAATCCAAATGAAATTCTAAGTCCATTAAGGGCAATAACTCCTGGAAAATTAATTTCATATTTTGCCATAACCAGTTTGCAATCTCATTTCAGACATCATTTCCAAAAAGCTATATATGATATACGAAAAAAATCTTCAATTGTTTTCTTTAAAACTTTGTTACTGTATATTTCTCTCGCTCAAACTCATCAACCCGTCAACTAGTGATGATGGCATTGTTTTTCTCAATACATACCTGTGGCATGTATCCAAAAAAACATCAGGATTTACATTTCAATGATGCTCCGAGAATCAATTTGCGTAGATGTTTGTGAAACAAAAATTAGGAATCCATGTGATTCTAGCTGCATGTTTCCAAAGATTTGTGTGATACAGATAGACCCAGTTCAGCCCTTTCTGGAAAATTAAAATTATTTTTCTAAGGTGGGTGAGACCTGGAAAAGTTCTGGAAAAAGACTGTAGTGACCTTTCCCCACATCTATTGAATGAGTGGGGGACAGTGTCAAATACATTCAAAATGTGACTTAGTCATAAGCAAAAAAACTACATAAAGGTAATCCTTTACATTCTATTTGATGCTAAACATCAATGTTTTCTTGTTCACTCTTTCTCATTCAAACTGAAACTCTGTTTGGTATCCTTCTTTCTGCATTTTATATTCACCGGACATGCACAAAAAGTGTTTACCACACCACAATTTTCTTTCTATTGTTGTTTCGGACTTTTTGCAGAATGTTTCAAGATATTGCCAGTTTTCTTTGATGAGTGTCAGTGAATTTTGTTTTTGTTTTTTACCTTACTTTATGCCAATTGTTATATAGACTAAAAAGTGGTTTTAATTTATTCTTTCATTTCAGAATCTGCAACAAAATGTAGAGGTAGAGTGCCCTATAAGGACATAAAGAGTGGGTTAGTGAATATAGAGGTTACTGGTTTTCCTGAAGGCATATGCTTCAAAAAGCCTTCCGCTTATGGGTATAAGACCATGAAACGGATCCTGGCGAAGGAAAATCAAATAAAAATTAACATTTTATGGTAAGAAATTTTAATTTCTTTTTCAGCTCAACTTGTCTGTCTGTCCAATTGTTCATCAATACAGCTCAGGCAACGAGCTGTATTTTTATACAAATCTCACTAAATTTCTGGGGTATCTTTGTTTTCACCTTGTGACAAGAAAAGGTGTTCTTGGGTTTGTTCCCAAATTCTAACTGGGTGTTAGCATCCATTTTGTCCCAAAAAGGGGATAATTAGGTTTTGTTTGAAGGACAGTCCAGATTTCAATATTTTCTTGTATGGAGGTGCAGCAGCAAAAGATGCATAATATATATCAGGGTTTTTTTTTTTATTTTGGTGCATAAATTTGCAAATTAGACAAACATATGTTTTTTTCAGTGACAATTGCACAAATTACATGTTATTTTGTACATCTCAATAGCACTTGGGCTACAGGCTGTATTTATGTAGCAGTTTTTAGGTAACTTCGCCATTACCTTCAAAGAATGATGAGAACGAGTGTCTTTGGTTTCCGTCCAAAATTTAAAATGTCCACCAGTAGACATTTTGTCCCAATTTGAGAGTAATTAGGTTGTTTTTTTTAATCGGACAAATATGGATATCATTGGTACAGGCTCAGCGAGTCAGTTTCAGTGATATTTCATATTTATATACACTCGCACAGCATCTGATCACCATTTTTTTTAATTCTTTGTTTACCGAGATAAATTGATGAAACTTGTATTCAAAATGTCAACCAGGAATTGAACAAAATTTTAAATCTTTTTGAAAAATTCAGATTTGGACCAAGAGAAAATTTATACTTGAGAACATCACCTAATTGCTACTGCAGTGGAACATTATTAATTGAATTGCCACTTTGCCCATGAAAATAAATTTATTCAATTAACAGGAGTATTCGGTTGACAGGGATTGTGTCACTTTCTTGTATTTCAGAGATAAACTTAGCATTTATCTATTATATGTTGTTTAACAAAGCCCCACAAGCTCTGTCAAACAAGATATAATAGATTAAATAACTGTATTGGAGGCCACATACAGTATTTAAGCTTGCAGGTGAATTTTAGGTTCTTTAACTAATTAGCCAGGGATTTCCTGCCGAAGAAAATTGAGGACACCCTGATGGTGTTGGACACCAGTTCACTTCTCAACTGGGATGTCCATGTTGAGAGGGCTTCATTTTGCTCACCGCCGAGTATCGGATGAAACCCACCTCTGGGAGTGGTAGTACCTTTCACGGGCCCGCCCGCACTGGTCCACCCCAGAGGAAGGGAAAGAAACCACCACCATCACTGAAACCACAAGAGCCAGCGGAACAAAAACAGGGAAAGAAGAAGAAATCTCTGTCAACCATATGCTGGCATGCTGGGATGCTGACATCCTCAAGGAAAGTCACCACCCACATGAAGGCCCTGGGTATGACGACAAAGTGAAACACGCTATAGATAGCTTCGTCAGTAAACACCCTGAGGTCTACCGAGACCCAAAATTCAACTTTGAAATTATATTATGGACATTTCGTAACCGTTATGGACTCTGATAATCATTCACTCCATCCCCAGAGATGATTATCGACCCCTGAAAAGGCGAGCATTGGCCCTGAGTCCCTCGTCTTACCCTTTTTGTAAACTCCCTCTGGATTCACGATACAGCTCCCTTCTGTACTGTTGGCACAGAATTCAGAACACGGGGCGGGTGTAGTCCAAACATTGCTTAGAAGACCGTGTTTTAATTTGATGGTTTGGTACGTCCTTTCAAAGGACTCACCAAAGTAAAAATTAAAACATGGTATTTTAGTTTTCGGCCATGTTTGGACTTTGGGCAGCCCTAATCTAAGAATCCTGAGCCAAACCCAGGCCCCACAAAGTTCCGGGCTCCGGGTTTACTACTATCCAACCTGGATTCACGATACAAATCCCTTGATTACTATTTGTGCAGAAGTCAGAAACCTTGGCGGTTAGTCCAAACATGACCTGAAAGCCTGTATTTTAATTTTATGGTTTGGTACGTCCTTTCAAAGGGCACCGAAGCCAAAAATTTAAACACAGTTTTTTAGGCCATGTTTGGACGGGGTATTCCTAACCCGAAAATCCCAAGAGCTGGGGATACTCTTACTCAATTGCAAGGAGGTAACCGAGGGGCCCCCCCCCCTCCCTCTCCTCCCCCCTCCTAAATTATTCTGGAAAAAAAATTTAAATTTATTAAAAATATATATGTAGATTTTAGAGTTCGTGTGTTCCGTATTAAGTTAATTATTGTCGGTCGAGTTTATTATGTTATGCCAGTCAACAAATTTTCATTGGTAATGCTACTTAATCCAGCTGCCCCAGAGGGATAAAGTTACACTTCCACTTGTGTAGGCTTGTTGTCGATAGAGCATATTTTATTAATGCAGTCAATTAAGGTCATTGATAGGAATTTAATCCAGCTGGCTGATAGGTATAAGTTACAAGACAAAGACAGTAAATTAACACATTAAATTAACTTCTTTTCCATTTATTTTTCTTTAGGTAGCACCTTTGTCAACAGCCCCCCCCCCCCCACCCCCACCCTCACACTGGTCAACAAGATCACCAATAAGAGCACCAAAGCCTCCTCCCTTGGCCTTTCCTCCTCTGCTGCTTCCTGTTGTGGTCGGCATCTGTGTAAAAGCATCAACTAATTACTTCAATTAACAGATCAAATCTGTATTGGAGGTATGGTAAATGGTTTTGTGGTGGTAAATTTTAATTTTATTCAGTTAACAGGATTATTCAGGTAAAAGATATCCAATTAAGTGGGCTCCATTGTATCATATATGTACCTGCTTGGTAGAGTTTATTGATTTGAAACTGATATATCACTCTTGGAACCCAGTGTAATTTTAATTTGTTTAAAATTTTAGTGACAGAAGAAAGCAAATTGCAGAAATAATTCAGATTGACCCTGAGAGGATTTCAAATGAAGGTAAAATTACTTTTGCAAACTTACTAAGAGAAACTGCCTGAATTTGTAGGCCTAGCACAAATGCGACGATCATAACCTTGCTGGTGTAGCATTTGATCTAGTATTTGATACTTTGACAGCCAACGAAGTACACTCTTAATGTCAATCACGAATAAGTTTGTCCAGAGTGATTATACCTCTTCCCACAATTTTGTTTTAGAATGCTACAATATGTTTTGCTCTCAATACCACTCAGCACTAACAGTCAGTCAGACATGAGCCTTGACTTGTCTAGCAGTGCACAATATTACAGTGAGAATTGGCATCAGAATCAGCTGATTGAGAGCTCAAATAACAAGTAATCAGACAGGAGCCATTTTATACGGCCGCTCATATGAGCGGGCCGTACTATGGTATGGCAATGTCCATCTATACGTCCGTTTGCTTTTGTTTGTCCACGCGATATCTTTAAAACAATAAATTGAACAGATACTGTTTTTTTATGGTTGATTAGTCATGACTAGAGGATGGTTCCTTTCGATAACCAGCATTCTGGCATATCCGATATGGCCACCACAGCAGCCATCTTGGATTTCCAGGGACTTTTGATTGTCCAAGTGATACCTATAAATCCAACAGATGCTACTTTTTTATGGTTGATTAATCATGACTAGAGAATGATTCCTTTCGATATCCAGCATTCTGGCATGTCCAATATATGGCAGCCATCTTGGATTTTCAGGGACTTTTGATTGTCCATTTGATAATCTAACAAATACTGTTTTTTTTATAGTTGATTAGTCATGAGGATGGTTCCTTTTGATAACCAGCATCAATATCCATCCGTCCATCCAAACATCTGTATGTCTGTCAGTCTCTGTCTGCCCATCCGTTCGTTAACTTTTGTTTGCCCACACGATAACTTGAAAACAGTACATCTAACAGATAAGTTTGATTAGTCACAGCCAGAGGATGGTTCTTTTCAATAACCAGCATCAGTGTGCATCTGTCCATCCATGTCCATCTGTCCATCCATCTGTCCGTTGACTTTTATTTGTCCATGCTATAACTTGAAAACAATGCATCCAACAGATACTGTTTTTTATGGTTGATAAGTTATGACTAGAGAATGGTTCCTTTCGATAGACAGCATTCTAGCATGTCCAATCTGGCCGCCATGGCAAACTGGGAGTTTTGGTGACTTTGATTCTCCACGCAATAACTTGAAAACAATATATTCAAGTTTAATTGGTCATAAGGTAGGAATGTACAATTGTTTTTGAAGGAATTTTTTACCTTTTGTTCACCTAAAAAAATTTTCACAAGCTCAATATCTTCATAGGCGGCCGTATATTGATCCACCGCTGGTGATGCACTTGTTTGGTAATCAGTTGAACACTAACCTCCAAATATATAATCACAATGTCTCAATTTGTTTTATGGGATGGAACCACAGATAGGGTTGTGGCAGTGAAAGTTTTACCCCTTTACCCAAAATGAAAAGCAGATGACACTTTCAAACAAAATTATTATGCCCCGACATGAAAAGTCAAAGAGGTATCAAGTGGAGACCTCTGCCCATCCATCTGTCCATTCAGTAAGCTGCTCAGCCAGCCATCCATACCAACATTTTTCCTTGAATTTCAGTCATTGCTACTTCGATTTGAATGATATTTGACACTGTGATAGAGCACTATGGGGAATGATACCTTTGTAGGGTGAGTTTCTTCTGCACATTTTTTCCAAAGTTGTGACCCTTTTTCACTCTCTTGAATTAAAAATTTTTTTGCAGTAAGGGGCATCACCAGTGCTTTGCAATGCAAGCCTCTTGTTGAATAACTATTTATGCTACCATGACGAATAGTTGGGGGCAGATTGTTTTATCACTGTCCACCCGACCACTGTCTGCCGTCCATCCATCCATATATCCCTCCATCCATCTGCATCTAGGGTACATTGTTTGTCCGACTAACTCCTCTCATGCTTTTCAAGATAGGACTTTTTTATTTTACAGGATGTTTGTACGTATACCAAAGGTGTGCATATTGTACGGTTTGTGGTTTGTATGGCGAAGTCCTCTTACAGTTTTCAAGCAGAATGGTAGAACATGAGGGGGCATCATATGTGTCTTAGAAAGACACGGAATATTTACGTGTACAAATAATAAATATTGAAGTGATTTGTTATGAACCTCCTGTGTCCTTGCACTGTGCTGGAGCATGCTTTATTTTCCGTTATGATATTACGAATACTCCACCAGTTTTCTAATTGCCATCATGGCAAGGGCTACAGAGACAGTTGCTAATTATAGGGTTTTTTCTCTTTTTTTGCATCAAAAACCTAGCTATTGATCCCTTATTGTAACAAGCTTACTGAGCTCATTACAATGAGGGGTCATAAGCTATTTCTTTAAAGCAAAAAATGAAAAAAATAATGAAAATTGGCTATACTACCAGTAGTGCTGGTTGGTTTTGATCGTTATGTTGGGTAAAAGGTTTAATCATTTATATATTATACTTCCAATTTTTTCAGACCATGCTTCCAATATTGAATCAACCATACCACAAGTGACCATATCACAAGCACCACGAGGTGCTTGTAAGTATTATTTTTAGTTTTACAGCAACACAACTACTCCTATACTAATACAACTTCTAGTACTTCTTGTCCTCATACTACTACTGCTACTCAAAAAGAAAGTGGTGGCTGAGTGGATAAATGTGCTGGTCTCTCATGCCAGAGCTCGCAGGATCGATCCTCATTTGGGGAAAGTTCTTGTGGTGTGTGAACACTCCCTATCAGCATCAGCTGTGGGGTTTTTGCTGTCACGGTGTACCATCCTATCGGGCAATGTAAATCCTTGCTCTTCTCGAATACTACAAACGGGTCTTCAGCCTGCACTGAGTGTGGCTCTCTCCACACAGAGGACAGCCATTTTACATCGCCCGATAGGATGGTACACCGTGACAGCAAAAACCCCACAACTGATGCTGATAAGGAGTACTCAGTGCAGGCTGAAGACCCGTTTGTAGTATTCGAGAAGAGCAAGGCCACAAACTTGCCACTACTAAGGTCATCGCATACATCTGTGCCAATGGGCCAACGAGAGGCATTAATATAAGTTGTATAACTTAATCCCCAATCCCTGTATGTGTCTTAGAAAGACACAGAATATTTATGTGTACAAATAATAAATATTGAAGTGTGGAGAGAGCCACACTCACTGCAGGCTGAAGACCCATTTGTAGTATTCGAGAAGAGCAAGGCCACAAAGTTGCCACTACTAAGGTCATCCCATATATCTGTGCCAATGGGCCAAGGAGAGGCATTAATATAAATTGTTTAACTTAATCACCAATCCCTGTATGTGTCTTAGAAAGACACAGAATATTTACGTGTACAAATAATAAATATTGAAGTGATTTGTTATGAGCCTCCTGTGTCCTTGCACTGTGCTGGAGCATGCTTTATTTTCTGTTATGATATTACAAATACTCCACCAGTTTTCTAATTGCCATCATGGCAAGGGCTACAGAGACAGTTGCTAATTATAAGGTTTTTTTCTCTTTTTTTGCATCAAAAACCTAGCTATTGATCCCTTATTGTAACAAGCTTACTGAGCTCATTACAATGAAGGGTCATAAGCTATTTGTTTAAAGCAAAAAATGAAAAAAAGAATGAAAATTGGCTATACTGCCAGTAGTGCTGGTTGGTTTTGATCGTTATGTTGGGTAAAAGGTTTAATCATTTATATATTATACTTCCAATTTTTTCAGACCATGCTTCCAATATTGAATCAACCATACCACAAGTGACCACATCACAAGCAGCACGAGATACTTGTAAGTATTATTTTTAGTTTTACAGCAACACAACTACTACTATACTATTACAACTACTAGTACTTCTTGTCCTCATACTACTACTGCTACTGCTACTCAAAAAGAAAGTGGTGGCTGAGTGGATAAATGTGCTGGTCTCTCATGCCAGAGCTCGCAGGATCGATCCTCATTTGGGGAAAGTTCTTGTGGTGTGTGAACACTCCCTATCAGCATCAGTTGTGGGGTTTCTGCTGTCACGGTGTACCATCCTATCGGGCAATGTAAATCCTTGCTCTTCTCGAATACTACAAACGGGTCTTCAGCCTGCACTGAGTGTGGCTCTCTCCACACAGAGGACAGCCATTTTACATCGCCCGATAGGATGGTACACCGTGACAGCAAAAACCCCACAACTGATGCTGATAAGGAGTACTCAGTGCAGGCTGAAGACCCGTTTGTAGTATTCGAGAAGAGCAAGGCCACAAAGTTGCCACTACTGAGGTCATCCCATATATCTGTGCCAATGGGCCAACGAGAGGCATTAATATAAGTTTTATAACTTAATCCTCAATCCCTGTATGTGTCTTAGAAAGACACAGAATATTTATGTGTACAAATAATAAATATTGAAGTGTGGAGAGAGCCACACTCACTGCAGGCTGAAGACCCATTTGTAGTATTCGAGAAGAGCAAGGCCACAAAGTTGCCACTACTAAGGTCATCCCATATATCTGTGCCAATGGGCCAACGAGAGGCATTAATATAAGTTGTATAACTTAATCCCCAATCCCTGTATGTGTCTTAGAAAGACACAGAATATTTATGTGTACAAATAATAAATATTGAAGTGTGGAGAGAGCCACACTCACTGCAGGCTGAAGACCCGTTTGTAGTATTCGAGAAGAGCAAGGCCACAAAGTTGCCACTGCTAAGGTCATCCCATATATCTGTGCCAATGGGCCAAGGAGAGGCATTAATATAAATTGTTTAACTTAATCACCAATCCCTGTATGTGTCTTAGAAAGACACAGAATATTTACGTGTACAAATAATAAATATTGAAGTGATTTGTTATGAACCTCCTGTGTCCTTGCACTGTGCTGGAGCATGCTTTATTTTCTGTTATGATATTACAAATACTGCATCAGTTTTCTAATTGCCATCATGGCAAGGGCTACAGAGACAGTTGCTAATTATAGGTTTTTTTTCTCTTTTTTTGCATCAAAAACCTAGCTATTGATCCCTTATTGTAACAAGCTTACTGAGCTCATTACAGTGAGGGGTCATAAGCTATTTCTTTAAAGCAAAAAATGAAAAAAATAATGAAAATTGGCTATACTGCCAGTAGTGCTGGTTGGTTTTGATCATTATGTTGGGTAAAAGGTTTAATCATTTATATATTATACTTCCAATTTTTTCAGACCATGCTTCCAATATTGAATCAACCATACCACAAGTGACCATATCACAAGCACCACGAGATACCTGTAAGTATTATTTTTAGTTTTACAGCAACACAACTACTACTATACTATTACAACTACTAGTACTTCTTGTCCTCATACTACTACTGCTACTGCTACTCAAAAAGAAAGTGGTGTCTGAGTGGATAAATGTGCTGGTCTCTCATGCCAGAGCTCTCAGGACTGATCCTCATTTTGGAAAAGTTCTCGTGGTGTGTGAACACTCCCTATCAGCATCAGTTGTGGGGTTTTTGCTGTCACGGTGTACCATTCTATCGGGCAATGTAAATCCTTGCTCTTCTCGAATACTACAAATGGGTCTCCAGTCTGCACTGAGTGTGGCTCTCTCCACACAGAGTACAGCCATTTTACATCGCCCGATAGGATGGTACACCGTGACAGCAAAAACCCCACAACTGATGCTGATAAGGAGTACTCAGTGCAGGCTGAAGACCCGTTTGTAGTATTCGAGAAGAGCAAGGCCACAAAGTTGCCACTACTAAGGTCATCCCATATATCTGTGCCAATGGGCCAACGAGAGGCATTAATATAAGTTGTATAACTTAATCCTCAATCCCTGTATGTGTCTTAGAGAGACACAGAATATTTATGTGTACAAATAATAAATATTGAAGTGTGGAGAGAGCCACACTCACTGCAGTCTGAAGACCCATTTGTAGTATTCGAGAAGAGCAAGGCCACAAAGTTGCCACTACTAAGGTCATCCCATATATCTGTGCCAATGGGCCAAGGAGAATCATTAATATAAATTGTTTAACTTAATCACCAATCCCTGTATGTGTCTTAGAAAGACACAGAATATTTACGTGTACAAATAATAAATATTGAAGTGATTTGTTATGAGCCTCCTGTGTCCTTGCACTGTGCTGGAGCATGCTTTATTTTCTGTTATGATATTACAAATACTCCACCAGTTTTCTAATTGCCATCATGGCAAGGGCTACAGAGACAGTTGCTAATTATAAAGTTTTTTTCTCTTTTTTTGCATCAAAAACCTACCTATTGATCCCTTATTGTAACAAGCTTACTGAGCTCATTACAATGAGGGGTCATAAGCTATTTGTTTAAAGCAAAAAATGAAAAAATAATGAAAATTGGCTATACTGCCAGTAGTGCTGGTTGGTTTTGATCATTATGTTGGGTAAAAGGTTTAATCATTTATATATTATACTTCCAATTTTTTCAGACCATGCTTCCAATATTGAATCAACCATACCACAAGTGACCGCATCACAAGCACCACGAGATACTTGTAAGTATTATTTTTAGTTTTACAGCAACACAACTACTACTATACTATTACAACTACTAGTACTTCTTGTTCTCATACTACTACTGCAACTGCTACTCAAAAAGAAAGTGGTGGCTGAGTGGATAAATGTGCTGGTCTCTCATGCCAGAGCTCTCAGGATTGATCCTCATTTGGGGAAAGTTCTCGTGGTGTGTGAACACTCCCTATCAGCATCAGTTGTGGGTTTTTTGCTGTCACGGTGTACAATCTATCGGGCGATGTAAATTCTTGCTCCTCTCGAATACTACAAACGGGTCTTCAGCCTGCACTGAGTGTGGCTCTCTCCACACAGAGTACAGCCATTTTACATCGCCTGATAGGATGGTACACCGTGACAGCAAAAACCCCACAACTGATGCTGATAAGGAGTACTCAGTGCAGGCTGAAGATCCGTTTGTAGTATTCGAGAAGAGCAAGGCCACAAAGTTGCCACTACTAAGGTCATCCCATATATCTGTGCCAATGGGCCAAGGAGAGGCATTAATATAAGTTGTATAACTTAATCCCCAATCCCTGTATGTGTCTTAGAAAGACACAGAATATTTACGTGTACATATAATAAATATTGAAGTGTTTTGTTATGAACCTCCTGTGTCCTTGCACTGTGCTGGAGCATGCTTTATTTTCTGTTATGATATTACAAATACTGCATCAGTTTTCTAATTGCCATCATGGCAAGGGCTACAGAGACAGTTGCTAATTATAGGGTTTTTTCTCTTTTTTTGCATCAAAAACCTATCTATTGATCCCTTATTGTAACAAGCTTACTGAGCTCATTACAATGAGGGGTCATAAGCTATTTCTTTAAAGCAAAAAATGAAAAAAAGAATGAAAATTGGCTATACTGCCAGTAGTGCTGGTTGGTTTTGGTCGTTATGATGGGTAAAAAGTTTAATCATTTATATATTATACTTCCAATTTTTTCAGACCATGCTTCCAATATTGAATCAACCATACCACAAGTGACCGCATCACAAGCACCACAAGATACTTGTATTATTTTTAGTTTTACAGCAACACAACTACTACTATACTATTACAACTACTAGTACTTCTTGTCCTCATACTACTACTGCTACTGCTACTCAAAAAGAAAGTGGTGGCTGAGTGGATAAATGTGCTGGTCTCTCATGCCAGAGCTCGCAGGATCGATCCTCATTTGGGGAAAGTTCTCGTGGTGTGTGAACACTCCCTATCAGCATCAGTTGTGGGGTTTTTGCTGTCACGGTGTACCATCCTATCGGGCAATGTAAATCCTTGCTCTTCTCGAATACTACAAACGGGTCTTCAGTCTGCACTGAGTGTGGCTCTCTCCACACAGAGGACAGCCATTTTACATCGCCCGATAGGATGGTACACCGTGACAGCAAAAACCCCACAACTGATGCTGATAAGGAGTACTCAGTGCAGGCTGAAGACCCGTTTGTAGTATTCGAGAAGAGCAAGGCCACAAAGTTGCCACTACTAAGGTCATCCCATATATCTGTGCCAATGGGCCAACGAGAGGCATTAATATAAGTTGTATGACTTAATCACCAATCCCTGTATGTGTCTTAGAAAGACACAGAATATTTATGTGTACAAATAATAAATATTGAAGTGTGGAGAGAGCCACACTCACTGCAGGCTGAAGACCCATTTGTAGTATTCGAGAAGAGCAAGGCCACAAAGTTGCCACTACTAAGGTCATCCCATATATCTGTGCCAATGGGCCAAGGAGAGGCATTAATATAAATTGTTTAACTTAATCACCAATCCCTGTATGTGTCTTAGAAAGACACAGAATATTTACGTGTACAAATAATAAATATTGAAGTGTTTTGTTATGAACCTCCTGTGTCCTTGCACTGTGCTGGAGCATGCTTTATTTTCTGTTATGATATTACAAATACTCCACCAGTTTTCTAATTGCCATCATGGCAAGGGCTACAGAGACAGTTGCTAATTATAGGGTTTTTTTCTCTTTTTTTGCATCAAAAACCTACCTATTTATCCCTTATTGTAACAAGCTTACTGAGCTCATTACAATGAGGGGTCATAAGCTACTTCTTTAAAGCAAAAAATGAAAAAATAATGAAAATTGGCTATACTGCCAGTAGTGCTGGTTGGTTTTGATCATTTTGTTGAGTAAAAGGTTTAATCATTTATATATTATACTTCCAATTTTTTCAGACCATGCTTCCAATATTGAATCAACCATACCACAAGTGACCGCATCACAAGCACCACGAGATACTTGTAAGTATTATTTTTAGTTTTACAGCAACACAACTACTACTATACTATTACAACTACTAGTACTTCTTGTCCTCATACTACTACTGCTACTGCTACTCAAAAAGAAAGTGGTGGCTGAGTGGATAAATGTGCTGGTCTCTCATGCCAGAGCTCTCAGGATTGATCCTCATTTGGGGAAAGTTCTCGTGGTGTGTGAACACTCCCTATCAGCATCAGTTGTGGGGTTTTTGCTGTCACGGTGTACAATCTATCGGGCGATGTAAATCCTTGCTCCTCTCGAATACTACAAACGGGTCTTCAGCCTGCACTGAGTGTGGCTCTCTCCACACAGAGTACAGCCACTTTACATCGCCGGATAGGATGGTACACCGTGACAGCAAAAACCCCACAACTGATGCTGATAAGGAGTACTCAGTGCAGGCTGAAGACCCGTTTGTAGTATTCGAGAAGAGCAAGGCCACAAAGTTGCCACTACTAAGGTCATCCCATATATCTGTGCCAATGGGCCAACGAGAGGCATTAATATAAGTTGTATAACTTAATCCCCAATCCCTGTATGTGTCTTAGAAAGACACAGAATATTTATGTGTACAAATAATAAATATTGAAGTGTGGAGAGAGCCACACTCACTGCAGGCTGAAGACCCGTTTGTAGTATTCGAGAAGAGCAAGGCCACAAAGTTGCCACTACTAAGGTCATCCCATATATCTGTGCCAATGGGCCAAGGAGAGGCATTAATATAAGTTGTATAACTTAATCCCCAATCCCTGTATGTGTCTTAGAAAGACACAGAATATTTACGTGTACATATAATAAATATTGAAGTGTTTTGTTATGAACCTCCTGTGTCCTTGCAATGTGTTGGAGCATGCTTTATTTTCTGTTATGATATTACAAATACTGCATCAGTTTTCTAATTGCCATCATGGCAAGGGCTACAGAGACAGTTGCTAATTATAGGGTTTTTTCTCTTTTTTTGCATCAAAAACCTAGCTATTGATCCCTTATTGTAACAAGCTTACTGAGCTCATTACAATGAGGGGTCATAAGCTATTTGTTTAAAGCAAAAAATGAAAAAAATAATGAAAATTGGCTATACTGCCAGTAGTGCTGGTTGGTTTTGATCGTTATGTTGGGTAAAAAGTTTAATCATTTATATATTATACTTCCAATTTTTTCAGACCATGCTTCCAATATTGAATCAACCATACCACAAGTGACCGCATCACAAGCACCACAAGATACTTGTATTATTTTTAGTTTTACAGCAACACAACTACTACTATACTATTACAACTACTAGTACTTCTTGTCCTCATACTACTACTGCTACTGCTACTCAAAAAGAAAGTGGTGGCTGAGTGGATAAATGTGCTGGTCTCTCATGCCAGAGCTCTCAGGATCGATCCTCATTTGGGGAAAGTGCTTGTGGTGTGTGAACACTCCCTATCAGCATCAGTTGTGGGGTTTTTGCTGTCACGGTGTACCATCCTATTAGGCGATGTAAAATGGCTGTCCTCTGTGTGGAGAGAGACACACTCAGTGCAGGTTGAAGACCCGTTTGTAGTATTCGAGAAGCGCAGGGCCACAAAGTTGCCACTACTAAGGTCTTCCCATATATCTGTGCCAATGGGCTAAGGAGAGGCATTAATATAAGTTGTATAACTTAATCCCCAATCCCTGTAAAACAAATAAGCCTAAATAAAAAAAAAATAAACTACTAACACTAAAAATACAACATCCACTACTAATCCCCTTCCACACCCACTCTTCCCACTCCTCTGAAGCTGCTCCTGCTATTATGGATTATAGGAGTAGTAGTAGTAATACTTTCTCTGAAAATATGTATATCTTTTTGTAATTAGACCATTCAGACGGAACCCATATTCATTGTGTGAGTACTATTTTGGTTTTTTTGCAACAGTACTACTTCTACCACTACTACTAATACTACTATAATACTATTTCTACCGCTACTACTAATACTACTATAGTTCTGCTACTATACTACTACTACCACTACCACTACTACTAATACTACTATAGTGCTACTACCACTACTACTAATACTACTATAGTGCTACTACCACTACTACTAATACTACTATAGTACTACTACTACCACTACTACTAATACTACTATAGTACTACTTCTACCACTACTACTAATACTACTATAGTACTACTTCTACCCCTACTACTAATACTACTATAGTACTACTTCTACCACTACTACTAATACTACTATATTACTGATCCAGATAATAAATCCAAAATATGAACATGGTGTACCCTACCTGTTACAACCATATCCCAATTAGTCCATCATAACAGAACCCATAATTATCTATGGCAGAATAAGTGTCATTTAACCGGTAGGGTGCTGGAAGCACATATGTGGGCTTTCTTATGAAGTGCCGGTACCACAATTTAAAGGCTTCATATTCTGTGAATGTGTTTCATATTACCTTTGAAGTGATATTATTTTATTTGTTATGATTTACCTTGTTACAATTTATGGGAGAGTGTGTGTCTGGCACTCTCCCATAAATTGTAACTTGGCAAAGATGCTCAAAAGATATTTTAAGGACCAAAAATAATTTAGCACCCTACCAGTTAATTAAAAAATGACTGTCTTCAGCACAGTCATGGTAACATCTGGGAAAAAATGCAGGCGTGTGAAAAATCACACTCGCAGTCGCTGTTTCCGTTTCACTAGTGTGAAAAATTGAAGGAGTGTGATTTTTTTCAAAGCTCAGAAATAGTTGCACACATTCTTTACTTTAGTCATAATCAGAAAGAAATGGACTGTCATTTGACAATATTTCCTGTTGTTTATTCCAAGCCCACAGATTTGACTTGGAACACGTCATGATAGTGCTCAAAATACAGATGCCATATTCATGAAATGCACAGCATGAAGTGAAAAATAAATGACCCCTGAAACTGTTCCATATCAAAATAAGTTCCGGTCAGTAATCTTGCAGGCGTGCAATTAATTATCCACCTCTACTTTTTTTTAGGTGTGCTGTAGGCATGCGGCATGCCTAATGAATGCCAAGCCAGCCATGTCCGGCATCCGTTGTCTGTCCTTTTTCGCATTCGCATTCCATCAATTAACTAAAGCTCCCCCAACCAGATCTTTAACAACCTTCACATATGGGTTAGGTATGATGAGTGGAAGAAGCCTATTTTTTTTTTACCATTGCTTGCCAAAGGTCAAGGTCACAGTGACCAATGTTAAATACACTTGAAATTGGTTTCCACTCTATAACTAAAGTTTTATCAAACGGATCTTTGCCAAACTTCATATGTGGGTCAAGTATGATGAGTGGCAGAAGCCTATCTATTTTTACCTGGATGTGCCAAAGGTCGAGGTTACAGTGACCTTGTGCTGTTCTTGCTTTGTTTTTTTTTTTGCAACAGTACTACTTCTACCACTACTTCTAATACTACTATAGTATTGATCCGGATAAAAAAAAATCCAAAATATGAACATGGTGTACTCTACCTGTTACAACCATATCCAAATTAGTCCATCATAACAGAAACCATATTTGTCTTTCCATTCTCTCATCATATAACCCTAAAACTTATGTTTTAGTTCTCTCAGAATAGTTGCAATATAACCTCTAATCATATAATCACAATGTCTCAATTTGTCAGATAGGATAGAACCACAAATAGGGTTGTGGCAGTAAAAGTGTAAACCCTTTATCTAAGATGAAAAGAAAATGGTGCTTTCAAACAAAATTTTTGAATAACTTTTTTTTTCATTTTTTGCATCAAAATCACAGCTTTTGATCCTTCATTAGTACGAGCTCATTCCAGTGGGGGTGGGAGTGTTGGGGGGGGGGGGGGAATTATAATCTATGGGAGGAGCAAAAAATGAAAATATAATGGAAATTGAATGGCAATTTTTGCAAGTAGCACTGGCTGGTTTTAACCATCATGTTGGGTAAATGGATAATTCATCTATATATTACATTCCATTTTTTCAGACTATGCTTCCAGGATTGGGGCATCAAAATCCACCACACCACAAGAAACCACATCGCAGGCACCATGTGAGACTTGTAAGTATGATTTTTAGTTTTGCAGCAACACGACTACTACTATACTATTACAACTACTAGTACTACTCGTATGTGAGTTAAATATGATGAGTGGAAGAAGCCTAATTTTTTTTACCATGATCTGCCAAAGGTTGAGGTCACAGTGACCTCTAATTTAAATACACTTGAAATTGGTTTCCACTGCATAACTAAAGTTCTGCAAGACTGATCTCTTTTTTTGCAATTGTATCCATGATATTGCAAGAGGGGGCATATGCTGTGCTTCAAACTGCTGTTTTTTGGGGTTTTTTTTTTTTGGGGGGGGGGGGGGGGGTTGCAACAGTATTACTTCTGCCACTACTACTAATACTACAACAGTACTGATCCAGATAAAAAAATCCAAAATATGAACAGGTGTACCCTACCTGTTACAACCATATCCCAATTATGTGGGTTCACTGATAGTCTTAGTAAATCATAACAGAACCCATATTTGTGTTTCCATTTTGTCATCATATAACCCTAAAGTTTTAGTTTCTCAGAATAGTTGCAATAAAACCTCTAATCATATAATCACAGTGTCTCAATTTATCGTATGGGATGGAACCACAGATAGGGTTGTGACAATGAAAGTGTAGACCCTTTAAGCAGTCGGCTCTTTCAAACAAAATTATTGCATTTTTGGCATCGAAAACACGGCTTTTGCTTCTTCATTAGAACAAGCTCGTTCCATTGGTGAGTCATAAGCTATGTTGGATGCAAAAAATAACGCATATTAAATGGCAATTTTTGCAAATAGTTCTGGTTGGTTTTGACCATTACGGTGGATAAATGGTTAATTCATCTGTACATTACATTCCCTTTTTTTCAGATCATGCTTCCAGTATTGAGGCATCAACATCAACCATATCACAAGAAACCACATTGCAAGCACAACATGACTGTCCTAAACATTTGTAAAAAGTTTAGCAATTGTACTATGATTCGTTTCTGAGTTATGGCTGAGACATGAATATTGACCGATTTTTAGTGTGACCTTGAACTATGACCTTGACCTTGAAGGTATGAACCCGGCTATGGTGTGTGACACATCCTCCCATGGTCCTTTATAATTGTGTGAAATTTGATGACTGTGGCCCTAACCGTGTTCAGTGTGACCTTGAAATGTGACCTTGACCTTATGGACCTGGCTGTGGTGTGTGACACATCCACCCGTTGTCCTTTATAATTGAGTGATGTTAGATGATTGTAGCCCTAATAGTTTTGGAGTTATGCTTGAGACACGATTTGTGACCCTGAACATATGAAGGTCAATTGTGATCTCCACCTTGCAGATACGAACGAAACTATTATACGCGACACACCTTCTAACTGTCCTTAACATTTATAAAAAGTTTAACAATTCTACTATGATTTCAAACACAAATTATAAGTTTAATCATCAAAAATTTAGTCAAGAGCTGGATAGAACCTGGTTATGATATCTAGAATATCTTGATCAAGTTTGAAGTCCACTTCTGTCAGATTTTTTTTACAGAGTTGTAGCTTAGTTTGTTTATTTATCATGTTTTTTTATCCGTTTATGGCATATCATCACCTATATGTCAGCAATGTGATTTACCAACATGCAGTTGACGGGTGAAGTCGAATTAATAAATACCCCCATTTTTTGGCTTTGACAGGACGATTAGCCACACTAGGCGTTGTACTTATTTTGTAGCAAATTTTGATACTATTTGACTATTACAATAAATACTACTACTCATCCTCCTACTACCGGTACTAAAAGTAGTAACACTACTACTACTATACCATTATAACTACTACTAGTCATCCACCTACTACTAACACAGCTGCTTCTGCAACCTCTAATATTCCTCCTCCACCTCCTGCTAATACAGCTACTACTTTTTTGCCTCTTTTCCTGCTACTAGTACTGCTACTACTAGGCACTACTACTACCACTATTATAAGGCCCTGCGAATCCCACATTTCGAATTGAATATTCAAAAAAAATTTCGAATTAAATCAAATTTTGAATCTTGAACACCACAACTGTATGTGCTTTCCAGGATGAGGGGGTCGCACGATGGTGAGAAATGACAGCCCATTTGTTAGATTGTTGCTTCATTTGTCAGTTTAATCCACAATTTGAATTTCAAATCAAAGCTCAAGGGTTGGAAAGGTGGGTTGGGTTTGCAAACTAAATCAATTATCCAATTCCATTAGGCGAACTGTGTTTATTTTGTTTTGTTTTTTCTCTCACTATTTTCATTGAGTCTTTGAAAATTACCTTGAAAAAGCCTTGAATTTGGACCCTGCCTTCCTGTGTGAACCATGTAATAGTAGAAGTAGTATTAGAGTTTCATCCACATAATTTACACCAGGAAAGCTTGGAAATATAAAATAATTTGATTATTTGTCTGTTGTTTATTGATATAACATTGACTTGTTATAAAACTAGAGATGAGCAGTTTTCAAATTTCATGTTGGTTCAGGTTTCGGTTTCATTTAAAGAGTTGAGTTTTTGGTTTCAGTTTTCTTTGAACAAACATAACAATACACTGCATTTGCATATAAGAAGAGGTATTTGAAGAGGTACTAGCCCATGCCGGTACTCTGATTTCCTGAGCACAATGATATATTTTGCATAAATTATCTCAAGAGCTTCAAGTTTGAGAAACATTTTTGCCTTCAATCTGTTGCAAAATTAGCCCCCCCCCCCCCCCACCACTACCTCCCCTCCCCAAATATGTGCATTTAGAGTAACCCGACACATCCTAAAACATGGCAACCATAAAAATTTTATCAAGTAAAAGTCGCTTATATAGGTCGTTGTAACCCTAAATTTTCATCCAACTTCAACTGTAATTTTGACGCTGGCTTTAGAGTTCAAGCTTTCAAAATTACGTGTCGAAATAAAATATATTTGTCATTGTAAATATGGAACAAGCGACATGGTTCAGTTCTGCAAAGGAAATCACATTTGATAAACAGATGAAAGTTTAACCCTTTACCCAACGTAACGGCCAAAACCGGCCAGTGCTATTCTCAAAAATCGCCAATTAATTTTCAAAATATTTTCATTTTTTGTCTCAAAAACATAGGTTATGACCCCTCATTGGAACGAGCTCATCGAGCTCGTTCCAACGAGGGGTCATAACCTATGTTTTTGAGACAAAAAATGAAAAAAATTAGTTATTCAAGAATTTTTTTTGCAAGTGTCGTCTGCTTTTCATGTTAGGTAAAGGGTTAAACCAATTTGCGGAAGAAGTAATAGTGTTGCTAATTTTCGCAGTAAATGCCACAAAATGCCACGCTCGAATGCAATACCAATTAGTGCAGCTGTTCTGAAAAAGGGGTCTCGCGAATATGAAGTTTGAAAACAAGGTTAACTTTAGCTTGTTTCTCTCTTTATTCTGAGAACTGAAGACCTGATTAGAATTTTTCTACATTGAAATTGAAAAACGCCACAACAGGTTTTCTGTAACTGTTTCGGTTTTTATTAACAAAACCGAACCAAATTTTGGGTTAACCACCCATCTCTATATAAAACCTGCTGATCTGATTTTTTTCCTATACCAAGTTTGTTCATCATATGTTATCACTGGCCTAGTGGACTTAATGTGCTATGTCTAAGTGAATATACTTTTTTGATTGATGTAAAATATATTGGTTAATTTAAAAATTTCATGTTTTTTTTTTTTCAGCAACCTACATATTTAAAAGCATTACTGGAAAAAGGAGAAGACATAAAAGAGAGGAGTTCCGTGTCAAATGGGCAGATGAAACGACGACCTGGGAACCAGCACAGAACATTCCTTTGGTTTTTCGGAAAAACTTTAATTCATAAATTTCTCTATCAATGACTATAACGATGATGAGCTGGTCAAAGGGTAACTTTGCAGATCATCTCCCCAAAGAACCATTGTTTCCCCAGCTGAGGGAGACAGTGGGTCTAGGGGGAAACAATCTGCAATGTTACCCTCTGACCAGGTCATAATTTTTTATGCTCCCCCCAAAAATTTGAGTGACGCATATAGTTGCTGCCCTGTCCGTCTGTCTGAAACAAATGGTTTCTGGATGATAACTTTAGTTTGACTGAACAAAATGAAACAAAATTTTATGCATGGGTATATGACCACATAATACAGGTTGGGATTGATAGTGGGCTTGGCTCGATGTTTTTCGGCAGAGTTCTTGCCCTTTACCAACTTGAACATGTTGATATTGGTTTCCATTTATTTATTTATTGATGTTTAAGGTCACATATTTATGCACAATGGCTAATCATGACCGTGACAGTTTTATGGGTGGAGGAACCCGGAGTACCTGGAGAGAACCACCGAGCAACAACGAGCAGCTGCCAGCTCCCCAACATCGTAACTCCGCACTGCAGCACAGGCAGGGTTAGATTGGTTGAAGACATGCATACCATCGACAAGCAGTATGCCTTAGTACACGGCGTCATCGTACAATAACTTAAGTTTAAGAGAACGAAATGAAACAAAATTGTATACATAGGTTTATAACCGCACTATACTGGTTGGAATTGATTATGGGCTTGGTTTAATATTTTTATCACAGGCTTATCGCTCTTTTCCAACTTAGAAGACATGTTGATATTGGTTTCTGGACGTTCAGAATTACATGGAGTTGAGAATACAGTTGTGTCAGACGTGTTACGTGATAATTTGGTTAATGCAATATTCTTTTATGAGAAATAATTCAATGATGAGTTGTTCATTGGCTTCAATATTTCATTCTGTTCACTGTCACAGAGGCTTAAAATGTCATCAAACATGTGTTATATCATCTGTTAAATCACTTTGAAGTCTAAACCTTTTTGAATCAACATTGATTTGAATAGCGCTATCAGTAGCATAAACATTTTGCACAGTGGAAACAATATCTGAAATGTTTCTCTTCTTCCAGTCACTGAGTTGGTGTGAATATGAATGTACCATATTAATGCATCATTTTTATGTCCCGTTGACCTCATAATATCTCTCACTTCAACTCCTGCATCGTCAGGTATAGTTATAGTTGTGGCATGTATGCAGTGATTTGTATAGTCTTGAGAGAGTTTTGCCATTTTGGAAATATTGTGCATCATTATACCCCCACTTCAGGCAAGTGGGGGCTATATTTGTTGTCACCCTATACTTCCATATGTCTGTATGTATGTATGTACATCCATCCGTACATATGTGCATACATCCAAATTTGGGTGTGCAACTTCTCCGACATTGGTGAGCCAATTTTGATAAAACTTCTCAAATATTATGCCTAGTAAGTGAACATGTGCATATTCCAAAATTTTACATCTGTGGCGATTTTAACCAGGTTATCTCCCCCAAATTTAAGATTTATTATGAATTTTCAAATGAGACTCTTGTGTGTGCAACTCCTTCTACATTATTGAACCAATTTCAATGAAACTTTCTCAAACATTATGACTAGAAAGTGAACATGCGCATATTATAAAACTTTTCATCTGCAACAATTTTGACCAGGTTATCTCCCCTGAACTTGGATTTTTTATGGATTTTCAGATGACATCCTCTTGAGCGCAGCTCCTCATACATTTTTAAACCAATTTTGATGAAACTTCTCAAACATTATGACTAGCATTTGAACATATTCATATTCCAAATTTCTCATCTGTGACCATTTTAACCAAATTATTTCCAATGAACTTGGATTTATTATTAGTTTTTCAATCTCAATATTCAGAGGTGCATTCTAGTAAGAGGGAAGTGGGGGTATTAGTCACCTTCAATGATATTTTTGGTTTTAGCAGTTGTATTCTTTCCAAGAGGACCTTTACAGTACCATAGCTTGTTAATGGTGAAAGAGTCAATGGTCGCTGCCACAATGCTGTATTTTCTGGGTGTAGTTTTGAAATGTACAGTTCATATGACTTGACGGGACACATGTTATTGGGTAACTCAAACATCCTACCTTCTCCCTTTGTGTCATTCAGATTGTCTTTTTCCAGGTGATTTTACTGGTTATCGCCAATTGTGTTTACTCTATTTTTCATACTTGTAGCTGACTAATAATTCCAGTTCTTTTCCATAAAATACAAATGACAGTTGGTATGTAGGCATATTGACACAAAATACAACTCAAGGTCAAATCTGAGTTTGGTGTGGTGATTTTTTATAGAGTTATGGCACTTTTTAAACTTTTGGTCAATTCTTAAAATATAATAAGATTCTTTGTATGTTTTGGGGGGTTTTATTTAGTTTCAAAATGCATCAAGTTTGTTTCACCATTGACTATTAGACAACACCTAGGGAAGTACATCATTTGTAATAGAAAATATTAAAATTTACTGCCAAGCCTGCCCTGAGATTGTCAATAATAATGTGTTAATACTACAATTTACTTCCAGTTGTTATGTATATCTGTATTATCAAGATTACTTAATTATTACCCCTTGAAATCCATCAAATATTTTGAAGCAAACAGTGTCCATTATAATAGTGCCATTACGTCCTGTTATATTTTGCCACTGTGACATTATGTCCATGTAACATTTTGTTCTGTGACATCATGTCCAGCGACATGAAGTCCTGTGACATTTTGTCCAGTCACCCTTAATCCCATCATAGTGTATTGTGCATTTGTGATATTAATGCAAATTAATCCACAGCTACCTAATATTTCTTTTGTTCTCTGTCATGAAAACAAGTCCTATAAAATCACACCAAGTACGGTTTTGATGAGAACAGCTCAGTAAAACAGTACCAATATCTGGATATTGGGACGGTTTTGAAACAGTCCCAATAACTAGATATTTGTACGATTGTCACGGTACTGTAATCATAACCATTCAAAAGTAAAGATGCTGTAAAGGAGGTGTGAAAAACTTTCTAACACATGAATTATCGACAAGCTTTTCTCGACAGAGCTACTGAATTGAGTGTGCATTGTGTCCAAATTATAATGTACTTTTTAATTTTTTGTTGCTTTTAATAACCAACAGCCCTAGTAACCTAAAAAGGACTCCCGTGGAAACCTCGGAAGTGAAGCAGTGCTTGTTTGCTGTGGAAACAAGTTCAGTTTTACTGGTAAAATAGGACCTTGTCACCATTGCCCGGGGTAGAAGTCCCCTAAAATGGGCAGCATGGGTGTAAATGATTGGCTAAACTTGACTTTACACCTTTTTTGTGGTCACAATTAGCCATAGCTGCGGAAAAGTGACCTTAAACACCAGTAAATAAATAAATAACCTAAAAAAACGTCATTTTTCAAATATTAAGATGGCAATCAGGCACCACCACCCGCCACCCCTGAGGGAAAGCGAACCTCTTCTTCAGATAAAAAAATGAATTATTCTTCCAAATGCTTTAAAAATGAACGATTATTAAATTTATCTGCCACACTTTCGATGAGGGATTGAATAAGTGTTCCACCCTTCAGCTGACATTATATTAGCGGGAGAACAAATTACGTCATGATGTGAGTTCACTTCAAAGCCACAGATCTGTACACAATATCTGAACTCCTGATGCGTGTCATAAATTCAATAGACTTTCTAGCAAGCAAACAATGGGTTATGCCCATTTTGTTTTTCGGGGGTAGAGCAAGCAAAAAGTGTTTTAAAATGTGGTTTTACTCGTGTCAAACTTTCTAAAATATAATTTTTTTTACTTTGAGGGGCTGTGGATTAAATCACAAATATCACTATTTTGTGTACTATATGGGTAAATAATTGTACAGTTGTGCAGGTGTCCTGCAATATTTGGACTCGGCTTTGCCTCATCCAAAATATCTCCGGACACCTGTACAACTGTACAATTATTTACCCATATAGTACACAAAATAGTGATATATCTATTACTTGCAAACTATATTTCTTTAATTAAATAAATGGTATCCACATAATACTGTAGTCTGTCTCACTTTTCTCAATATAACCATGCAAAGATGGATGTAAGTGGACCTGGCTTATTGAGTTCCTGTGACATCCTCATTTGCAGAGATTTACAGAAAAAGGTGGAGGCTTTTTCTGGAATTTGTGGTTAAAATATGAAACCATACAGATCCAAATGTCCTTTAAAAACCATACAAATAAGTAAATAAATGAAAATTATCCCACTCTTTTAAATATAACATGCAAATTTTGGTACCATTGGAACTGGCTTCTGGAGTTGGTTTCAATGACACCTATATATATTTGTAGCTTTTATTGAAAAGAGTATACAACTTTCCATACTTTCTGATTGACCATTAAAGCAATACAAATATGGGTGCATTTCAGAACCATATCAATATGGACGTCATTTAAAGAATGAAAATTGTTTCGCTCTTTTTAATACAGCCAAGTAATATTATGTTGTTTTCTTGTTTTATTGCTACAAATAACTGTATTTAATCCTATTGTTTCCATTTGGAAAGCTCTGTGAAATGAAAATACAGAGAAACCCTGTTAATTAATGTAAATAGCCACTTTGCCTGTAAAAATGCTTCAATTAACAGGAGTATTCAGTTGACACAGATTTGGTCACTTTCATGTATTCTCGAAAAAAAATAAGTATTTATTCTTTTATATCTTGTTGAACAGAGCACATGGAGCTCTGTCGATCAAGATGTAATAGATTAAATGCATGTCTTGTATGTATTAAAGTCAAACAAGTGAATAAACAATGGGAATTAGATGATTGTCATAGTTATTTACTTGACATATTACAAGATTTTTATTCAATTAACAGGAGTTTATAACCTGTATACTGGTCAGATTTGTACTGAAGGCATAGTACATGGTTTTGTGTTGTGATATTATATTCAATTAACAGGGTTATTGGGTTATTCAGGTTAAGAGATATCCAATTAAGTGGGCAGTACTGTGAAGGAAATTGGAAAAGGCTAACTACAAAATGTTTTGAATGCCTATGGGTCAATTTTTTGTCTGCATGGAAATAGTGTAATAAAAGGGTGAAGTGTTATAATTATCCCGCTCTCACAAAGAAGTGTAGCTATTAGGGGTGTCCATCAGTCTACACAAACATATGAGTGGTGTTTACAAGCTAGTTTTTTGGTACAGAGATGCTTTATAAGCTAATGGTAATACTATAAGCTACTGATATATATTATGAGCTCATTGTACCAACAGCTGATGCTTGCAGGCTAATATGAGGCAAATTGTGAATAGGGTTGGTTAGGGCTACCTCATTAGGAGATAAGGCAACAGTTTTTTTTAATTCCTAAATCCATTAATTTCACTACATCAAGCACTGTGTGTGTGTGGTGGGAGGGTATTTCAATGTATTTTCCCATATTTCATGATGGGAGAATCCAGTGCAATATTTGAAGTATATGATTTGATATGATTGGTAGGAACTATTGATATAGGAATGTTTGGTACAGGAACAGTTGACACAGGTATTTTTGTTAAGCAGAATGTTTGGTACATGCAAACTAGCCAATTAATTAAAACAGTGTACCAATTATAACATATTAACCCTTTATGCATTGTAATGGCCAAAACCGGCCAGCTCTATTCTAAAAAATCGCCAATTAATTTTCATTATTTTTTCATTTTTTGTCTCAAAAACACAGGTTATGACCCCTAGTTGGAACGAGCTGGTCAAGCTCCTTCCAATGAGGGTTCATAACCTGTGTTTTTGAGACAAGAAATGAAAAAAATTAGTTATTCAAGAATTTTTTGTGCAAGTGTCGTCTGCTTTTCATGTTAGGTAAAGGGGTTAATATATGCAACCAGGGTGATGGAAGCAGAAACGGTCAAGGAAGACTGAAGTGCATGGAGGGCACTTTTAAAACACATATACAACCCAAAATCATGCATTTTATGCAGAACCTATTGAATATGCAGGTTCAAATGAAAACCATATTTCTGTATGCAAAAATCTCAATTATAATTCAAATAGAGATTGAAAGAAATAAAATAGAAATTATTGACAAAAATGGTTTAAGTTGTATTATTAGAAATATGTGAATGTATGCAAATGTATTAAGTGTAATGTTCTCAGAAAGTTTGCTGTGCAATGTATAAAATATATTTACTAAAGTATATTACAGATTAAAAATTTAAAAAAAGAGACTTGAGTTGTTGAACTTGAAATTTATATTACTGGTAACTGTTATACCATACTCGGGTGCTTATACTACAGTTTATTTCCAGTGGTCCTGTATATCTGCATTATCTAAATTACATAATTATATCGCTTGAAACCTGTGTAAATCTTCCCATATTATTAATCAAATATAATATCAATTATAAAATGTTGATAATACAAGGTGTTTTATATAATGTAGTCAAATGTGTTTCTGAAAAAGGGTGTTTTGACGCCGGAAAATTAAATGAATCCACGTTTCACTGGATTATTTTTTTTTAACCTTACAGGTATCAGTGTTGTCTCTTAGTTTTAAATATATAAATTTAAAACACATTGTATTGTCAGCATATTATAATTAGTCAGTGAAACAGACTATTGTTTTTGTACAGCTTCTTTTTTTAGCTCATCTGACTGAAAGTCAGGGTGAGCTTTTCTGATCACTTTTCGTCCTTTGTCCGTTGTCCTGCGCGAAGGTGGTTTTTGAGCCTCTTTTTCCTAAACCACTGGCCACATTTTAATTAAATTTCATGTAAGTAGTGTTTATGTAGGGGCATTTTGATTTTTATGCAAATTAGGTTTTGGCTAATATTAAGTAGAGGGGTGGGGAAAAAATGGCCAAATTTTTTTTAAATCTTCTTCTAATGAACCACCAGTAGCAGAGACTTGATATGTGGTATACAGAGTCCTTTTGAAGTTTATGATCAAGTTTGTTCTATTTTCAGAACCGTGAGGTCGATTTGAACCAAATTTGATATGACATGAAAATGGGTCATAAGTAGTTGATTGATATAAAAAAATAATTTCTCATTGCCCCATGGGAACCTCGGGAGCTAAAAATAGGAAAAACCTTAAAACTGCCATATCTCCAAAACTACATGGCACAGAGAATTCTTATTTTGTATAAAGCTTACTTTTATCCAGTAGAATAGAATGGTTAAAATAAATCCCTATCGGTTTGATCACAAAGTACTTTTTTCAGGACTTTTGAAAAAGTGCTGAGTCAGCACTTTTTAACACTGTTGGCAATGGGAAAAACATTAAAAAATCTTCTTCTCCAGATCCAGCAGGCAGAATCTTTTGATATTTGTTATGCAACATTGTAGAGTGGATCTGATTCAAGTTTGTTCAAGTCGGCCCCCTGGCTTCATATTTGGGCTCAGTATAGGAGCCCGATTTCGAACTTAGTGCATTTCAGACAAATTTCTTAAAAAATCTTTTTCTCCAGATCCAGCAGGCAGATTCTCTTGATATTTGTTATGCAACATTGTGGGGTGGATCTGATTCAAGTTTGTTCAAATCGGCCCCCTGGATTCATATTTGGGCTCACTGTAGAGGCCCTAATTCGAACTTGGTGCATTTCAGGCAAATTTCTTTAAAAATCTTTTTCTCCAGATCCAGCAGGCAGATTCTTTGGATATTTGTTTGGTATGCAACATTGTGGGGTGGATCTGATTCAAGTTTGTTCAAATCGGCCCCCTGGGTTTATATTTGAGCTCAGTATAGGAGCCCAAATTTGAACTTAGTGCATTTCAGGCAAATTTCTTTGAAAATCTTCTTCTCAAGATCCAGCAGGCAGAATCTTTTGATATTGGGTAAACACCATGCTTAGGGGGTGTGGGGGGGGGGGGGGGGGGGGTAGAGATTCAAGTTTGTTCAAGCCAAGTCCCTGGGTTCATACTTGGGCTCACTGTGGTAGCCCGAATTATAACTTAGTTCAAAATGAGGAATTTTCTTTAAAAATCTTCTTCAGATCCAGCAGTCAGAATGTTTTGATATTTGGTGTGCAGCATCCTTAGGGGGTGAGATTCAAGTCAACTCCCTGGGTTCATATATGGGCTTCCTGTGGGAGCCCGAATTATAACTTAGTTCAATATGAGGAATATTGTTTAAAAATCTTTTATTTAGTTCCACTGGTCAGAATCTTTGGATATTTGGTATAAGCTTTTCTTAGGAGGAGCAGATGCAACTTGTTGAAATCAATTCTCTGGGTTGATATTTAGGCTACCATGTCAGGTGAGTGCCCTCAGGCCCCCTGGGACCTCTTGTTTCTTGTTCTTCTTCCCACTTCTTCCTTTTTCTTATTCACCTGTCTTTTGTCTTCTATGCACTTCCTTGTCATCACGATAACTCGAAAATGAATTGCCCTATCTCGCTGATTTTTGGCATACTGACAGATAGTCACAAGTTCTCGACACCCAATGTTTTTCAGGTTGCTAGAGCCCTTGAGTATGAACCAGTCAGCCACATGGTTTTCCCAGCGCCTAATTTCCTGTAACAGTAAATTCTCTTGAAGCAATAGTATGTTGTATTTATTCATACTGGAGAAGTGTAAACAGAAGTGGAGGCAGCTGTCAAACATTAAATGTTATCTCACTTTTTTAATCACACAGATGTCAGCTCTTCAACCAAGTTGAGAGAAACCTTTTGCTTTGCAAGGAAATAAAGTATAAATTATTCAGTCCAGTGCTTTTAATCCTCTCAAGACTTCAATGTGGGTTCTAAAGATTTTATTTTTTGAGCACCCTAATGGTTTCCCAAAGTTCATAATGCATTTTTTACACTCAAAAAAGTGGGTGTGGCATTCTGTCATTTCCACACAGATAACACCAGAATCTGACATAATTCTCCGAAAAGCTCTCCAAGAGAGCCTCCCAGAAAATGATACCAAATTCTGGAGTAACCAATATAGGAGAAGAAAGATACATAGTCCACTATCCCACAACCCACATTCACTCGCATTGTAAGTCCAGAATAGGATCTCCAATATATATGACCTGCCCACCCCAACCTCACATACCTAGGGTTCTCCCAAAAAGAAGTATTTTGAACAATGATTTACATCATTGTTTAACATCAAGCAGGTCACTACACTATTTTCTCTCAAAAAACACCTAATTCAAGTTCCTTTTACACTGTCCAAATTCAGGAACTCAATCTTATTCCTCCATGAAGTTAAGAGAGACTGATATTGAATTACCAGGCTATAGGCAACATATATGCTGTATTTGGTCAAATTTGGTGTCCTAGTTTCGGAGAAATATTCGCTGGGTTGGTGGATGACAGATGAACAGTGATCACTTAACCCCTTACCCAATACAACTTTTTTGAAAAATATTTTCTTTAACTGTATATTTTTTTTTTTAATTTTATCAATAAAGCACTGTTGGATATAAGTTGTCATAAAACGAAATAAGAGTCCATCAGTATTTGCCCCTCAGTGACAGCTCCATGTTCTGGCATTAGTTTTCACTGAGAGTTTTCAACATTTGATGTCTCACTCTGGTGCTGTCAGAGTAGGGTAAATAGTGATTCGGATGACACCCATTACATCATAGGCCAGTATCCCTAACCCCAGTGCCATGTAACCTAATAAAAGACATAATCATTAGACGTGATGAAACATCTGGTGAAGCACATCACTAGCATCATTAAATCATGGAATCGGCACACTCTTGCAAAACACAGCTTGCTGTCACAACACACAATGTTTTACAGTCTTTGGACCACTGCAAACGAGTCGACATAGCCATATTGGGCTTCCCCAAAGCATTCGACAGTCCCGTGCGAGAGACTCCATAAAATAGAACAATACGGAATCAGAGGACCGTTACGTGCGAGGATCACGACATTTCTCACAGAATGGAAAATTTGATTAGCCCAAGAAGCGAAATTCTCAGATAAAGCAACAATTGATTGACTCGGGTGTAACCCAGGGAGCTATCTTGTGTCCAATACTTTTTCTATGCCACATCAACGACTTACCAAACTCAGTAAAATCCTCAGGCTGTTTGCAGTCGACTGCCTGTTGTACGTGGAATGAACAGCAAGGGGGTGGGCACATCACCCTAGAAAACGACCTAATTTCTCTAGGAGAAGGGCATCAGACTATGGAATGCTCTTTAACCAAAAAATGATACATCCTGAGCATCGGAGGAAAAGTCATCGATTCTACACCCTAAACGGCCATACACTAGAATGTGTTCCATCTGACTCTTGCGCCGGACTACAAATAAATTAAGACCACAAATGGAAAAAACAAAACGGTAATGTAAGTAAAAAAGTAAACTCCACGCTAGGATTTATCCGCAGATACCCCCAACACTGTCCAATGAAATGCCGAAGAAGGGCCAACATTGCATGCGTAAGATCGAAAATGGAATATGGAACTATCACCCAGGACCCATACATAAAGCAAGAGATCACAAAACTAGAATTCACACAAAGACGGGATGGCAGATACATCACGAAAAAATATAAATCACGAGAAGAGGGATTATGACAAAATGTTGGAGAAACTAAAATTACTTTTACTACAATCCAGAAGGCAGAAACAGCGGCTTACTTTCTTCCACAAAGTGAATGAGAGGCGAGTACCAGCAATATCACAAAAAAATCCATCCTGTTCGAGACCCAAAATCGACGGGTTCTGGTCAAATATTTTTACAATTGTGTACAAGCCTAGATATGTTTATGGTGTGCCGGACAAAATGACAGGTACAAACTGACCCCTGTCGGACATCTAGAGACCCTGTCGGACCGGAGTAAAATCATTCCGACAAAGAGTAGCTGCCATCCATTGAAATAAGCTCCGGGTTTGACATTCTAATTCAAATTAAGAAAATTTTACAGATACCTTGAAGGGTTTATTCCATATCATCGACAATTTGAAACACGGAAATTCAAATCAAGGGAAAGCACTGAATGTTCGATACGTTGCGGGAGTATCCATTTACAAAATTTTTGTTTTATGTTTTTGTTTTGCATTGAATTTTTATAACGTGGTATAATTCGTAAATGATTGTCGTGTATTATGATGATGGGAAGGGAAATAAACTGTTATGGATTTTGCATAACTGAGTCGGACTTTGGCCACGTCCAACCTCTTATTTCCAGGCTTGATTGTATAGTCACAAACATCGTACCTTCTTCAGTTAGAAACAATAGCAATTTCGTGACTGTATCAGCTTGTAAAACAGATCAATACAGACATTAGTTCTTTGTGCATTCAGCAAGAGATTGTAACCACCCTGACGAAAATGCTGAAGCATCTGGCACAACAGAGGACTTCAAAGTAAGATAGACCCTCTCTCTCTCTTTTCGTAGTGTTACATCATCAGGGACTCCATGATGTATTCATACAGATACATTTTATCCTCCAGTTTATTTGTGTGCGGAGCAAAAACAATTCTTTGGCACCCTCTTCCTTGTATCAGATTACGTCATATTGTCGCGGCATTTCGCTGCGGTCGACTAACCCGAGGTATCGTGTCGAAAGACAAAATATCCATCTGTCTGTCAAAGAACACGCTCGATCTCTGTCTTATATTTACCCCCCCCCCCCTCCCCAACGAGCCCTTCCCCACCCTCACCCGACGTGACAGGGAAAGTACAACTAGCTGCCGCGTTGATCGATGTGATCTGAAGCAGGCTGACAGATGAAAAATCTGAATGACTCGACAATATGCTAATGCTCGTTTTCCCGCATCGACAGAATGTCACAATTTGATACCAGTAAGGCGTGCCCATCGAAATGCACTTCAACTTCAGCTTTCTAACTGACCACCGTCAACTTGTTGGCGATTCTGTCAATGTTTTTGGTGTGTGCAGTTTTAGTATAAAGTAAAGAAAAGAGCTTTAAAGGGTGATAGAAGGGGAAAGAGGGGGGGGGGGGGGGGTAGCAATGTTATTTAGTTATAAGAATGGGGGGCGGGGGGGGGGGGGGGTCCAGGGATAAAAACTCTCTTTCCTGCAAGTTGCCTTGCCGGAGGGGATTTGGAGACTTTCAGAATGTGAGTTGAGGGCGGGTTTTTTTGTTATCGAAGTAAGTTTCCCATCATCACTCTTCACCATCAGGACGTGTTTTAGCTTACACAGCATTGCCAAGCGGACTGATATGCGTCTTGTTTCCAGAGTTGGTCAGTCCAACTCCCGAAGCATGGCGGACACACTCGAAGTCTGACGATAGCGTCCCAAACCTGGCTGAGCACCGTTGAACCATTTCAAGTTCATCGATGTTGACTCGGGTGTGAGGGTCCCATAGAGAGGATGCATATTTCAGTGATGGTCTAATGTGTGATTTATATGCCTGCTCTTTTACTTTTATGCTACTTATTTTTAAGTTTCTATTAACAAACCCTAATGTTCGACTAGCTTTTGCCACGAAGTTTGTGATGTGTGAATCCCAGCGTAAGTCTGATGATAGAGTGATGCCAAGATACTTAGCTGAGTTCACATGTGTAAGTGTATGTCCACTGAGAGTGTAACTATGGACTAAAGGGTGGCATTTTCTGTGAACTGGGGGATATTACATTTATCAGGGTGAAATGCCATTTTCAAAATTACCTCACACTCAGACATTTTATTCAAATCGTATTGGAGAGTGGCAGTGTCGTGGCTATCTAAGCGTTCATATGAATATGATGGACTACTTTGATTGCAATCGGGGTTTGTACAGAAATGTCGCTGTGAAAGAAATGATTTTTCAAAGCCCAACCCCACGTCCTTGTCGTGTGAGATACAAACGGTTAATGCTGACGAACGGGGCCATAGTGAAGCTGGGTGGGCCATTTAATCTCCCGTGCAATAGATAGCATTGATTACAAAAACAGCGACAAATCGGGAAATCAACGACTGTTCTTGAGATCGAGTTTCTTCAAAATGGAGAAACATGACTTTGAGGAGCAATTTTTGTAGTATTATCGACTTTAATCCCAAACAAATTACTGTAAATTCATATTTCGAGTCTAGCTGTATGAATTTGCATAATTTCATGTTCTCACTGTCGGCAGCGTCATGTCAGAACGTCGCAATTCAGACATGGGGTGAAATGAAAAGTTCACACATGCAGTCAACAGCGTGTATGTCCTCTTGGATGGCAAGTCGTCGGCGGCGCATAGACCTGAAAAGTCTCGGGATGTCACCCTGTGGTACTGCGTTCCACTCCTTCCTCAGAACATTTCGTAAATCGACTGACGTCTGAAGATTACGAAGTCGTATCCGACGGCCCAATTAATTCCAAAGATGCTCGATTGGCGACCAATCTGGCGAAGAAGTTCGATGCTCTGCTCCTCGAGAAAGTCACGACAGTTACGCGCCACGTGACATCGGACATTGCCTTGCTGGAATAACTGCAATCCGACGTTAGCGTTGTTTAACAACGGAACAATAGAGTCAAGAATTTCGTCCCAATATCGCTGCCCTTTCAGTTTACCATCGATGAAGATCAACTGCGTTCGATGGTGCAAGGAATTCCCTGGCCAAACCATTACACTACACCAACCCACCGAAACGGTCGCATTCCCGCACGCAAGCATCAGACAACCGTTCTCTTCGTCGTCGATACACTCTTGTCCTCCAATCAGCGCGCCGTAGACAAAATCGTGATTCATCACTAAAAAGAACTGTGCTCCAACGCTGCTGAGTTTCATTCTGACGGTACAGTTTGTGCACGGATTCTTTTGTCAGGTCTACCGGGAGAAATTGCTGCTGTCTTCGTCGCTGGAAGAAAGCGATCCCGCAAGTGAACATCATGATGTGTCGGTCTTGTGCATGGGTCGTAACTCTTGGCCGGTCTGAACGCGGTCTATCAGCAGTAGATCCAGTGGTTCTATACCTTCCGATGAGACTGTAAATAGTGACCACGCTGACTCTGAAGTCAGCAGCTAGCTCATCTGGAGGTATCCCAGCCCAATGCATACCAATGACACTCAGCCTCTGATTTTCGGTTAACTTTTGGCATTTTTTAAAATTTCGAAAGACAAAAACTAGCGTATTTTCTCAATAACTCAGGCACAACATAAACATAACAAAGAAAATCGTCGGTCACCCATTCAATTTGACATTCGCGGGTAACACATACTGTTTTGAAATACGTTGCTAAATTGTATACGATTGGGCGGGCAACGTCATTATCAACCAATAGAATGGAACACAGCAATTTTAGTGAACTCTATCGATTTTGAAATTCGGAGTGGAAACTGTGCGACAAGGCAGTTTACTGCCCCCGTTCGTGTTCATACCAGCAAGCGACTGGATCATCAAGCCGACTGCAACAGGAAGACAAGGCATTCAGCGGACTCCGGCAGAACAACTTAAGGTAATTACCGAAACCACCAAACAGAATTTTCAACTCCAGGGTTAAGTCAGTTCTGCTTTATGACAAACAGAAGACCACTCAAACAACCAAGAAAATCCAAAACGTTTATCAACTGATGGTTAAAAGAATACTGAAAATCTATTGGCCAAACAACACCAGTAACACCAGACTATTGGAGTTAACCGAACAGGACCTAGTAGATCTCATGGTGTGAATGATGTGGACAATGTATAGATAGGACACACCTTGAGAAAAACACGGGTCATTGTCACAAAGCGAGCTAGCGCACTTGGAACCCACAAGGGAAACGCAAAAGAGGAAGCCCAGATCACCTGACGGAGGGACGTTGAAAAAGAGATTTATTGGTGTTTAAGATCACATATTTTTGCACAATGGCTTATCATGACCACAACAAGAGTATCACCTCTGGACCAGGGGTGAGCGTTAATAATCCATGTTGCCCATTTCAGAGAGGGTTTGCATCTTCCAAGCATTGGTGACAGGGTCCTATTTTACCACTAAAACAGAGCCAGTTTGCTGCAGTGAACAGGCACTGCTTCACTTACCGGGGTTCCCGCGGGGATGAAAGAGATTCAGAATAAGGTGCTAACATGGGGAAAAAAATGGAAAAGATAGCCCTCAACAAAATCAAAGGAGGTCGGGGGGGGGGGGGGGGGTTGTTTGTGGCATATGTTCGGCCAGACAGAATCTTTTAATATATAGCATACAGAATCCATACAGGGGTTGGATTCAATTTGTTCAACTCAAGTCCACCAGTTAATACAAGTCCACCGGTTAATAATTGGCTTCTCTTAGGAAGCCCAAATTTTAACTTTGTGCACAATGAGAAAAAAATAATCCTTAAAAATCTTCAGATCCACCAGTCAGAATCTTTTGATGTTTGGTATACAGTACGTGACAAGTGTATTATCACTAAATAACCCACTGAGAGGAGATTCCACCCAAGCAATAATTTCAAATTTGTTGCCAAGCTTTACAGTAACTTGCAAAGTTCCAGAAAATGAACCTCCGGATTAAATCCAGCTTCCCATTGCCTGAAACATTTCTTGCGTACTTTGTCCATATGTTCAGATTTTGAAAATGATACTTTGGGTGATAACTCCACTCCATGGGTGATTTGGTTACAATCCACTTTCCATGTACTCTACATCATCCTTTGGGTGGTCAGACGTAAGTTTGTTCAAATCAGGTCTCTAAGTTAATATTTAGGCTCCCTGTTGGAGTCTGAATTTTAACTTATTCCAATATGAGGAATAATCTTTAAAAATATGCTTCTTGGGATACAATCATAACCTTTAGATATTTGGTATACAGTACAGCTTCTTTACAGGGTTCAGCTTAAATTTGTTCAAGTAAAGTTCCTGGGTTGATATTTGTGTTCCCTATTGGGAGGGGGCTGCAAATTTTAGCTTAGTTCAAAATAAGAAATATTCTCCAAATCTTCTCAAGTACCACAAGTAAGAATCTTGAACCTTTTTATGTTTGGTATACAATTTATTTATTGAAGTTTAAGGTCACATACTTCTGCACAATGGCTAATGATAACATCAACATGGGTATAAAGTCAAGGCCAGTCAATCGTTCATACCCCATGTTGCTATTTTAGAGGACTTGCACCCCAAGCATTAGTAAATGCGTCTTATTTTTCCAGTAAAACCAAGTTTGTTTACAACCGTAAACAAGCACTACTTCACCTATTGCATTCCTGAAGGGGGTTCAAGTTTAGCCAAGTTAAACTATAGTGCCTTTTGCCATTAGCAGCAGCTTGAAAGAAGAATCAAATTTGAATGCTCTGTTCATAAATATGAAACCGTTTCAGGCATTCCCCAGTAAACAGAAACACTTTTATATTTATGAGCAACAATATTCACAATGTCCAGACATGTTCCTAAAATAATGCGCTGATAAAAAAAAACTAATCTAGCACTTTATCAGTTAACCCTTTACCCAACACGAAAGAAGATGACACTTGTAAACAAAATTATTGAATAACTAATTTAGGAACATGCTCGTTTCAATGAGGGCTCATAAATTAATTTACTTTAAACAAGAAATGGAAAACTAATGAAAACTAAATGATTTTTTAGCGAATAGTGCTGGCCAGTTTGGGCCATTACATTAGGTAAATGGTTAATATAAACCTATGCAGAATACTTATGAAGTATCATAAAGGTCGAGTCATTTTTAGATGGAAATAACAACTGAATCAATTTTATTTTCAGCATATTTAATGATTTGTAAGAAAAATGAATTTAATAAATAATATCCAAACTCTGATGATGCAACAATCTGGTTTGAATAAACATACATTGTGTACAAGAGACATGATACTGCAAAACATTAAGCTTAACTGATGGCACTCTGGCAGGACAAAAGAGGTTATTGTACATTACTGAAGGCCTTAAAAGCTTAACTGGTAGAGTGCAAAGTTATTTTTGGTCATCAGAATTTGTTCACGTCTTTGCTTTGTTACAATTTATGGGAGAGTGCCGATAGGAACTCTTCCATAAATTGTAACAAGGCAAATCATAGCAGATTAAATTATTTAGGTTCAAAGGTAAAGCGAAGCACATCCACTGAATTTGAGGCCTTTAAGCTGTAGTAACTGTACTTCAGAGTAAAGCCCAAATATGGGCTTCAGCCCTCTACCAGTTAAATACTATGCAAAATATTTTCTTTTGTGCCTGAATATGAAGAAACTTGTTGCTTGAAAACATCCTATCCATATATTTAAATACAAAATCAAAACATCTTCCATTTTGTATCGGCAGTAAGTTCTATTACAAACTATAGTAGCTATTTTGATTTTGCATTTTAATGTTCTGAGATTTCTATGTGACAGCATCACTTAATCATTTTAAACCAATGTTAGTAAAGAATTTTCTAGATATGATGTATTCCTGTGTGCCATAAAAAGAATCTCAAATACTGACAAATATGAGATCCTATATTTATTCATGAAATGCCTTCAGTATGGAGATATGAATGTCACTGTTTAAAATGTGATAAGCAATTTTTTTTATAAGTCCATCTTAAACTCGGGCAATTTATTTATTTCTGAACAAACTCCAGCCTCAGGCAATTTAAAAGGAAGTCTAAAAAAATTGGACATTAAAAATGCTTTGGAATAAGTTTACCACACAGCCAGTTAAAAATGCACATGGGATTTTAAAATTATCTTTCAGTGATTTACCAATCTGTCTAACGTACCTCCCATTCAAAACTAGACCTACTGCTGAGGCAGTGCATATACCTGATGCAATGTTAGATCAGAGATAAAGATTGTTGATAAAAAAACATTTTCTAGATAACATCCTATGTCCTATGATATATTCCTATCATTCATGCTTGTGCACAAATAGGGCTTTTGCAAATAATTCCCTGTCATTCATATTTGTATGGTTGTGTTGATGGGTAGGAAGTTACAATGAGGTGCACAAGCTTTGTTCCAAACCATGACTGAAAATTTGGGCTACTACTGCCAACAGTATGGGAGGAGTTGCAATGTGATAATATCTGTGATACATATTTGTATGGTTTTGTTGATGTGTCTGAGGTTGAATTGTGGTGCACAGTTTTTGTTGTGATATTCCAACCCAATGTTATAAAGTGAACATTCTAGAGCCAACAGTCTGAGGGGTTGTGATTTGATAATTCCTGTCATCCAAAAATATATATATCATCTGTGACAAGCCAGAAAATAAGCACACTGACATCTGCAAAATGAGGTCCCCAGAGGGTGAATTTAGTGATGCGACCCTGCACAGCAGGGTCGCATCACTAAATTTGCCCTCTCTGAACCTCAATCTGAATCATGGTCTCAAAACTAAACAGAAAGAGGTACCCAGAGGAAAAAAAGGCCCACTGTATAGGATACCATGATCAAATTCACCCTCTGGGGACCTCATTCTGCAAATGTCAGACGGCTTATTTTCAGGCCTGATCTGTGATCACAGATCCTTAAAGCTTGGTAATTGCTCCTTGAGTAAAGAAACAAGCATTTAATTCATTATATCTTGTTTAACACAGCTGCAACCTCTATTAACCCTGTACCCAATGAATTAACCACATCCATCCACCTAATATGGAAATACAACAGCTGAAAAAATACTATTTTTTACAAAAAATCAACAAAACCATATCATCTTACCCCTCTTTGGAAGGATCAAATGAGGGGGCCCATGGAATGTTTTGAAAAACTTAAACAAATGATATTTAAAATAATAAATTTTGATATCGTCTGCAAAAGTAAAGGGTTGAACAAGATATAATCAATTAAATACTTTTTTCATATGAAAATACTATAAAATCGAAGTCATGGGATATTGGTTAAATGTACATTTTGTTCATATATATACATTATTGTTACTGCACAATATTTATGAACAAACTTCAACCTCAGACAATTTAAACAAAAAATGTTGAAAAAAAGAGAGAAAAAAAGCTGACATCTTAAATGCTTTGAAATAAATTTAGCACCCATCTAGTTAATGGACACAAAATCTTTTTAACTTTCTTTTTTATAGCGATTTACAAATCCATTTCCCATACCTTCAATATAGGGCCCTGCAAAGCTTTGAGATCCAATTTGATATTGAATCTTAAGTTGATATATGATTTGATTCGAATTCAGCTGCCTGATTTGATGAGGTGTTGCTAGGGGCTAGTCCAGTGCAGTGCTTAGTGCTGGTAAGTCTTGCATCCATTCCTGGGTAATATTCCAACAATATCATTTAGACATGCCTTCCAGGAAAGCATGCCGTAATGATGTAGTTGGAATATATTATCAATCAGGATTTGAGCGAAGTTGGAACAATCAGGTTTACAGTCCTCCTTGCCTTATCGGTCATCTTCAAGATGTCCAGAATTTGATCTAACAAGATGAATCACAGGGCCCTACTTCAATACAAAATTACCCTGTTAATCCTTTCACTCACAACTTAGCTTTTTGGCAAAAATAAACCAAATCTCATTTCTTGAATGTGATCAACATTTATCAACAAAATCATTCAACACACATGGATAAAAGAAAAATGAAAGCAAGCAAATTGGAGCTCTCCTAAAATAAGCTCTGGGCGAGAAAAGAGCAGCTTTCCTAAATTTGACGTAAGGCAAGCAATTTAATGAATCACTGATAACATTGCGAGAAAAGTTATGTAATGGATTTTTTCTGTGAGGAGTAATAATATATGCTGCAGACCAGTAGGACTGCAGCTTAAATTATTGTTGTTACACCTTGCAGATCAGTTAATTGAAAAGTATAATTGTTTATGAATTTAGTTGTTATTAATACCCAGCCAATTAAATTATGTGGTTATGCAAGATGCCTTTTAATTTACATCTTTTTTCCACTTTATTCAATATTGAGTATTCTTCCATGTTGTGACTTGTCAAATCAAGGCAAGGAATAAAGTCTGTAAATTAGCAATGACTTGGTTTGATTCAGTAACCTGAAAAAAAAATGAAACCCGAGGGGGAGACCGCTGGAAGTTTGGCAATGTTGCTTCATCAATTTGGGGAGCACTAACTAATGGCAATGCAATTTGGTGTGCTTTGCCACTTATGTGCCGCATTAATTTATATTTTTAAATATAATCCGTACCAATAATGTAATGCAGCATGCCTTTTTTGGATTTCCCTGTACAGCTGTCATGCGATTTTATTCCATTTGCATTCTGTGGACACATTTTTCACTGAATATGATTGACAAACGCTTGTTTGTCTCTGTTGCTCATAAAATTCTTTAATCAAAAATACTTTTATTAACTGTGCGTCCCACTTCAGATCAGTTCTCAATTCAACTGTATGCCCATGTGCTATTGTCTTATCACATATTGAATAATTTGAAAATTGGGAACAAAATTTGACATAAAATAAAACAGCTGACCACTGCTTGACAACACTTGGTGTCTGCCTGAAAGTAGACTGCTATTTTATATTTTGGCAAACGACATTTCATGTAAATTCTTTTTTTCTGGTTGTTGTTCAGCTTCCCACTTGGTTGGGTTACAATGATATAAATATTTGTCATACTTCAATTTTCACCAAACTCATCAGGTGAGTGACAAGGAGCATGCCTGAAAGGGGAATTAGGCACAAAATAGGTGCACGCAAGTAACTGCTCACTTCTTATATCCATGTCTGTTTCAAATATGGATTTTATTGGACCCAGATCACTGATATCCATATTTGTATGGTTTTACTGAGAAACTTCCCATGATAATTCAGGCTGTGTTGGCCTTATTTGGCGAGCTGGCAATTTGTCAATAAAATCTTGCATATATGGACAATCAATGAGCCGGTTTCAATGATATCAATGTTTGTATGATTTTATTTACAAATATTTGTATTAATTTCAAAATTTTAGTTTATTTTTCCAAAAGCTGATTTAGGTAAAGGTTTAATCTTCATCAGTAAAGTCATCATCTGATGAAAAGTCCATATCACTGTGTTCATCAACATCGTCTACATCAATAATTGAATCAACATCGTCTACATCAATAATTGAATCATAACTTTCACTTGATAGCATTTCATTATCCAACAATACCCTTGAGATATCACTCTGCTGCGAGGAGAGAGAAACATGGTCATGAAAAAATGATAGGCTCTCTGAAACATTTATAAATGGGTGAAAAGATTCTATTAAGGCTGTGAATTTTTTTTCAACATACAAACCTTCTTTGATAATAACTGCTTTTGAAGCAGGGCATGACAGAGATTCAAAAGCATCAATTATCAAAGAATGTTGGTGTTTATAAAATAACAAGCAACTATTCATCTCGTGACGGAGTAAACTCTGCTCCTCAATACATCGATTAATCAATTCAAGATTATTAATACAGTCTCTTTTTACAGATGATGGCACGCCTTTAGATTCCCAAGATGCTGAAGGCAATACATGTTCTAATGCTGTCCAAAAGTCTTGAGATGTTGCTTCACTGAACTGTAGTTCTTGCGGAAAGGGATGTTTGTCATAATGCCAACCATTGAAGATCTTCACAGACTGCTGGATGGAGTGATTTATTCGTTTAATCTGACGAGAAATTCTTGTAGCCACTGACTGACCTCCTAGAAATGAAAAGAACACCATTTATCACAATTCATTACCCTCCACTGGCAATAGGGTAGTTTAATATTTGTTTTGGGCAGTGCTGGCTTGGGGAAAAAATAAATGGAGGTCACAGTGAGCTTCAGGCAGGACCACTGGGGGAGGGCATACAGTCTGAACCCTCCACCCTCTTCCAACCACCCTGGGCATGGTGCACTGAAAAAAATAGCCTTGAAAATTTGACCCCCTACTCTTTGGTGCATCCAGCGGCCCTAGTTTTTAAGACATAGTGCAGCCCAGTAACTTGGATCAGTGTGCATAGGGGTGGGCCAGGAGATATTCAGATGATTAAGTTTGGGTACGTAATGTTTCTGCAGAAACCCTGCCAAAAACATCTGTTTAAAACAACTGGGTTTACTGATAAGTAATAACTGGGTTTATTAAATTGTTTCTGTGATTCTGTGAGGGAAATATTGAAAGATTAATAAAATCATGTTGCTCTCATATCTTTTTATAATATAATATCTGCAAACCTGCAAACCGCATACGTATCTATTTTAATAATCTAGAAGACCAATGATGGCATGGTTAAACAAATGATTGACCACCGAGGTGGTATTAGTCCCCTACGGCGCTTTTGTGACATAAGGTGTTTTTGTCACAGAAGACACTAGAGTATATAAGCATCTTGGATTTTGAAAAAAAATATTGAGCGTGCAACATCCCATTACAACCCTCTATCCATGTGCCAGATATAAAAAGTGTAGCTTGAACCATGTTGGAGTGAGGGGTGGTAACATAAAATACAGAAAAAAGCTTAAAAAACACAACAAAAATGGCCGCCATTCCGCCATCTTTGATTTTGAAAAAAATTTTTGAGCGTGCATCATCCCCTCAGAACCATTTATCCATGTACCAAATATGAAAGGTGTAGCTTAAAGACAGACAGACAGACAGACAGACAGACAGACAGACAGACAGACAGACGGACGGAGTGCAATCCTATTGTCCCCTTACGGTTCCCGTAGGAGACTAATTATTGACAGGAGCCTACGCAAGGCCACCGCTTGATAAACAAGTCAGTTTTGCATGAGATATTTTGTTTCAACAAATTATATAATACTTACCTCATTAAATTCAAATTATTAAATAAAAGTAAACGGAAAAACTTCTCACAAACATTAATCTTCAAACATTATGCATTTCCTGGAAGGGGTAAGTGGAGTGTTGCAAGAATTCAAATGATTTTGTTGTTTATGTCCCATGAAGCCGCCCTCTCGTCCATCTTAAAACTCAAGATAATCAGAGGTATGGGATGACGCCTTGAAAATATCAGCCCTGACAAAGAAAAGAACGTCTCTCCTCCCCCCTCCATCTCCCTCTGGGGTTGTTCCTTCCTCACACCTGGGGATAATGGAAGTGAATCGTTCGCTTGTTGAGTGAAAAAGGAGATGCCTCCAATTCATGCTAAAGGTTAAATTTCAAATCTTAGATTTAATGTTTACAATAATGTTGCATAATAACTCTTCAGAGAATTATGACAAAAAGTTGACATACTTGCATATTTTTTCATCAAATTGATCATGAAGTTTCTCTCGGATTTGATGTTATACAATTTCATCAGATGAGTACCTAATTCCTTTTGTTGCTTACTCCTCAGACATTCTTGAAACTGTGAGCAATGTTCAGACCACCTGGTTATTCCATGACTTTTCTCTACAGTTGTCAGTTGTTTATTCAAGCTAAAGAAAAGATTAAAGTGTCAATGACATTACAGCTCAACTTGTCCAGTTAGGAACTGAACCAAATTGTAAGATCCAGTAATGCTAGTCATTCACTCAAGTTTTTACAGAAAAGACATCACACAAATGAAAACTGAAAAAAATTGGTATTTGATGCAGCCTGTTGGTGAACTAATGGAATTATGGTAAATTTATGTGTCAAATCCATGATGGCTGGTGGCTACCATGTTTTTGTACAAAATGCAGAAAAAATTGGAAAATCCCATCTAGGCATCATACCAAAAGTTAGTTATAAAATTTGAAAAGGATCATGTGAGAGGTGCAGGCTGCACTCATGGAATTGTTAACAATTTATATGCCAACATGCAGCATGTATGGCATGCTGATGGAACTGTTGACAATTCTTGTGCCAAATCCATGATGGCTGCTGGCGGCCACGTTTTTCAACAAAATTTTGAAATATTCGATAGCTCCCATCTAGACATCACACCAAAAAAAGCTGCCAATGAAATTTGAAAAAATTGGATGTGATGTGGCCAGTAGGGTGTGAAAATGGAATTGTTGAGAATTTATATGCCAAATCAAAGATGGCCACATTTTTCAATGATGTTCGAAAAAATTTGATAGCACCCAACTAGACATTGCCAGCAAAGCCAGATAGGAAATTTGGGATTGAATTTAGTTGAACAAGAGCAATTTCTTACATTTCCAACAATAATCAGACAATTCATTCATGTACACAAAATTTATATTTAATTGACTAATTGGCAATACGTGTATTGAAGTGCTAGGCCTAAAAAAAAGTAAAAAATTTGTTTCTCATGCCCTCCTGCATGCTATCTTTTTATAACCAATGCAAACTTAAACAATATGAAAATGAAATGTTTCATGTTGGATATTTTACCCAAGTTTAAAAAAAATGATAAATTTGTCCCTGTCGTGCAATAAGGCTTTGCAATGCTTTTCGTTCCTTTACCATTTCATACTGAGTCGCTTTGCACTGAGTTGTTTTGAACCCATACAAATAGATTAGAGTAAGGTAGGGTGTGTTAACCAAGTGGATTCGTGGGCTGGTATCTCATGATGGAGGTCACAGGTTTGATACCTGGTGAGGAGAGATTCTGAGATGGCTGGACATTCTCTGGCAATTGTGGTATTGCTACAACATACAAACCGTATTGTACAATAATACAAATATGAATGGAACACTGTATATATTGAACAGAAGCAGTAGTGCACAATGTAGTGTAGTATATATCTCCAAATATACCCATTTCCCCCCAACCTGCCTCCTGTATTGTCTCATCTCTGGACATATCACTTTTCCATGCACCCAATCAAGGGTACAATATTGATGAACGCTAAGGTGTAAGTTTTTTAGCCTGTGTCGCTCACATTGTCCTGAAGCAGTCATTGTTTTCACAAATTACAGTGGATGGTAACAAGCTAAGCCTTCAAAACTAAAAATTCTGATAAAAGGCCTACCTGTTTCAATGACGGAGCTACAGAGAATATGTATTCATTAGTGTTTAAGGTCTGCTTTCATCATCTTAGCAAATAACTTGTCTATTAAGATTTGATTCAAGATTCAATTCGATATCAATGACAAGATTCAATTCGAAAAATATACTGTGATTCACAGATCCCTACAATCACCATACTAAAGAACATCAAAATCTGAAAACCAATGCCCGAGTGGAAAACCTTTCACCTTTTTCGAAATCCAACAAAGGCAATAACTCTGGTTGGGATCTGGAGAAATCCTACAATACATTGATATCCCATCCACCCCGATCACCACACAAAATCAAACCAAAATCATGCTGATGCCAGAGTTGTAATTAAAAACATTTTAATTGGCCTTTTCAGAGGCCAACAAGGGACATAACTTTGGTAGTTAAGCGTGGACGAATTCTGTCATATATTGATATCTTTTCCCCCTTGCTGCACTCCCACCATTCCAAATCTTATCAAAATCATACCACTGATGTCTAACTTATAGTGCAAGATGTTCGAATGGATAGGGTCGGATGATGAAGACCTCAACAAGATATCCCAACTTCTCAGGAGATAGGGGGCATAATAAGAGCAACTAGTTTTTCAGTATATTTTGTGAAGCAACACTGACAATGTATACTGTGTTTGCTTCAGCTCCGCTGAAACATACCTAAAAACTTGTGTGTCATTACCTTTGTACTGTTTTTTCAATGCACTGTTTTTTTTCCTGATCATCATCTTCTGATGTTCTAAAAAATTGAAAGAAACATTCATACATCCTCTATACAAGTTCATGCAAACATATACTGTCTGAAGAATGTTAAGCCCACCCCCTCCCTTTGAAAAACAATTGTTATAAAGCACTGAAGTAGTTCAGCATGTGTCCCAATTAACCTGAGTAACATGAAGAGAGAGAGGGAACAACAATAAACATGGGTATGAGAAGGAGTACATGTAACTGACAAGAGAGAGAAAGAGGAGGCGATTCTAGAATTTTGTTGCATATGCGCAATATTCTGCTTCTACAAGACCCTTAGAGCAGGAGTAGATAGATACACCCTGCTGGAGGTCTGAGTACATTGTTTGATGAATTCTGGGGAGGAAAGTGGAAAACTCATTTTGGACAGTTAAATTTAGAAATTTGCTTTTATGTATGTACCACTACAGTAAAACCTGTCTTGAGAGGCCACTTTCTTGAGAGTCCACTGGGGTCATGATTGGTTTCACTCTATAATGGAACTGTCATGAGGGGCCACCTGTCTTGAGGAGAGTAGGAGAAAAGCACTGGTGGAGAAAAGCCTGAGTTTTTTGCAACCTAGGAGAGAAGCTCTGGTCCATTTTTGAGGGGGTGGAGAAAAGTCCTGATTGATAAATAGAGGATATCTAATATTTTCTTGTGAATACCGCGATTTATCTCATGAGTGAGTGAGAGAATTCATATTTTCACGAGCAGCTCGCTGCGATTGAAAATACAAATTTTCTAACTCACGAATGAGATTAATCCCGGTATTCACAAGAAAACATTACATTTTTATTTTATTATACCCCTTTCATTTGACGCTTCAACTGAAACGATCCAAACCGACGCCCATACTACGTAAGAAATCTGTTTACACAATCAGCTGATCGCTATTTCCGCTAACACAGATCACACTGGATGTTGTGTACATCCACACAAAATAGTTTTCGGGATTGTTGGCGAAATGACGTAAATTTTAGCCACAAACAATTTCAGTAAAATGAAACTGCTACTTCATTTTCCCTATAATAATAATTCTTCAACATACTGAGAAAGATAAAGTTGAGAAAGATAAAGATAACTGTAGCAGCGCTTCGACCAAAAAAATTTCGATCACGCATTAATACATTTTGGCCAACATCAAGACAGTTGTTGTTGACTGCTTTGTTTTCTATCAACATAGACAATTTAACCTCCAGAGTAATTTTTCAGGGAATCTGAGGATGATTTTCAGGAAAATGGGATGGTTTTCAGGGAAAAGTTCGCGCGGGGGCAAAACCAAAGAAAAAGCATGTAAATTTTGAGCTCATGGAACACCATTAAACACCAGGTTATATCCAGAGCCAGTTCTCAATTATGCTGCTGTACATATCCTATGTTAAAAAAATCATAAAATAATTGTTGATTTGACCCCCCCCCCCACCCCTGCCATCCTCTTCTTCATGACACCCCACCCCCACCCCCACCCCACCTAACCACACACAGAGCACCACCAACTGTGGTTTGCTTTTATCAAAGTCTACTAATTTCCCAAGTATGTAAATGTTAACAGGAAAAGATATCCTAATGTTCAGTTACTGCAAGAAGATTAGTACTTGGAAAGTATCTCGTTCATTATCAAAATCAAAATCATTATCAAAATCCTTCTTGCATGTGTGGACCCGTGTGCCCTGCACAAAACTTTTCTTTTCATCATTGAAGCATTTTTTAAAAAATTCCATTCGAAATTTTCTGGGTACAGACTGCCAACAGTTAACAGTTATGCAGGCAGCACAACAGAATAAATGTAGTGTTAGAAAATATGTCCATTGGGTATAAATATGCCGTCCTAATTTTTCGGCATCATAAGCGACTTTAATCTATTTTTAAACTGTGTTAAATAGTTGAGGTCAAGGTGTTTTTTTACGTTTTGATTTTGGCAAGGGATGAGGATTAAAGCTATTCTATGAATAAAAATATATATTATTTACTTCCTTTTCATATATTTTATTTAACAAAAAACTGCGTTGAAGGTGGAGCTTTCAATTTTTTGAAAGTAAGTCACCTATTTTCACTTCAACACTCACACATTGATCACAAATCTGCGATTACGAAAAAAAAAAAACATGAACAAAGTTGAAATATATATCATAAAATACCCTTTTCTTAAATAAATTTAACTTAAATCCATATTTTACTGCTCCTTTCAGCTTCATGAGTGTTTATCAAAGTTTAAAATGCATGTGATTTGACTGCGAACATTTTACATAAGTTACAATGGGAAAGAAATATTCAACTGTTTTCTGGGTTTTTTGGTCCAAAACTGATTTCTGTCCAGGAGGCCAGGAACTACACTGAAAGTTGATCATCTACATATGGTCTGCTCCATGAACTATTTTAACCCCACCTCTATTGATGTCTGTCCATATCGGGGGACTTTTACCTATATGTTTTGGTTGATGCCATTTTTTTCAAAGCAGCACTTAAACACCTCTGCATTATTTAGCAAATGATGATATGCCCAGGGGATGCAATGGAGTCCATAATTTATGGCAGAGTTTACAAACAGCATACAAGGCTTTATTTTAATATAACAGATTTCCCAATGTTTTTAGGTAAATAGAACTGAGAGTGAATAAAAAATAGTGACTAAAATATTACCTTAATTGATAGAAAATTTCCAATTTTTCAGCATAGAGTTCTTTCCATGAATAGTCTAAAAATAAAAAAAAATTGTGAACATACAAAGGCTATGCTTTCATTTTTGAAGCTAATAAATCATGTTTAATGCCAGGCCTTCATTTTAATGGCACGCGGTCGCTCTCACATGCCATCGCTTGTGCAATTACAATTTGCAGCGAAGGACCAATTGCGCACATGGAAAAAAAGTAGTTACTTTTTTAGTGTACGTCAACAATGTCCGAGTTTCAGAAACTGCCAGTCAACACTTGACTGTCTCGCCTATTCGATTAATCAAATAACCACTGAAAGGTGCTATTGTCTACTATTTTTGTTCATAGTCGACTATTTTTTAGCTGTATACATCATGCCACTGAATAAAATTAGTCTGCGAGGGACACATAACGTTTCTCAGTACCTATTATCCTTCGTATTCATTGTTTATAACACGAAAATAGGCAGTAATTTTTACTTTACCCCCGCATATTATTTTATAAAATGGACGTTGTCATACTCAAACTCCGCTCTGTATCAAGCTATTGTGAGAAAACTGTTGAAATGTTGAAAATCAAAGTTAATTTTGCCATTTTAATTTTTAAATCCAATAAATTTAATGGCGATGTGGAATTTGACACTAAATTTCTGAAAGAATGTACACACTTTGAAGTGTTAGCGTCACGTAATAGTAACTGTCACAAAGTTGATTACATCAATGAGGAATTCCCAGTAAACCCACATTTTTAGATGACCCGATTGGCTGGAAAAAACAATGTGTGCTATATTCCTGGCAATTTTCATCAAGCAACAGTTTCTAGAACCCCAAAATGACCCAAATGAAAACTTCAGAGTTCAGACGGTGCTTCGATTTTCACTTGTGTTGTCAGGATTTTGAACTGCAATTACATGTACCTCGCTAAATATTCCACTGAATTTTATGCTTAAAAGTTAGAAATTTAGTGGTAACTTGGTAAGAAATTGTAATTTTTGTATCATTAAATTTAAACCAATTTCCTCTTTATTTCAGTGTATTATATCGTAAATTACGTAATTCAATTGCATCTCCTCTTTCATTTTTGTGCCTCAAGAGGGGTTTTCCCAAATTGGCGCGCCACGAGAGAAACCGCACGTCTGGTCATCATCTTAGGCGCGCGATGTATAGCGCACCAGGATTTTTTTAAAGTGAAGGTGTGTAATGCTTCAGCTGGTTGAGAGGTCTAGATGAGTCTTACCTGTATATTACCTATATCTGGTCTATGTGAGGCCTACTGCTCAAAAATATTAAAATCTTTCAGTTTATTTGATAATGCCTATAGGAATTCTCCAGTAAACTGAAAAAATTTAGTTTAAACAATTTTTTTTTCATGGAAAATGCTATATGTTACAGAACTGAACACCTAAAAAAAAGTAGCAGTATATGTATTAAACACCAAGAAATATAACATATTTTTAAATAACGAGTCATCAGACTATCCCAGATGGAGCTGTCCATACCATGATTATTCTAAGACAAAAAGTGGCACAACTCTGGTAAACAAAGGTCAGATCGAAACTACAATCGCAGGGGCACAGGTTCCCATAGTAGTGAACATTCTTACCAATTTTCTAAGAAATCGACCCATAAATATTTGAAAAAACCTCCAGACAAATTTCTAAGCCTGCTTTTTCAAGTCAAAAAGGGACATAATTCTGGCAAAAATATTTCGACCGGAAGTATAAGTGCAGATGTACAGGTTCCCAGGGTGATAAACATTCATAACAGCAGAGTATAAGCTCTTTAGCTTGATGCTGAATCCATTTCCTTAATAGTTGTATGCTTTCATTGAATTGTGAAAAAATGTACTTTCATACTTTGGAAATAAATACTGTTTAAACTAAACATTCATACCAACTTTCAAGCAGATTGGTCCATAAACGTGTCAGAAAATCAACAGATAAAATTATGTCTACGGATGGATGGACAGACAGACAAGGTGATTCCAGTATACTGCCCCACCCCACAACTCGTTGCTGAGGGGTATAAAAATAAAACCAAACAAATTGCTAAGTAATGGAGGGGTCCGACAGAAAGCTTAATGAATTGAATATTAATGAACAAAGGGACTTTCAACAGGTTGAATCATTTGAAAAACTACTGCTGAAGGCAAAAGCCACTGGAGTGGCTTTCAGCACTCAACAGTTCAGTTATATGTACATTATTTTGATAGCTACCTGACTATAGTGGCTTCCAGCACTCAACAGTTGAGTTATATGTACAGTATTTTGATAGCTACCTGACTGTATTTGTTGATTATACAATTTGGTTTCCATCTCTGCTTTTTCTTCTGAAGACCATTCTTCAATAATGTCTTCTGTAACATCTGGAAGACAATTAATTTAAACTTCAGAACGATATAAAAAGAAGCAAAACTCGGTCAGCTTGAATACATGGTGCATTTACTACACTCGAGAAAGGCGTAAGTATGTTATGTAATTTCTTTCAGTTCGTTTAGTAGAAGATTATGAATACAGTCTGTGATTAGAGTCCACATGGCACTGAGCTGCAAGCAAGGTTAAACAGTATTGAGGGATATATCCGTCCCGCTGAGCTACTTTGGCAACAACATTCATGATATTAATTGTTTTAATTAGGTTAGTACTGTTTTAGGGATTAGTCATTAGAATCGCTTCCTCGATAGTATAAAGTCATGTACCACTTCAGGTATATGGAGGTTGTCTTCGTTATTCAAAAATTTGGAACCAAGAACAAATCTCAGTCTGCTTGAATAATCATGCATTAAATGCACACGAAAAATGCGAAAGAAGGTATTGGTAATGTTATTCAGTTCGTTTAGTAAAAGATTATGAATACAGTCTATAGATACTGACTGGGTGGCATTGAGCTGCCGAGAAAATTGAATGGTGTGTGTGTGTAGGGGTGTAAGGGGGGGGGGGGGGGTGGGGGGCATATATTCGTTATGTTGAGCTAATTTGATTTGATACCAGGTAACTTTGATTTGCAAGGACAGTTGAATGGTGTGGAGGGGTATATTCGTTATGTTGAGGTAATTTGATAATAACATTCTAATAATATTAAGTTATATTAAATTGGTTACTACTGTGTTAGACATTAATCATTGGAATCGCTTAGCTGATAATATAAAGTCATGTACCACTTCAAAGATGAGGCGGTTGTCTTCGTTATTCAAGAATTCTGAACCGAAAAGAAGTGAAAATGTGTCTACTCCAAACGGGAGTAGGTTAATTGTATAATTATGAGCGTGTGTGAAAATTGGACAATGCAAGAGAAAGTGATCAGGAGTCTCTTGCTCGCTACACTGACATAAGGGGTTTGGTGATAAATGATTATCATATTAGTGTGAATTGAGGTTACTACACTCCAGTCGTAACCTGCAATGATATATTTGAGCTGTTCGAGATTTCGCATTACTTTTGAACCTTGGAAGTCGTTGATTACCACCGTTTAGGAAAGTTAAAATGAATCAATGATGAGTTCTCGCAGACAGACAGGGGCAGGTTATTCCATTGGTCAGTAACGCTGGGGATGAAGGAAGACTTGTACAATTCAGTCCGACAAAAAGGAACACCGTGGTTTTGACTTGATCGGAGACTGAGTGATGGATTGGTTGAAGAAGCAAGTGGGGGAACTTTACTGGAGATATGTGGAGGTACCATACAATGATACATTTTAAAAAAACTGGATTAACCTGTATTTGCGATGTCTTTCTTGCAATGGATCCCATTGCATTTCTAAATAAAGTAAGGACTTACTAGCACTAATAGTTACACCCACAATGAACCTTGCCGTACATTCAATACTTTCAGAGACATGGGGTGTTGTGTCTGGTAGGGAAGCATTCAAGTCATCAACTGTCGAGACAGAACTGAAATATTCATTGAACACTTCAGCTTTCTCAACACTTGAGGAATATATATTTTGTTTGAGTGGATGAGAGTAGGAATTCCTACTACATTACTACAACCAATGAATGTTTTCAGGGTCTTCCACCAAGAAGACAATTAGAACATGAATCTTTCAAAAGACTGCTATAAAATTAAAAATTCATTTTTCAGGAAAGTAAAGATTTTTTTTTAACTCTCTTTGTAACAATGATACTAATTGTTGTCATCTTCCAATTCCATCCAATAGCATAAAATAAGCAATGACATTTACTCAAGGAAGCAATCAATTTTAAACTTACAATTCACCGCCTAATGACAGTGGATCTGAATTAGACTATTGAAGATTACTTGAATAATGGATTTCCTTGCAAGTTTTGTAGATTACATCGACTAACCATTCAAAACCTTTTGTTTGGTGGGTACCAGCCCAGTCGGATTAACTTTGTTAGACGATACATGTACCATCAGCAATCAGCATGAACAACACCATAGCACACAACACAAGATTCACTCCCCCCCCCCCCCCCCCCAGATATTTCTTTATTTTTTATTTATTTATTGGTGTTTAAGGTCACATTCTTAGGCACAATGGCTAATTGTGACAGTTTTAACGGGTGGAGAGAGCTAGAATATCCGGCGAGAACCACTGACGAGCAACTGTCAGCTCCTCGACATTCTAACTCTGTTCAAGCTCCACTCAAGAAGGGTTACAGTGGTTGAAAACATGTGTACCATCGACATGCAATAAACCTCAGTGCACGGCGTCATTGTGCAAACCCCCCCCCCCCCTCCCATCGAGGCAGCCGGGATAAAGTGCCTTGCCCAAGGACACAATGCGGGTCGTCCCGGACGGCGATCAAATTCGGGACCTCTAGCATAGAAGTTCAACAGTCTACCACTGAGCCACACCCCCACCAAAACAATGCTAGTTCAAGAACAGGAGTTCGAATGTTAAGTATAAAGTAGTGTGCAAAAAAGAATAGAATTTCTGGACTGTAGCCAATTTAACTATATAATGGCTACAAATTTTTAGGGTTTAGCCCCTCCTAAAGCGTGATGTGGTTCTGAACAAAAATGTTTTTAAACTTCTTTTTTAACCCTTTACATAACATGAAAAACAAACAATATTTGCAAATAAAATTCTCAAATATTTTTTATTTTTTGCGGCAAACACATACCTTATGACCACTTACTGGAACAAGCTTAATAAAAAGTCATATGCTATGTTTTTATGACAAGAAATAAAAAAGAGTAGCACTGGTCAGTTTTGCTGTTATGTTGGGTGAAGGGTTAACACCTTTTCTGTCCACATGGCCCACCTTTTTTGTCTACATGGCCCAACAACCTCATTTGGAACCATATAAATAAAGAAAACTATAACTTGCATGTTTCAAATAACAAAACCCAAGTTGTTTAACTTTTTATCCAACTGAAGCGTTTGGAAAAATGACTTTTTTCAGTGAAAATTTCCAACAAAATTTCTTCAGTCTTTCCTTAGTTCCCTTGATGACAATCATAGTCATGCACCACAAACCACACCTTTGTTGACAAATAAAGACACGTTTTCTATGTAAAGGTTGAATTATTTTTTTTTTATTAAATTTATCACTATTTTTCCCTGCTAATGGATGGTTCAAAACACTCAAAAGCTCCAGCAGTGGAAGCATCGACTCTTTGACAACTGGGATTTTTGAATGGTTAAACCCATCCATGTAGATGTCTGCTACTGGTGAAAGTCCCTTAGTGGAAGTGGAGAAGAGGGGTGAGCACTTTAAAACTGGGCTTATATTCAAGAAGAATCGAGGATCCATTCCCGCAAAGAGCAACAAAGCCAGCAATAAACCATGGACATTCTCGCTGCACCTCTACCATCAATGTGCAATACATATCAGCACACGGCACCACCAAGCCTCCAAATGAGCAATGGGGTTGAAGTGTCTTGCTCAAAGACAATGTGCAAACCACGACCAGGCATCAAACCTGGGACTACATGTGGTGGAATTTGAGGCACGATGACTATCATCATCACTTTCAGGGAAAACGTTAAAGCCACTAATAGGAATATCACGCTGAGCAGGTTCCATTGATATTCATATTTGTATGGTTCTGTCGAGAAAGTATGATGGTTTTCTTACCAAATTATGTCCATTTGTTTGACAGCATGTTAGGTAAAGAGTTAACTAAAAACCAACAATTTTCAGTCAGGAGACTTAATATATCCTAAAAACACAAAAGTATATCCTAAAAACACATAAGTACCCGAGAGATCACACATGGATTCCTTCAGAAGGCTTCTTGTTTCTTCTTCAAGTTTGACAGCTCTTTTGTATTTCTCAACCAGCACATCACCTAAAATAGAAACCCTTCATATTTACTTTGCCTCTGCTTGATTTCTTGTGGAAAAAGGAATTAAATGGGCACTTCAATATTTCTATACTCCATGATTTTGAAAATTATTATTGGGAAGAATGAAGACAGAACCCAATTCTGTATATCACCTGGATGTACTGGATGTTAGGAATTGCATCAATGCACTGGAAAGATATTGGAGACACATTATTTATAGCATGAATATTGTACAAAATGAATTCTATTTCAACCTATAAATCATTTCATCTGCTGGAAAGAATTTTGTAAAATCATTTTCATTTCAAAGGAAATTAAAGATATGATTACCTAGTTTTACTTTCACTTTGAAGGCATAATTAAGTAGGCCGTCGACTAATAAATCACTTTTATTCTCAGGTGTCATCTCTTTAACAATATTTGAAAATCTTCCAAGCGAAGACCACATTCTTTCCATGCATTCCCCATCTGTAAGGGCCAGGTTCTTACTTCTTCTTGGATTGTATAGAATCTGCAATATTTTCATAATATTTTAAAAGGGGGGGGGGGGGGGGGGGAGATGACAGTAGTCACAGAACAAGAACAATCTTTTTGTCAAATCCCTCTTTTACCTTGTACCATGTAACTGCTTATTGTGTTATTCTGTCTTATTATTTATTTTTGAGTTGATTTTACACTGATGTCTCTATTATGTAACAAATAACACTTATTGAAAAAATTTAATATTTAAACTAATCAGCTCCTAACTGGATTTGCAGAATCAAACAGAACCTCACCAGCCTTAGTAAAGTCTGAATTTAACCTCAGAAAAGTAATTAAATCCTTGGGAGACATGATCAAATCCTTGGGACTGTAAATATCAATAATTTAACAACTGTACAGTCTGCACTGCATGTGAAAATCTTCGGATTCACAAATGCTGATTTTTCAATTTGTCAATCAACCTCTTAAATTACTCAATGAAGGACTCAATTAATGATTTTTGTAAAGATTTTGTAAAGATTGAAGTGATTACATTGAAAATGTAATAAATCAGAATGGTATGTCCTTAGATGACCATATAAATATTTATTATGTCATCTGTGACTGTATTTTCACGAGATTGCATGGGTTTGGGGGGCATGTGGTAATTTTAACCAGAAAGCTCTAGTGCAATCAGATAAAAAGTTCCCTTCTCTTGTTAGACTGATTCTTATAGTTTGTAGCCATCAGAGGCAAATAATCAATGAGAACCCTCAGTTATATTTATGCCAGAATTACAGTTCCTCATTACAAAGTGTTTCTTGGTAAAGTCCTTGGAACTATTCAAAACGACTATCTTATTAAATTTGCAGTTGATTTCAGTAAATTCTTTTTCACAGTGTGAAATAAATACAGAACCACAACTGTTTAAATGGGTAAATGATTACTGGACTCGAGTGAGTGGTGCTGGGCTACCACTCGAGCCTAATGACTCTTGTAACCCTGTACCACTCGCTCTAGTCCAGTAATCGTTAACCCATTCAAACATAATTGTGGTTCTGTATATGACCAGCACTAAAAAAGTTGAACATTTTCGGTAATCCAGAACCATTTCATTTCAATGACCAAAAAATATTTACCTGGCAGGCCATCTTGTGTCCATAGTTATGGAAAATGGGGATTGCAAAGTTAACTCTCTGTAATATGTCATCCCTCTTATTCTTCTGCAAAAAAGGGGGAAATATTCAAATAACTGTACAAAGAAAAACAATTATGCCACACACACACAACACACACACACACAACACAACATTGGAAAAGAGTTACATACATCATCTCAACTAATGTTATAACATCTTTAGATAAAAAAACTTGTAGACCTCCTCGCACATGGGTTAAGTCAGGAACAACCAACATCAAAATATTCCAAGCTATAAAAGGAAATAACACTGAAAAATACTGTGTATAACACATGCTCTACATTTAGGGGTAGATATCAGATAGTTATATAAAAAATGTCTTTTCACTATGTCTGTTAAAAGTTGTGTTTTAACACCCGGGACTGTAAATATCAATAATTTAACAACTGTACAGTCTGCACTGCATGTGACTAGAAATCAGTAAGATACATATGCATAAAAACTCATTCCATCAAGTATGTTAAAATTTATTGAGTTATACTCAATGCTGACACTACAATGTGTGAAACCGACACACCAACATTTTGACATACAAAGCTGCTTGTCACAGCTAACAGACATTTGCCGATGTTTGTTTTTTGCAGATTTATGTGGACTATCATACCTTCAGATGAGTGTGAAGCAAGCATGCTATATCATACATTATATGTATATTTTCATCGGGATTTCTCTGCAGCAACTTCTCTAACACAAACACAGCATACCCTAACCTATATATTGAAAAAAAAGAACCTCACTGTATACAACTGATGTGAATCTGAATATTTCTTAACCCTTTCACTGATGAATTCCACAGACTTGATTACTTCTCGATTCCATTGTCAAATCAAGTAATTCTTGCCGAGAAGCAGGAAGGAAAGTAAAGAAATATTATTCATTAAAATCAGTGCATTTACATTTATATTTGCCTGATAAAGTTGTCATCTGCTACAAGACATTCTTCACCTCCAATTCCCATTTACAGGGTTTCATCATTGAAAGGGTTAATACTACAGACAAAAATACACTGTATTTATTTATTTATAGTTATTTATTGATGTTTAAGGTCACATATTTATGCACAATGGCTAATCATGACCGTGACAGTTTTACGGGTGGAGGAAGCCGGAGTACCCGGAGAGAACCATCGAGCAACGACGAGCAGCTGCCAGCTCCCCAACATCGTAACTCCGCACTGCAGCACAGGCAGGGTTAGATTGGTTGAAGACATGTGGACCATCGACGTGCAGTACGCTTTAGTACACGGCGTCATCGTGCCCCCACGCGGGCAATGGAGATGTGAAGTGTCTTGCCCAAGGACACAACGCAGTTGCCACAGGTGGGATTCGAACCGAGGACCTCTCGGCTTGCAGCCTGCACCTCTACCAACTGAGCCACCGCACTCCCACACTGTATTTAACAAACAACATCACAATGCACTTAAACCATGTCTAAAATTTTGAAAATATACTGAACCACTTGAGAATGTTACACCCAATATCACTCTTATATTAAATAACAACCATTAATTTGATATCTTCAGTTAAAAAGCTGTCAAGTAAGTTTCTAAATGCATCAACTCTTTCCTTTCTTGCTATTGACCAGTAACATTAGTGGAACATCATTGAAAGTAAATAACAAAATTTTAACACATTCATTAAAACATCCCTCAACAAATTTAATGCAGCTCCATAAAATATACCCAAATTTTGGTTTTCTTAATGATATTCTCAGAACATTAATTTATCAGACTTTGTGCAACCTTTCATATTAGATTTGTTTGTATTTTTAGAAGGTTTCATGTTCCAATTTTCGACTAGTTAACACAATTGTCAGGGAGGATAGCAGTCCGAAAAAATCTGAAATCTTTAAATTTTATTAAATCTATTTCCATAAATTTACAATTATACCCCAAATATGGGATTTACCCCAGTTTCGTAAGCCAATATATTTCCATATATTTTTATGAAAATAGTCTCTCAGTATATTTTCATGACAATTTATGGAAATATATTGTTTGCTTTGAAGATGTAAACTAGAGGTACTGCGAGTAAGCTCAACAAGTGATACAACCCGCACCTGTCAGAACGGAATTATATTGCTTCATGCACATCTTCATATGGAGTTCTTCCATTGTGTCAAGTTTCATGAAAATTCTTCAAACGGTTTAGGAGGAGTTGCGCTTATAAGGATGGATAGATGCACGGACGGACGGACAGATGGATGGACTGACAGACGGATGGACAGGGTGATTCCTATATAATAAACTGATTTTTAACTGAAAAATTGCCCCTGATCAATACTGGTCATGGCAAGTAGATGGCTGGTAAACAGGGATAAAAAAAAATTTACAATTTGGAAAACAGATGATATATTTCTTCCAAATATGGTTTCAAATGTAAGGGGAACAATATTTGAATGAAAAATATTCAGATTAAACACAATCAAGATGTTTACCTCTCACTGATGGTATACCCGTCAGTGGCTGAAACTCTGAACTACGATCTGAGGAATAATGCCAATCTGAGCACAATCTACCATCCGCAACTTACCTCTGGAATGATATCCCTAATGAAAGAAGACAAAATCCTAATATTATGACGCTCAAGCAGTATCTCAACAGCACCGAAACTATACAATTTTACTTGGGACATAAATCACGCCTGATCCAGATTTTGCACTGCAGATTACATTTTCAGTGTAGCAACTTGAACAATGATCTCCACAACTTTACCAATTTTACTTGGGACATAAATCACGCCTGATCCAGATTTTGCACTGCAGATTACATTTTCAGTGTAGCAACTTGAACAATGATCTCCACAACTATTGTCCGAATCAAAGAACTGCTGATGTGGTGAACGAGAAACTGCAGAACATCATTTAGTATTTTGTCCAAACTTCGATGGCGTAAGTTTACAAGTAGGTGCTCATTGCTTTTATCAGCTGACACATTATACAAATTATCATACTGACTCGATCTGTCCTTTCCGAGTGTTTTTTTGTTTTTTTTTACATATTTTATATTATGTTTTTCTTCACTCAGTGGTCCAAAGTATGGCACGACTTAGCGGTGGGCTCGGACCTGACGGCGTGTGGACGTCAAATAACCACCAACTTCAACAGAATTTTCGTGGAAAACAGCCACACTCATTCCTCAGTAGATATGAGACGATGGACCAATCCAATGCAAAATAGGAAGAGGTCTAGGTGTCACTCACAAGCAGCGGCATACCCCTGCAGATTGTGGGTGATATTTGGTCTTGACCACATTCTGTAAAAATACTCTTTGTAATTTAGAGCAGCATCGAAGAGTGTTTTGTGCCGGAAATAGTGCCCAAGGGGCACAAATGAATCTAATCAATATATATATAGGGAGACGACTTACATAAGCTTCAGCTTTCTGTCGAATCCCTCCCCTACGTAGTAATCTGCTTTCCTTGCTTTGTGTATACTATTGTATCTAGTGCTGTTCAGAATTTTTTGTTATTTTTTTGTTATTGTGAAATGTATACACATGTCAATTATTGAATAAATACTGTTTAAACTAATCAATATCCCAACCACAAGTACAGAGCCTACCACCAGCTCAATAATCTCAAACTGGTAATTGCAGCATAAACCTTTTCCTTGGTGATATTTTGTTCCATCTGGAGACAGCCCAGTATAAGCCTTTGGCTTGTTGCTGAATCCATTACTGTGTTTGTTACTTTTTTGTCAATTTATGCTTGTTTCTGTATAATTTAAGCATACTTTGGAAATAGATATTGTTTAAACTAAACAAGATGTTTTCATGTGTTTTTGAAATCAATGAAGTCAGGTCATGACTAAACTTAACTCATACTTGATTTTGTAAGTTATGTGCTGGAAAATTCTTCATTAAAAAATTAAAGGTAGATGAATCTAAATAAGCTTTTAGATTCCTGCCGAATCCTGTTAATATATATCTGTTGTTTCCTTCATTTAACTAGATAATAATACATACTTTGTTAATTGCCATAATATACAGTCATTTTGATTTTGTGTTTGACCTTCATTAAAGCATGTATAATATCAGTTTTGCGAAATATTGTTTAAACTAAAAAATTAAAAAGATTGACATTATTAAAACCCTTTAAACATGAATTTGTTAGAATGAGTTTGTCAACTATGGAAATTTAATATCTTTGTTGAAGTTTTCATTTGTAACCCATAAATGAGCAACATCAGCAATCTTGATAATGATTTCTCAATTCATGATGTTTGAAACTTGAAATAGAGAAAAATTTGTGAGATGTCCAGTATGAGGATATCACCAAGAATGGCTAAATTTAACCCTTTCCTTAAGATGTGTCATTTAATATATCACCTTCTGTTACAAAGCCTTAAAAATCCTGAAATAACAGGGTTTAGCAAACTTAAAATACACATCCACTGCCTAATAACAATGAATTTGAAGTATATTGTGATCAATTTGCTTTTACCGTGGATTTTACTGCGATCCATTTACTTTTACTGAGGACTTTTCTTAAGCTTCAGTGGAGAAACAGTTAACAGCGTAAACTCTTTGTACATGTTTGGAGGAACAATGTTAGCAAACTGCACTTTCAAATAAAAACAAATATTACAACTTTCACCTTTCGCCATGCCGAAGGTTGAGAAAGCAGACAGGAACCTCATGTCTACAAGCTGACCCAAAAACAGCTGTCTCATCAAGTTTCTTGTTCTTTACTTTCGATCTTATCTGGTTGCCTGCTTGGAAATCATTACAATCCTGCAAGAAAAAAAAATTATCTAGTATAAGAATCATTGATTTATTTGATTTTATTAGGGTTTAATGACACATTAACAGCCAAGGTCATATCATTGTGGTCACAGTTTTATGGGTGGAGGAAGTCAGGTACCCGGAGAGAACCACCGAGCAGCTGCCAGCTCCCCAACATTGTAACTCTGCAATGCAGCACAGGCAGGTTACATTGGTTGAAGACATGCACATCATTGATTGCAGTATGCCTTAGTACATAGTTTCATTGTGCCCCCATGTGGACAATCAGGGTTAAGTGCCTTGCCCAAGAACACAATGCAGGAGTCCCAATTGATCGATCAGACAGTCACCCATCCGTAATGCCACTGCACCGCAAGTATCAGCATCAAAACCCGTATTTAACTCATTTTGACAGCTACTGTTCAAAAATCAAAATTAAATCAAACTACTCCACATTAACATCTGCATTTAAAATGGAGCGAGACAATATTAGAACATTTACAATGTTTCTATATGGAATCTTTAAAGGTAGTGAGCTGAAACACTTAGTTACAGACCTAATACATTTAATATGGGGCAAGGGATCAATAACACACACATATAAAACAAAAATGTCATTCTATTCTACAAAGTAAGTTATACCAAATCTTACGAATACTTGTATAGCCTCATTAACAAAGTTTCAAGTTACTCTGGGTATTGTTTGCATTATATTAGTTAATTTTCTAGACACTTTGGTCCCTGTGTTAGGCAAAGGGATAAACATGATTGTTTTGCCATAATTAATGATTGGTTAGCCATCTAGAAGCCACAATCAGTTGATCTGTTAAGAGTAGTTTCTGAAAATTTACGCAATGTGACAACTAATGAAGCCTTCCAGAAGATCACCAAAATGGATTCATATGTCAATTTTAATTATGGATTTTTTTAGACTCATTTACAAATTGTAGCTCTGCATTTTGAAAGAGCAAAAAAAAAAAAAAAAAGATGAAATCTCCCAATTTTGCAAGATCGAAGGGCAATAATTCCTGATCTGTGCAAGCAGAAGACATGCAAATCAAACTTGGCCTATATTTTGCCAAAGATAACAATCAACATTTGAAACATTAATCTTGTGAAAGTATTTCAAAATGACAGAAAATTCCAATTTTGCAAGTTCAAATACCATAACTGCAGAACAGTAAAATATTTCCAAACTGATTAAAACAATTTGCGATGAAAACTGTATGCCCCTGAACATCATTTGGGATAATAATAAACTGGGCATTCTAAAACCCCTCCATGTGGGCAATAGAAAAACAGGCATGCAGATTTCAGAAATTCACGGAACCTTAAAACAGGTTCCGTGTATTTGATGTCTGGGAACCCCACGGAACATACTTTGGGGTTCCATTAAGAGCTATCAGGGAAACTATTTTTATTTCTTATTGATTCTGTACCCATTTTCTTATCCTTATTTCCAGTTTAGGACCTACAAATGTTTTAAGAACCTAGAATATGAAGTGGATTGTTACAGGTGACAGGGTGAATACATTTGATGGAATAAATAATTAAAAAGTGAAACGAATTATCTGTGTTTTCCTTGGTGTATTTTGTGCCCTTGAACACTCAATTTAATTGTAACAGATAAACTGAAGCAATCATTGATGTCTCAGATGAGCGTGTACAAGCAAGTGAAAAAGATAAAAGAAAAAACAGTTACAACTGTAGGACAATGAAATAATTAGTTCGTTTTTTCCTTTAAAGTTGAACGAGTAAAAAGGGGCAAATAGTCCAGTGCAAAATGTTCCGTTCAAGAAGGTAACTGTATTAAATTGATTGGGATGAAATGTTTGCAGAACGTGATTATAAATAAAGCATGAACACACCTCTTCTCCTAGGTTTTGCACAGAGCACTGTAAAATTGGAGGAACATGTCTTGCATTTTTAGATATTTTCCCGTCATTGTCAATTTCAATAGTAGAAAGTTATGTTATTGTTTTCAATGATACAGTTTCGTGTGTTTGGCTTAACATGATTTTGTTGTCAAACATGCTGAAATTGGGTGCAATCGATTTTAATAAATAAGAATTAGAGACTCTGGAAACACGCATGCTCAACAATCTGGAGGCACTCACTGGGATTGTCAAAACGTGTGCAACGTTGTTACTTTTATCATCACTGTTTCATCGATGATAAATAATACAATTTTAGTCTTGGCAGAAAACTTTTAGTGTGTTTTATGTGCCACTTGAAGAAAAAGCATAATGTTGAAAAATTTGCAGGAACCTGTTTTTCGTTTCCGTGATTTTGCCCTGATGGAACCTCCACGGAAATGGAACGATCGTTTCCGTGAAATCTGCATGCCTGAAATGTGAATAATGCCTATATTAATTACCTCATGATAAAGTAATTTGACCTTATTCTATTTCTGTAAGTTGGATAAAATAAACTCTAAGATTGTACATATAATTTACTTACGATTGTGCTCTTCTCTGTGGGGTCATTGTAGGAATCAATGTAAGTATCCACATCTTGCTGTCGCTGAAAAAATCTTCCTTCATGCATTGGAGCAGCTATACCAGATCCAGCTGAGGCTTTCCGAACAAGCTGAAAATCAGCATCGAGTGAATATATTTTCTGTGGTACCTGCAGTAGTATCAAAATGTATTACTCATAGAATGCACTTTAATATTGTGTCTGTATTAATTTCACTGTTCGTACATACATTAGAAATCAAAGATATGGAACATTTCAATCATTCAGTGAGATGATATCATTATTGTACAGGATATTAATGGCATGTTTTGAGGTACCAGTGCTTAAAACTCTTTCCTACATTGACTACATGCTACATCTGAATTTTAATTTATAAATTGTATTCAACTTTGTACTAACAGAGCTGTTTGGAAAATAAACATTCATAATTTGGGTGAATTTATATGTTTTTAAATAAAACCCTGCAAATTTGTAAATCATTGGAGCCATCTGGCTGGTGTTAATACAGGCCTAACATCCTCAATAGCATCCATGTGGAATTATACTGTCACATTACAGTACTGGGTAATTCAAAGGCATCACTAGTTGATCACTATTAAACATTGTATCACTCTAATAACTTCAGTAGGTTAATATAATTTATGGTGAAACACACGTCGACTTGTATATTTCCAGTGAGCCATATTGACAAAGCCATCAATATAACCAACAGAAACATGATTGGAAATGAGACCTCAAACATGACTGACACTCCACTGCATGACAGTATAAATTGGCTTTCCACTGTGAAACAAATAATTTCGATTAGAAAAACATGATGCTTTAGAGAAATCTTAGCCACATGTGCCAGTGATTTAGAGGTGAGAGACTGTCCCCATCTACCATTAAGTTACATTTAATAAAATTAATAAAATTGAAGCAACAGACTGGCATTGAGCTGTTACAATTACTGGGCTATATATAAACATTAAAACCACGTTTATATAAGAATGCAGTATAACAGACACTAGTGTAGTGATAAGGTACCCTTTCTTTTTTTCTAGGTTGGATCAGAAACACCTAGGGGGGCCTAGGTTAAACTAGAGGTGTGACTGTCCGAAATGGGCTCGTCCATACACCCGATGCCATGATTATTCTAACACGAAAGGTGGCACAACTCTGGTAAAAAAAAAGTCTATTCGAAACTGTAATCACAGGTGAACAAGCTCCCATGGTTGTGAACATCGTTATCAAGTTTCAAATCTTCGGGCAAAATGCAGGCAGTCTATGCAGAAAAGGTGCATAACTCTGGAAAGAAAAGTCCAATTGAAACTCGCAGGTGCACAGGTTCCCATGGTAGTGAACAACCAACCTTACCTAAGTTTCAATGAAATCGACCAATAATCATCTGAAAAAGGTTCCGGAAAAAATTCTAATTCATGGTGGTTAAAATCTTACAAATTAATTAGGAACCTTAAAAAAAAACTACAAATTGTAAACAGTACAAAAATGTAAAGTGTATTACTTTGTAACAAGCTGGACAGATCGTACCATCGTCAAGGCCCTCAATGACATGAGTAGGATATCTTGTCTTATATCGAAATTGTCTGAACCAGTTTACAGCATCTTTCATAATCATCTTGTAGAGATTTTTTATCTAAAAAATAATAATGACAAGATTGTAGACAAATTTGAATCAATATTTACGCTTTCACCCAGACAGATTATTTGGGTAGCCATGATACCTGGGTTAGAATGCATTTGTATTTCACGAATAATTTAACCTGGTTGTTAGATCAAGACACTTGATCATTTCATATCACTTTCCCTGACAGTGGCCAAGATCATTATTCTTTGCCTAACTGTGGCCAAGAACATTATTCTAACATTAATAAAATTAACAAGAAAAACGTTACTACAGTAACACATGCCCCATGACCCCCCCATCCCCCCCCCCCCCCCTCCTTGTGACATTCATCTTGCAGATGCAGTAGAAACTATTATACACGACACACCTTCGGACTGTTCTTAACATTTGTAAAATGTTTAAAATTGTACTATGATTCTTTTCTGAGTTATGGCCGAGACACGAGTATTGACCGATTTTTAGTGTGACCTTGACATTGAAGGCACGAAGCCGGCTATGGCGTGTGACACATCCTCCCATGGTCCTTTATAATTGTGTGAAGTTTGATGACTGCGGCCTTGTGTTCAGTGCGACCTTGAAATGTGACCTTGGCCTTTACGGACCTGGCCGAGGTGTGCGACACATCCAAACGTTGTCCTTTATAATTGAGCGATGTTAGATGATTGTAGCCTTAATGGCTTTGGAGTTATGCTTGAGACACGATTTGTGACCCTCAACATATAAAGGTCAACTGTGACCTCCAACTTGCAGATGCGGCGGAAACTATTATACGCGACACACCTTCTGACTGTCCTTAACATTTGTAAAAAGTTTAACAATTGTACTATGATTCATTTCTGAGTTATGGCTGAGACACAAATATTGACCAATTTTTAGTGTGACCTTGAAATGACCTTGACCTTGAAGGTACGAACATGGCTATGGTGTGTGACACATCCTCCCATGGTCCTTTATATTTCGAGAGAGAGAGACACACACACACACACACACACACACACACACACACACACACACCACACACACACACACACACACACACACACACACACACACACACACACACACACACACACTTCAATCACTATATGCCCCATGACTTAAGTTGGGGGGCATAATAAAACTAAACTAGGAAAATCTTGACACATCAATGAAACCAGACATAATACTGATCTCACTGTGGAACATACTCAGGTCTGGAAATAACTCGCGAATGACCTTCCAGGTTCTGTATGGATTACACCAGTTGTAAAATACGTGAACAAACTACAGAAGCTTGAAACGGGTTACAACAAGGAAACACAACATAAGTTTAATAACTTTCCATTTTAAATTCATAGTTCTGTGTCAAATTTTGTCGAGCACCACTCAAGTGATGAGCGTATGCTTGATAACAAAGAAATCAGAGTCGATGGTGCACCTGTCTTTAACCAATGCGAACACTGCTTGTGTGGTGTTAGTACGTTGGAGATTTTGACAGTTACTCGCAATTGCATGGTGGTTCTTTCTGGGTACTCCAGCTTCCTCCACCGGTAATACTGGCTATCAAGTGTCATTTAACTTCAATAAATACATGAAGAAATCCGAAAATGACAGCAAGAAATTACTGGAACTTGCTTACAACTCTATTACCTTTGATGCAGTTTGGCGGAGACTTCCATTGAAGATAAAACTGCAGTGTTCAGTCTATGTTAGTTTCATTGCTTTATTAGGCTGACAAAAAGGTTTATTTTGAGGATGTGAAATGAGTGTTTTTCGCATATAATATTTATGAAACAAGTCTAAGAATTTTCCATTTTGGCGAGCCCAAACAGAAAATTCAGATGAGTTTCATAAATATTATATGAGAAAAACACTCATTTCATATTCTATTTATCATATGACACACACACACACACACAACACACACACACACACACACAACACACACACACACAAATTAGCTACTTGATATGACTTTTTAACCCATCATCTAACTTGAGTTGCAGACGGCACTTGAAAAAAACATCCTCGTATAACTTGAAATTTTAGCTCTTTCCAATGAGGGGGTCATAACCTATGTTTTGGAACTAAAAAGTGAAAATATAAAAAAAATGAATGGCGTTTTCTTGTAGGTAAAAGATTAATACAATATAACCGACCCTAGATAGGACGTAAATTCTCCCCAATTAAATTATGCAAATGTGACCCAGTTGTATTTTGTTTAGCCAATCAAACTGTCCAGTTTTGAAATTGACCAATGAAAGCTCCCAAGTCTAATAATGCAAATTATAAAAATGTGGCCCAGTAATATTTTGTTCAGCTAATCAAATTGTCTAGTTTTGAAATTGACCAAAGAAATTGACAGAAGTCTTTATTTATCACGGATTAATATGAAAACAAAATATCAAATGTTTTGAAGTGAACAAAATGGATGAGTCATATGATAAAAAATCATGACATCGACGCCGTAACTGCAACGGGTGGTGAAATCTCACAAAATTCTAAGTTCATCAAGTGCCATAACTCCAAGAAAAAGATTTGGAACAACACATGCATTGAAGAGTGTCTAGACACCAATAAGATACACTTACATGCCAAATATAAAGTCATTCCATCAAGTATTTCAAAAGTTATTGAGTTTTGAAACTCGTTGGTCACAGACAGACAGACAGACAGACATTGCCACTTATAGAGCTGCTAGTCGCAGCTAAAAATATTATTAGCACCCATTAATAAAATCAATGTGCTCCTCATCAATAACTGAATCATTAAGTAAAGCCCTGACAAGTGTCAGGATTTCACGGTAACGATCGTCACCGGTAGCGTGTCGGTACCGTGGTCACAAAATGACGGAACCGAAATATCGTTACCACTCAATCTGTCACTAAAAACATTGAAACATTTGTTGTTGAAAGAAATGCTCATAAGAGCTGCTCGTTGGTGAACAATCATCACTGATAAAACGAAATGCTGTTTACATCGAATACAGAAACAAGTTGAAGTGGGAAAAACATGTGTGTACCATTTGCACACGTTAGACATTTCAACCAATAACATTCTCGGAATGAGTAAAGTGCAGGACCCTTTTGCTGAAGTGAATGTGAATGGCTCATTCTGTAAACATCTTGACGTTTTTTTCGTCAGCAACATTATCACAAGTAATTTCATTGTGTGTCTGAGAATTGTTTTAAGTATGATAAAATAACAAGTGCTTGTGTTCAATATATGTTGAAAACTGAAAAGCCGTTTTTTGAACAAAGGTATCATGCACAGGTTTACTGGCGTTATAATATCTAAACAATAAATATATACTAAAAAATCAACATCCCAATAACCTCTGTTTGGTATCTATCGTGCCGGGGGTAATTCCCTTCACTCCGGACTGTTAATATAGGAGGCCGAAACGTCTCGGGGCCAAAACGTCCCAATATCATTTCACATATAACTTACAAGTATATCAATGTATGCAGGCAGTTTTATCTAGGAGGGAAACGTGTCTGAAATCTAAAAAGCTACGAATGATATAAAATTCCCTCAATTCGGAAAAACTTCAAAAAAGGTTCCCATAACTGCTCACAGACGGTACCTAAATTTCGTTACCGGCGGGTTCCGTGTCTCTTAAAAGACGGAAACGATTTTTCGGTTCCGTTGACGTCTGAAATCCTGATACTTGCCGCAACATTGATTACAAACACCACTAAAAGCATTGTCAGATTTAGAGATATACTGGGTGCATTGCCTGGCGATTACCATTAATTAATAAAAACACTGGCCATCTGATATCAGCATCGACAGTAAGGTGATTTCGTATTCAAATCAAGAGCATTAGGATGACAGGCCATTAATCTTATTGGCTCATCACCATTTGTGGGTGGCAATATAAACATGACAGCAAAGAGTCAACACAAAGATTGGGAAATAAATGAGACACAGATATTGGTAAGTACCTGTAGATTTGTGAGCTGTGCATCATGTGCTCTGCACGTGGAGAGTCTGAAAATTCATGCAACAGTGTGAATCTTTGGGTATTTAAGTGAGTCCTTCCTATCGTTCACATTCAAACTTGCACTGCTGTTAAAACGACTTCACATTAGCATGCCAAGATTGACAATGAATCAACGTCTCCTTGCCCTGGGTATGATTAGAGCTGGCAGAACACAGAGAGGTTGCCCAGCATTTGAACTGCCACTGTAACACTGTATACAGGCTAGTCCATCGACATGCACAACATGATGACGTTCGAGACCGATCCCACTCCGGGAGACCCCGAGTTACCACCCCTGCACAAGATCGGTATATCCGTCTCGTCCATCTCTGGAACCGGCAACAAACGGCAACGACGACAGCCAGGAACATCCCTAACCTGAGACAGATACATCCTCAAACAGTAATCAACCGGCTGAGAGAATATGGCTTACGTCCTCGAAGACCTGCAATTCGTCCGATTTTGACGTTACGTCATCGTCGTGCTTCACTGCAGTGGTGTAGAGTAGGGTTAGGGTTAGGGTTAGCCTAACCTAACCCTACCCTAACCCTAACCTAACCCTAACCCTAACCTAACCTAACCTAACCCTACCTACCCTAACCCTAACCCTACCTAACCTAACCCTAACCCTACCTAACTCTAACCTAACCCTACCCTAACCCACTTCCATGCTAACTTGTTCGCTTCCATGAGGCGTAGATGCACAGCAGTAGTCGATGCAGATGAAGGTCATACCAGATATTGAGTGTGTGACTTTCGTATTTGACCCTTAGTGTCTTTGACTCTCCATGGCACCAAGAGTATTCGTCGTAGCGTAATGAAATTTCTCGTGTTGATCACAAATTGATTCATCTGTGATTGAATAAAATTTCCATGATATATATCTTTTTTTAGTGTTATTTTTTGGCATGCACACTTTCTTTTTTGGGAGAGTATATTTTATCAAGTACAAACAATATTTTCGCTAATGAACTTGCAGGTTACACCCGGAGGTCCATCATCAGAAATGCTGCCTGCTTCTCATAGTGTTTTGTTATCATTGGAATTAGATTTACTTGGGCGTTTTCTCCGCAATTTACTCCACCTGTTGTGAGCGCGAGGATTTAGTGGCTTGAACATTGGACTTTAAACAGAAGGGTCGGCGGTGCGATCCTGACCAGTAGTTACTGCGTTGTGACCTTGGACAAGACACATAATCCTGTTGCCCACGCGAGGGCACATAATCCTGTTGCCCACGTGAGTACACGGTGGCTCTGTGTGCTAGAGTATACTGCACGTGAATGGTGCACATGACTTCGAGCACTGCTAACGCTGTTTGTGCAGAATCAGCAAGCTGGAGAGTAGGGCCCTGCGAATCACATAAAATCTCACCGAATCGAATCGAGTCTATTATTAGGAATCGAATCTCGAATTGAATACAGGCGTCTTGAAGTCCCGACTGATAAATTATTCCAAATACATCATCAAAGCATGCCTTCGTCGAAGGCATGCCTTGATGATGTAGTTGGAATATTACCCAGTAAGGATTTTTGTTCAAAAACGGAAACGGGTGCGAGAAATCTCTACTGGGCACAGCACGGGGCTGGCCGCTTGCAATTCTTTTTTTATATTAATATAACGGAAATTACACTCAGTCTTTATTTTCAACATTTTTTATGTACATTTTCGATCTCAGCTATACGCTTTGTGAGACGACAAAGATGACTGATACCAAGCGAAATTCTGGTGAAAAGATTCGAAGGAAAATGAACTGGATAGCCGATTTTGAATCGAAGCGAATACGAACTTAAGATTCGAAAGAGAATCGAACCTCGAAGCTTCGCAGTGGCCTACTGGAAAGCCTGACAGCTGCTAGCCGCTGCTCGGTGGTTCTCTCTGGGTACTCCGGCTTCCTTCACCCTTACAGCTGTCCGACACGATGGCCCTGACTGTTGAAAGTGTCTTTAAACCCCAATTAAAAAAAACAGAAAAACTCCACCCACACCGTATGTTAAATGTATCCCATTTAGCTGTGCAGTATCCCAACAACACGTCAGAAATTGAGTGTACAAGTTAGCTACAAAACACAAATTTCAGGAAGATTTGTTCCGGCCCTTGCCGGATAGTTTCCAACACCCCCTGTAAAGTACGTTTAGGGAACAAACTGAGACAAATGATTTGACCTGGTACTATCTCGTTGTGCAGAACCAAGGCCGTCCTCTCACAACAGAACAAGATATTCGGCCGATTTGTCCATTCATCTTTCCCAAACTGACACTTTTGCAACACTAATAAAAATAGTAGGGAATACTGCTTTACTTTGATTTTAGTAGTGGTAACACGTTGTGGTAACAGGAGATCGGTGAATATGTAGTTTAATTTGCGTAACAGCTGTATCGGATTACAATTGGACTAAACAAATTGGAAAATGAAGCGGAATAAAAAAAAAATAAATGCACGGCAAGCAGTTAACCAATGAATATTTACAGAATACCTTTCGCTATTCGTGTTTGTGCACGGCTTGATATATTTTGCAGCCTGGTGAGTTCTCACAAGCCCAACTCAAAGATGAAATGACGTTTATTGTGGTTCGAACACTTATTCCCAGTTCCTTATTCGACATTCTTTATCAACCGATAAAATCGGTTGATAAGGAATGTCGAACAAGGAACTGGGAATAAGTGACGATTGTCACGTCCCTTCGGGCACGAACATTTTCACAGAGCTTGTTCTCTCGTCAGTCTTCTTATGTCATCTAGGAAGTACCAATACCTGGATCACCACAGAAAATGAATTTCTATGCAGGTATGGTTACATTTTATTTCGCTACATCATTCCCGTCATCCTTCAAACAGGGACCGGGGTCAACGATGTTTGGATTCAGTTCCACACATCTCAAAATAGTTCGTAAAAATGCAGGCAAACCCTGTTTTCCCTAACTCGTCAGACGGTCAGAGTTGTCAAGTTTGTTATTGTTGGTTATTCTACACTCTTGCTATTTTGGGAAATGGAATTAAGATCGATAGGGTTTTAAGCGTTTAACTGTAACTTTCATGTGTTCCATAAGGCCGATGAGAGGAATTTTGTGGTAACTTGTGTTACGAGTCCCCGGATCTTTTATAGTCTCTAGCTCAGAGTGTGTGAGAGGGGGTAAACGTGGGGTACGGCGGACATCCGGGATTTAAAGTTTAAAAAAATTTCAAATGTGACATCCCCAGAAATTTTTCAAATTTGGACTGCAAAAATCGCCATTTTCACGATTCCCTGCCCGAAGTGAATTAACTGTACAGATAACAGATAGATCGTCTCCATAGCGTCCTCAAATTTAGCCCGTAACTAACTGCCGATTTTTATTGCATTCAGTGGGCAACTTATGTTGCTAATCCTCGGCCTCCACCCCTCCCCCACCCTTCGAATCCCAGGCCATGGGGTTACTACCTAAGCTCCCGATCTATCCCTCGCTCTGGTGTTACATGTGACGTTGTTACGCCTCGCTAAAGCTCGCTAAAATAGCCCTATGGCACTCTTTCTTAAAAATAAAAACAAAGTTTTGGGGATGGCTAAATATAACTGACCCGGTCTCATGTTTTATTAGAGAGAGTGTCATTTAGTGTGCGTAGGGAGCTTTTCTGATTGGGGCTGAGGGCATAAAATTTCTTTTAGAAACTAGTAATACCTAGCATCGTAGTTTTTATTGGGAATTTCATGGCCCCCGATCCTCACACTGAAAGGATTATTTCTCTCGTAATTTATAAAAAATATGATAAATTGGTGATAAGTAAAACCCAAATGTTTCTTTCTTCTCTGTAACGAACAATTAACAATTATTTTTAGTGTGAATGGTCCCCCATGTAAGTATTAAAACTGCAACAAAATCGATTGACAGCCCTCCCCGGCCCTCTACGGAACACGGATATATTCTACTTTAGTTTTACAATTTTAGAGTAGGAAAATAAAGCCCCGCGAAGCTTCGAATTCGATCCGATTCGAAATCGTTCCGATGATTCCATTCCAATAATGCCGATTCGAAAATTTTTCGAATAGTTGAGATGTTCTCAAAATTCTATAAAGTGTCCCCTCTTGAATTCTTCTACAATCAGGTTTCCTGTACAGGAGACCCGATGATAGATGAAGAGTACAAAGAGATTCCGCCCCTGAAACTTTGATTTGCCCAGTCGACGTTGCATACAATACCCGAGTGGAGACTGATAACATTTACGGTTGTAAGAAGGCAGTGAGATTCAATTCGAAATTCGATTTGATTCGAAATCTTCTGTCTTAGTCGATTCGGGATTCAATTCGACCCGAAATTTGATCTTCGCAGGGACATACGTGAAAATGTGTCAATACCCAGGAATTCCTGTAATACATTATATGAAAATGTAAGAAAATATAGGAGAACGATGGATCGCAGCCTATTGGGCGGAGGGGGGGGGGGGGAGGGGTGGAACCTAGTGGGGGATCTAGGACGTGACGTCATAGTCACGTTACCTAGCTAGGTCATTTGTGATTGTCATGGTAACCCGCGTAGGCAGCTATCTTGTGACGCCATCCCCATAGTGATACGTGGTGTCAGTGCGCATGTACGCGCGAGTTTTTATGGTGGCTGATATTTCCGAGTAAATAGCAAATAGGAGTCAATCTAATTACGCAAATAAACCCAACAATCACCCCCAAATCACCCCCCCCCCCCCCAAAAAAAAACACCCAAACTCACTTTATTTTGTCCGTATTCCATAATTTATTTATCCACAAATAAATTTCAAAGAAGTCTTTTTTTAATTATAATCCCGGCTGACTAATATTGCGACCATACCCTCAAACATGCCGTCAACTAAAGCATGTCTTGATGATGTGGAAGAGATATTGATCAGTCGGGAGTCCATGAACATATCAGGTATACCACCCCTTCCATACACACACCCGAATCGGTCATCTTAGCGACGACCGTACGTGCTATTTAAGCGTGGCATATTTTAAAACGTTTTGGCTACGCCATCTTTTTTTGAGAACTAAAATTTAAAAATGACTTTTCAGTCTGTAAGTCATATTTTCAGACCTTCCACTGCATTCCTGAACCACATTTTTGAATTTCTAGCGGGCCGACCCGTCCCGGGACAGGGTAGCCCTGCCCACGTGACGGAAATAACTTTTAACTGGGCTGAACGAATGGAACGAGCAGGGACACACAGTTCCCGTTTATATAATAGATTATGCTCAAATAAGAGGGCAAGACAAAACAAATTTAAAAAAACTAGATCGCCTTGTATCTCTTGCATCGTGTGACTATGGATTCGCGTCCAATCCCAAATTGGTCAAAAATCAACAGAGGTTCAAAATATTGGCCAAGATCATCAGGGTCTCCCAGTAGCTTACGCTTATATCTCAGACATAGTAGGACCCATCAACTTGGAACCAAAGTCGAAACTCGTTGGAGATTCAAAATAGGGCCATGGGAACCACCCAAAACACATTGGATGCAATTTTTAAAGGATTCTTTAAATGACATCGTTAGCCTCATCTGTGAATTTCTAAAAGAAACATTTATGAGGAGAGTAAATTTCCATATTCACATTTAAAATTAATATTCAGGGTGAAAATAGAGCATATGGACTAATGTAAAAAGATTTCAAGATGTACGCACAGAAGCCATTTTTTTCATGATCATCCTATCTTTGCGAGCTTGTATACTCAGCACAAAAACTTTCTTGTTTAGTGTGCGTACATTACATGACCACGTGCATCTGTTGGTGGTGACATGGGCGATGAGTGTGCTACTCGACAAGCAACGTTTGCTCGTAATCCCTTAAGCAGTGTACCTGAGGCCCCAGTGTCAGTTTTGAGGTCGGTAGAAGTATCCCCGTTTGACACGAGCTGTCACGCTGAAATCCTTTTTTTTAATGTTTGTTGCACATCAAATGCATTGATGGCAGTCTGTACAAAGTGTATCGAAATCAAATGTAGGCCCAAGATAAAAATAATACGGTGACGAAGTATTACTGTTAAAATGTAGGCCTAAGATAAAAATAATACAGTGACGAAGTATTACTGTTAAAATGTAGGCCTAAGATAAAAATAATACGGTGACGAAATATTACTGTTAAAATGTAGGCCTAAGATAAAAATAATACGGTGACGAAGTATTACTGTTAAAATGTAGGCCTAAGATAAAAATAATACGGTGACGAAGTATTACTGTTAAAATGTAGGCCAAAGATAAATATAATACGGTGACGAACTGTTACTGTTAAAATGTAGGCCAAAGATAAATATAATACGGTGACGAAGTATTACTGTTAAAATGTAGGCCTAAGATAAAAATAATACGGTGACGAATTATTACTGTTAAAATGTAGGCCTAAGATAAATATAATACGGTGACGAACTGTTACTACAGAAGAGGGAAAGTAATCCCCTGGACAAAAATTCCCCAGAGTAAGACAAAACTGTGTATTATGAAAACCGTACGGACAAATGGTTCATCCAAAAAACACATTTATATAAAAGCCCCCAAAACTAAAGACAAACTTCGACAAAGAGGGGCGTAACAAAAAAAAAATGGAACCTCAGGGGGAGCCGAAGTAAAATGGTACCCACACTGATATGTATTTTTTGTTTATTGCGTTTCTACCATGCCGCTAAGGCACATGAACCACCACTCTCAGTGGTGGCACATGTGCCTTAGCGATATGGTAGAAACACAATACATAAAGTTATTGTTTGGACAAACGCACAACAGTTGAGAAAATTGCGCAATTTTGGCACCATATTTCACAAATTTACACAACCCAATATGGAACCCAAAATATGCACTTTTCTCGTCTCTAAAAGCCACACAAGATATAAACCAAACGAGGGACTCTTTAGTTACATCTTAAGAGTCTCAGGACCATCTCCTGTTAATTCACAATACGATTGGAATTGCGAAGTTTCAAAATAAATATACAGGTTTCAGGCCTGTTTGGATCAACGAGGGAATCGCCAGTTACATCTTAACCCTCTGAAGCGTGGTGGTATCTTCCATGTAAGTTCAATGGCTACAAGTGGAAGAGTCCATATTAATTATTTGGGGGTAGACCAATTAATATTTTCAACGTGCAGCATTAGGGCTGCACGTTGAAAATATTAATTGGTCTATCGCATACATCCACTTACCAGTCATCCCACTTAATGAAATTATGAAGTATGTTGTTCCTGGCCGTAAAATCGGCCCCTCGGGTTCAAAGGGTTAAGAATCTCTACACCCGTTCCCGCTAATTCACAATCAGATTGCAAAGGCGGGGTCTCAAAAGAAAAATACAAGTTTGAAGCCTGTTTCGATCAACGAAAGTGTGCATGTTATCGGGTCTCACTGCGAGAGCCCTCATCTTGTGAAAACTCTTCTGTCCAGGTTAGCATTATTCGCTACCTTAAGCCCCGTGGAAAGATCCCCATTGTGTAGGGTCCTGCAAATCTCAAATTCTGCATGACTCGATTCCAGAATCGACTCAGGCAGAGGATTTCGAATCGAGTCAAATTTCGAATCGTATTTCACAGCTCTTCGAATTTTAAATGCCTATGACATAAATTTGAGCTTCACATACCATGCGTGGCGAACACGTTGTGTTTGTGGTGAATACCACAGCAATGGGATTTCAGTAGTTAAAATTTACACCTTCAGTGGATCTACATCAAAGGTGACCTTAGGTGACCTCGACCTGAATGCAAACTTGCTTAAATTTATCGTTTGTCGCCTCGCGAAGAATGATAAGAAAACGGTTATTATTTATTGTGTTTTTAAATGAGTTTACCTCATAAGATACCAAAAAGTAACAAACATGCGTTGTCTCATGTTAATAAAGCACTCATAACTCGAAATAGTATGTTATTATGCTATTAAAATGAAAAAGGCCCTCTGATTTGAGCGTTTCTTTTTCCATTTCATTTCGGCGATAAAATTGACATGGGAAGTACCGCCCACTGGTGCTCGTGTAAACAAAAACAGATTCGCACGAGTGTACGTCTGCTCAGTGCTCGGTAAAATCGAGAAAAAATAATAGCGACTCTTAATAATCTGACGATCATGGTATAAATGAAATTTACCCAAAGTAGCTTGGTGTACCAAATGTTCACCACTCGTGGTGAAGTGGTGTTAACCGCTCGCCAAAGGCTCGCGGTTAACACCACTTCATCACTCGTGGTGAACATTTGGTACACCAAGCTACTTTGGGTATATTCTATATGTAATACCAGGGTTCGCGGGGAACCGAAACTGTCTGGTGACAATTTAAGATATTTTAGTGACAAAAGGGGTTTGGGTGCCAAAACGCTTATGGGAAGGAGGGTGTGTATTTTCGCTGTCTGATCCAAATAAATTGATCGAGTTCTGAAAAATGAATTGGCAGGAAAAAGCAGACAGAACTCGAACGTTGTGACGAAATACGGGGACGTGACATTTGTTACTTATTCCCAGATCCTTATTCGACATTCGTTATCAGCCTATAAAAACGGTCGATAACGAATCACGAATAAAGAACTGGGAATAAGTAACGGTCGTCACGTCCGCACGAAATCCTCAGTCGGCTAAGGGCGGTCACCAGTGTTATATCTGTGCCAAATTAATGATTAGGTTGATTGCTGCCGATACGATCACATGTTGTTGCACGTAGATTGTAACACATTAATCGACTAATTAATGTTAATCTACTGGACTTATCGGGTCGCGAGTATTTACAAAAAGGCAGTATTTAATTAGATTAATAGTTCATATCGTGGAGAGTACGTGAGGTTAGGAAGCTCCTCCAAGTCAGTGAAGGATAGGGCTTCACGGTCTTTCGATATTTCGCCGAAACTCGGTATTTTTTTCAATATCGACACCGTACCCATCCAATTTCAACTCGCTCGATATTCCGACCTTCACGATATTGTCGATTAGCAATGTCGATATTCTCAAACTTATGATAAACTTACCTTTTTGGACTTGAACTTCGTCTAAATTCATCACACGCACTCTATAAACTACCATACTTTTATTTAATTTAGATATGGTTCCAAGCCAGAAAATAAGCAGACTGTCATCTGTAAAATGAGGTCCTCAGAGGTGAATTTAGTGATGCTACCCTGCACAGCAGGGTAGCATCACTACATTTACCCTCTGTGAACCTCAGTCTGAATCAGAGTCTCAAAACTAAAAAAGAAAGAGGTACCCAGAGGATACATTGGCCCGCTGTATGGGATAACATCATCAAATTTGCCCTCTGGGGATCTTATTCTGCAAATGTCAGACAGCTTATTTTCAGGCCCTCCCCCAAACTTCCTGCTTTCGGTTGGCAGTGGTGGGGAAGGTTGCTATTGATCGATAGACAGCACGTACAAAGAGCTCAGCATAAGCACCGATCTGTCAGGTGCTAGATAATTTGGTGTTAAGTGAGTCGGACCAGTTCGAGATATAAGCCATGCCAATTAGCAACGTCGTGGTAAAATCAGAGGCTTTCTGCCACAACTTTTAGCACGAACTTTCCGATTGTCGTCGCTAATTATGGTAACTGTAGACGGACGTGATAACTGTTATTTATCCCAGTTTCTTATTCGACATTCGTTATTATCCGATTTTATCTGTTGATCAGGAATGTCGAATAAGGAACTGGGAATAACTAACTGTTACCACGTATCCCAACCGTGGAACAGCTAGCCGAGAAACATGGGTATGCGTATCTTAGAACCATATATCTCATGGTTGGAAATATAGTTACGTACCTACTCCAAGCTCACAAATCAAGACACCCCCATGGCTGACAATTTCCGTCACTGAAAGAGATTTACAGGAAAGTTAGCTCCCCTTAATTTCTAAAGTTGTTATTTAACTTTTAGGGAAAAGTAATTCCATAATAAAAACTAAAATTTCGAAATGTCACATTTTTTTTACAATCAGTTTATTATTCTCTATTTTAACCCTTTTAAAAATACGAAAACGGCGCTTTCACCATTTTTTGATATTCTGTAACTCTTTTTCTGTTCATTATATCAACAGTACGCGCATCCTGCCTGACATATAATACAGACACTATCCCTTCCATTAATATTATTGTCTTCGAGTTAAGATTTTCAAGCTTTTTTTCTAGGGAAGAATAACAAACATGCAATTTACTGTAAAAAACACACTTACTAAACAAAAAGTCATAGTGGACAGTCACTTAGTTGTTTCTAATTAGCTTGCCATAAAGCCAAGTTTCCTTTTGTAACTTTTAATAAACGAAAACAACAGATAGCTCTGGGAGCTCTGTGTTGTTTTTGCTTATTAACCCTTTACCCAACGTAACGACTAAAACCGGCCAGCGCTATTCTCAAAAATCTTCAGTTAATTTTCATTATTGTTTCATTTTTATCTCAAAAACATAGGTTATGACCCCTCATTGGAGCAAGTCGTTTCAATGAGAGGTCATAACCTATGTTTTTGAGACAAAAATGATAAAAATTAGTTGTATTTTTTTTGCAAGTGTCGTCTGCTTTTCATGTTAGGTAAAGGGTTAAAAATAATAAACAAGAAACTTGGCTTTATTAGTAGTGGGAGATGAGGTAAACGTCAGCCATTGGTTGGAGGGAAAGGTAGAGGGGGAAGTGACGTCATGTCACGTGACCTGGTGGCGCCATGTTTGGTTTTCATGGTAACCCGCGTGAGTGGCCATCATGTGATGTCATCTCCATAATGATGCGTGGTGTGAGTGCGCATGCGCAGCACGTGTTGTTAGGTGATACATGTTTCCGTCGTCCATTTTGTATACTGGAGGCCGCCATCTTGGTTTCTATGGTAGCACGTGGTTGCTATGTGACCTAAAGTCTTACAACAAGAAGGGGGTATGTTCGGAGAGTATGTTCCTTTGTAGAAGAGTAATTTCCCGATTCGTAGAATTACCAAAAACAACCCGACAATTCCTCCAAATCACCAAAAACGACTTTATTTACTACGGATTCCCCATTTATCGGTGTAGCACGTAGTGCTAGAGTACCCAAAGGGGTAATGGGGGCGTGTTCCTTTGTAAAAGAGTAATTTTCCGGTTCGGATTTTCCCAGAATCCTCGTAGAATTACCCAAAAAAACCCCAACAAGTTGTATTATTTCGAATTCTTTTCAGAATTCTCTGCTTCTATCTATCTATGTAATAGTTTCCGTCTATCTGACCATGTTCCTTTGTTCTAGAGTATACTCCTGTAGTGTAGAAGAGCCTATTAGTTGAAACAGCTTTGCTTATTATTACTATATTTAGCTATTCTGGTCTATTCTTGTTAGTTCTGACTCTATTCCAAGTACTCTTGTTCTTTCATTTATCTAGGCCATTTACATAAATTATAACTAACCAATCAGATTGCTTGATTTCCCGTAATCTGTATGCAGAGTTATCTCCCTTATGTATATTAAAAGTGTAACAGTTCGGGCTTCGGGTGATTGTTAGGACTTCACGAAATGGGTGGCCATGTTACCCAAACTAGACCAGGTTCTATAAATCACTAACTCTGAAATGGAATCTATAACAGTTTATTTTGTGAAATTTGTACATTTGTTTGTTGTGTCGATTTTACTCTGAAGAAGAGAAAAAAACAAAAAAAAAACCTTTATAACCATTGTCTAGATCTGTTTAAACTGTAGATACTTTTAATCTGTCTTTATTCACTGGGGCATTATTTCAGTAAAATTTAGAAACTTTAATTTACTTTTACCTTAAATCATTTTGTTTTACATTTATTTATTTGACTTTGAAATTTTTGAAGTTTAAATTGTTTAAAAGTAATTAAATCATTTTGTTTGACATTTATTTATTTATTTGACTTTGAAATTTTTGAAGTTAAATTGTTTAGATTAATGAAATCATTTTGTTTCACATTTATTTAAAGTACTGGAGTTAAATGATTCGAAAGAGGCATGGCTCAAAAGGCTGACCTTTCAGAAGGGCTAGTAATTGCCCAGGGAAAAATCACCAACTGAACACTGAAGTGAGAAAAAACTACGAATTTATAGCCAAAATTCAACATGAAAAGTCCGTGACTAGGTCCATTGGCTGACTGATAGTTTGACCAACACTCTGGGCCTATCAGTAGAAAGATTATTCCAGAGTTAAAATTATCTCCCTTTTTAAATGTCTAAGCCAATCAAAATGCTTGTTTTAACTGCTTTTGGTGACCATGAAGAAGGCAAAATGGCGATTTTCAACCTTTGCCAAATACGAGAAACTTGACCAAAAAATCTGTAACTTTTAGATCGCCAAAGAGTTATAGGTGAAAAACTTAGCCAAATGGATGTAAAAAATACGTAAATTTGATGGATATCATCGCCCATCCACATAATAATGATTTTAGATTGACTTTTAAGCATTACTGTGGAAAACATGGCGAAAATAGGAGAGTTGCCAAGAGCAAGCATTCCAAAACGCCAAACAGTTGTATGTTCAAAAAAATCAAAATAACTGCAGAAAATAGGTGAATTGGATGGACATTACTGCCCATGTATGAAATAATACTTTTAGATAGAACTTTCAGATTTTCCTATGAAAATCAGGACGAAAATAGGTGAGTTACAAAAAAAAAAAACGTGACTCTGTCACATTCCTCCCTGCTTTTAAAAAAACAAAAAACATAGGTTGTTTTTTTTTTCCACTAATCTGACACATGACCATCAAAGTTCTTAATTTCTCCTACACTTTGCTTCTCTCCTTCTCTGAGCCAGTTCTGTTTTCTTTTTTTAACAATATGTCCATCACACTCAATGACCTCCTCATCCCGACACACAACTTCTCTACTTGAAGAATAATTGTTTACAATGTCCTGTCCTCTCTTCCGTTTCTCACTAGCTAGAACTTTCAACTGGTCCCTTATCAACAGTTTATCAGAAGCTGATGGCACCCTTGGTGGTAAAACATCTCCTGGACTAAGATAACCTAGGTTATCTGCTTCAACAGTTTCTAAATTGGTATGGTTAAAAATCCTGTGATGACGGTTAATGTCACATTTTCTTTTAAACTTCTTCCCACATGAGGAACACTTAAATAACTTTTTAGTTTTTTTATGTACATTGTTCCAGTGTTCATATAAATTGGCAGGTTTATGAAATACTGTATCCACACAATTTGGTACAGGGCAGGTCTGTCCAAGTAAGTTGAATACTCCTCGATTCTCTTCTTCAAATTCCTTCAGCTCTTTATCAATTCCTTCTAGGAGCTCCATTTTCTTTCTACCAAATTTATTATGGACTATGTACCTCAGGTTTCTTAATGAGCCTGCCTCTCCTAGTTTTAATTTGAGGACTTACTAAATCAGAAACACTATCATTATCTGTTTCAGTGTCACTACCAGAAGTTATTATTAAATCAGAAAGAAGGTTAATATCTGTTTTGTTTAGATTAATTTCAGTATTAATTATTGGAGGATTGTTATCTGGAGCCTGCAACCATTTATCTGAAAGATTTGTACCTACATAAGGTTTTAATTGATCAATATGTACATTTTTTATTACTGCATCAGGTCCACTCTGAATACTGATTATTACATCTGAGATGAGATGTACTACCAAATAAGGTCCGGTCCAACCTAGTCCTAATTTTTTCTTACCTGTAGGCGGATACCACCGCCAAACCCAATCCCCAATTTGATAATACCGATTTTTTATGTTTTAATCATAATTTGTTTTCTGTCTTTTTGCAGATGTTTGTAACTGTTTATTTGCAAACTCAAATGAAGACACCATTGTTTTCTGGAGCCATTCTACATAAGCAATTGGACATTCAGGAGATGAGTTGGGCAGGAGTCCAACCATCAAATCGAGTGGCAATTGAATCTCACGTCCAAGCATTAATAAATTTGGTGTACAATGTGTAGAACTATGCTGACTGGCCCTGTATGCCATCATCAGATGTGGTAGATGAATATCCCAATCAGTGTGATTTTCGTTCACAAACAGTGAAAGCATTTGTAACAATGTTCTGTTAAATCTCTCGACCATACCATCAGATTGAGGTCTGTATGGTGTGGTTCGAGATTTTTCGACATTTAACATATGGCAAATTTCAGTAAACAGAGCAGACTCAAATTCCCTTCCCTGGTCTGTGTGAATACGTTCTGGGCAACCAAAACGGCATATGAACTGTGTAACTAATACATCAGCTACAGTTTGAGCAGTGTGATTTCTTAGGGGAAAAGCTTCCTTCCACTTCATGAAATATTCTCCCACTACCATAATGTACTCATTATCATTGTCAGTGAATGGTAGAGGTCCTAAAATATCAATAGCAATACACTTCATTGGCTTTTTATTTGAAACCTGACTCAGAGGATTGCATCCTAAACCAGATCCTGGTTTCCTTTGGGCACACTCCTCACAATCAGCACACCATCTTTGGATATTTTCATTCATTCCTGGCCAATAAAACCTACTTTTTACTGAACTTATCATTTTATCACGACCTAAATGTCCACCTGTTCGATCTGCATGTAACCTTTGGAAAAGAAACTCTCTCATTTTCACAGGGGCAATTAACTGATTTACATCCTGATTTGAAGACCTTCCTTTCCTATACAACAATCCATTTTCAATAAACAATTGTTCCCATTGATTACAGAAACATTTGACATCAACAGGGGCCTGTGACTGCTCTGCCTGATTAGGTTTAACATTTGATTTTTGTTTTGCACTAATTATCCAAGCAATATCTACATCCTTTCCCTGCATGTCAGCTAACTCTTCAACTGTCCAACAATCTATCCAATTACTACAGGAAGGTGCAGGAGATGCAATTCCTGTTGTTAAATCAGATGATGCATTAGTAGTGTTCAAAGGGCAAATTAGTTGAGTTTTATTTACTTCATTTGATGTAATGTTTCTTTTATCATTAACTGCAATTTTGCAACTTGGACAATCAGAACATTTTCCCCGACACAGTTTCCAAGGAATTCGGGACAAAGAATCAGCATTTTTATGTTTATTTCCTGCTCTGTGTTCAATTTGAAAATCAAAAGTTTCAATGATACTTAACCACCGAGCAAGTATTCCATCTGGTTCTTTGAAATTCTTCAACCAGACCAATGATGCATGATCTGTTCGTAACAAAAATGGACGACCCAATAAGTAATGCTTGAAGTGTTTCAAGAAGAGAACTACAGCCAACAGTTCCTTTCTAGTTGTACAATAATGTTGTTGTGTTTTCAGGAGTGTTCTACTCGCATATGCAATCACATGCTCTTCTCCCTCCTGGATTTGGGAAAGGACTGCTCCAAGTCCAAAACCACTCGCATCAGTGTCCAAAATTAACTTACCATCTCCTTGGGGTAAGGCAAGAATAGGAGGTGATGACAAAAGTTCCTTCATGAGGTCAAAGGAATCTTGACATTTTGTGTCCCAGTTAAATTTAGTATTTTTATGAGTCAGTTGAGACAGCGGGTGGGTTAAATCTGAAAAATTCTGCATGAATCTCCGGTAATACCCACAAAATCCCCAAAAACTTCTAACTTGTTTCCGAGTTGTAGGGACTGGCCATTCCTGACAAATGTCTTATTTGGGTCACACTGAATGCCCTCTTTTGAGACCACATGACCCAAATAAGTGACTGTTCCTTGAAATAATGCACATTTAGAAGGTTTTAGTTTTAAATTTGCCTGGCGTAATCTATGAAAAATGAGTGCCAAGTTTTCCAAAGCTTCATCAAATTTTTCCCCAAATATAACAACATCATCTAAGTAACACAAACAATTTTTCCATCGCAAACCATGAAGAACATGTTCCATAAGCCCTTCAAATGAAGCTGGGGCATTTGACAAACCAAATGGCATAACAGTGAACCTGTGTAGACCTCGATGTGAACTGAAAGCAGTAAAGTCACGTGACTTGGGATCTAATGGAATTTGCCAATAACCACTTGCCAAATCCAAAATGGAAAACCATTTTTGCCCTGCCAAATTATCCAATGTGTCATCAATGCGAGGAAGAGGAAAAGCATCTTTTGAAACCTTTGAATTCAACCTTCTAAAATCCACACATATCCTAGGGGAACCATCCTTCTTAGTCACAATACAGAGGGGTGAAGACCAAGCACTCCGACAAGGTTCAATAATTCCATCTTGTAACATGGCATCCAGTTCCATATCAACCTTTTCTTTATGAATCAACGGTATACGCCTTGGTGGAATTTTATGAGGCTTATTTTCACCCACATCAATAGAATGAGAAACAAGATGTGTCTTTCCCCCTTTATCACCTGGGCCAACAAAAATATCCCTAAAATGCAACAACAAAGCAGCAACCCTGGATTTTTGTTCATCATTTAATTCATCTGTCAATTCGTCAACCATTCTTTGTAAAAAATCTGGTAATTCAACCTTCCCTGTAGGCAAACTCTCCATGTCAAAATTATCATGTAAGACTTGATCTATACTAAAAACATTGCCGACCTTACAACCCACTGAAAGTTCAACCGGCTTTTCGTTTAAATTCAAAGCTGATATAGCAACAGTATTGGAACTGGACGAAACTACAGATTTTGCAATCAAAATTCCCCTTTCCATCAAATCATTAGAACATTCCACTAACCCATTTTCTTCATCCAAGGGCCTATCTAAATGTCCTTCTAAAAACATTTCAGACAATGCTGGAATCTTAACTGATTTCCTCAATTGCAAGTGAGCTTGGTTATAACTTTGCCTTGAAAATAATTCAATGAGTCCCTTAGAAGTGGATAATGTTTTCTTTTTCACATCAAGAATGACCTTATTTATTTTCAGGAAGTCATATCCCAAAATACCACGTAGACCATTTAACTCTGCCACATAAAATGACTGGGTAATGTTAAGGACCTGAATTTCAACTCCAACTCCATTTCACCCTTTACTTGTATTTTACTTCCGTTAGCTGTAACCAGATGCCTATCCGTTCCGTTCAACATAGAATCCACAAAGCCTAATTGATGAAATGTTTCAATATCTAAAATTGAACAAGGAGATCCAGTATCCACTAGAAACACACAAACTGACTCATTCACAAAAGCTCTGGCAAACAAACAAGAAAAATCACAGTCTTTTGATAAAAATGGCGACTGGGTTTCCGACTCTTTATTCGGACCTAATAACAATTTAACTGATTGTATATCCCCATTATCATTTATGCATTTCCTTTCAGGTAATTCACAATCCTTCTTACTTATTGACTCAGTTGGTAAGACTACAGAAAGAGAGCTAGAGTCAGCAACTCTAGTTAAACCTAAAGCAGTTGTACCCCTTTCCAAGACTTTTTCATCTAAAACCACATCTCCCTGCTGCTTATTAAACAGTTCAGAAGAGTCATCTTCCTTGGGGAAACTGGCATTATCTGGAATGTGTTCAAACCGGGACTCTACCACCTTTGTTTGCTTATGTTTTTGTTCAGAAAAATGGCAAAATTTTTGTGGTTGCATTTCAAATTCAGCGGCTGTGTTTGCAACCCTCAACCCAGCCGATTGCTGTTTCCCGAATTTCGGTAATCTTGTTGTAACTGTGTTTGTTGATCATGGGCACATTCATCATACATTTTTTTTCTACAATGGGCTTCCACATGTCCATTTTTCTGACAGTAATTACAACTGATCGTAGGGACCCTGGGCTGTCTTTGAAGCTGAGAAATTTTTTGTTCTAATAGTTGTAATCTCTGAACCAAATCACATTCAATACCGGGCTCATCTGGGGGATAACGATTATGACTAACAGGACCTTCAATAATTTCATATTCAGTGGCTAAAGCAATAGCCTGTTCCAGTGTCTCTGGGCGACACAGCTGCACATGCCGTCTTAACTTGTTATCACCAAACCCCAAACAAATTGCTCCACCGCTATGGGCTCAATATCTGAGATTGTAGGAAACGCCTCTCTTGCTAACCTCCCAATTCCATATCCAAACTCTCTCACACTTTGCCCCTCATTCCGACGACTTTGGCGAAAGATTGCCTTATTCGCAAACAAGTGTTCATTGGGGTTATATCTACTTAACAGAACCTGTTTAAGTAATTCGTAACTTTGCATCTGCCGAGAATTCAACCCACTCAAGAGTGACTGTGCATTTCCTCTAAAGCTAATCAAGAGATGAGCAGCTCGTTCACTATCACCCCATCTATTTATTTTGGCAACAGTCTCAAAATGTACCAAATAATCTTTAATATTCCAAACAGAGTCATCAAATGTTTCTGGCTGAACAGTTTTATGTAACATCATTCTATGTAAGATTCTAGGATTTTCCCAAGTTGGTTCAAAATCAATGCCTTCATGAGAACTAAATCCTAAATTTTTCTGAGAAGGTGAAATATTCACCTTAGGAGTTGATACAAAATCACTTGGCACATTCTGCATAAACTGATTCCTTACTCCAGATTCTCTTTGAGCTGTTCCTTCAGAACAAGGCATTTGCACATCCCTTGACGAAGTTCCCCTATCATGAATAAACACTGAAGAAGTTTCCGGTATAAACATGTGTGAATTTACAGGTAAAGTTGAAGCTTTATTTGGATAATGAAAGTTTGTTCTCCCAGATGGACCCCCTCCTGTGAATTCTTGGGCTGTATAAGAAATTCTGTTTTGAGGGCCATCAAAAGCTATGGGTCTTTGATCACTAAATGAAGGAAATTGATTTACTCTAGGATTATAAACTTCTCGATTTTGGCACCTTATCCTTTGAAAATCAGGAGTATCAGGCACTGTTTGAATATGACCTTCATTATGCATAATAGATGCATCTCTAGATAAATGCTGAATACTAGACTATCAATTATTATTATGGAATTATCCCTATCAGAATAATCTGAAAACATTACTTGACCTTGAGAAAAATTTGTCTGAGGACGGCTGGGGTAGTTATAGGAGCTCTTGCTAGGACTAGACAGAGGAGAACTTCCCCCTCCCAGTGGGCTCGACAGCTGATTTCCTGATGAAAATAGTGAATTCCCACCAGAACAATTTAGCAACAGATTATTTTTCCTTAAATCTGATTTCAAAATACTGGGCAGAATAGGTGAATGTTCACCAGGAAAACCCAATTGATCCCGTTCAGAGCTTTGGGAACTTATCTCCCCTGTACTGGGTGGAACCCACTCACTCCCATGTGACCGATGTTTTGGCCTAACACCTATATAGACCCTTGATTCTTGCAACTCACTGCCTAGTGTATCAAAATTGTTTAGACTTGGGGTCCTCTCTAATTGATCACTAAAAGAAACAACTCTTGGTTTTGAGAGACCGGACCTATTTACTTTCCTCACTCCTGTGTCACGAATCGATGTCAATACCTCATCACTGTCAGAAAATATATTTGATTTAGAAGATAAATAAGCACTAGAATCTTCTGAAACATACAAGTTACCATACATGTCATGACCTTCACACATCTTTTTTAGAGGGGACTGTCTACCTATACTACTTGCAGAACTTCTAAGTTTATTATCTTCAACCTCTATGGAACGAATCCAAACATCTGTTTCAGTGTTGGTAGAAGGAGTAGGTGTGTAAGATGACAACACTGGGAAATGCCGAGAGTGAAAACTTTGATCACTTTTTGTGGCAGAAAGGGAGATAATTACTTGTGTTTGACTTAAATGTACAGGAGAATAATCTGTACAAGGTTCCAAATTTATTTCAGTTTTTTTCTCCCTTCTTTTATTTACATCCCAGGAGGGTGAGTACCTAACATCTAGCCCCCCTGGCGCTCTCGGTCCAGTTGGTTCCAATGCCATGGACCTATCGTAACCCTTTTCTGAATCAACCATTTTGGCCTTGCCCGTAAAAAAACACAGAAAAACAGAATAATTTTAAAAAATGTCTTACAAATTACTATTTTATACCCAATTTCACCGCCAAAAACCCATCCTGGTCGCGGCACCAAATGTAACAGTTCGGGCTTCGGGTGATTGTTAGGACTTCACGAAATGGGTGGCCGTGTTACCCAAACTAGACCAGGTTCTATAAATCACTAACTCTGAAATGGAATCTATAACAGTTTATTTTGTGAAATTTGTACATTTGTTTGTTGTGTCGATTTTACTCTGAAGAAGAGAAAAAAAAACAAAAAACAACCTTTATAACCATTGTCTAGATCTGTTTAAACTGTAGATACTTTTAATCTGTCTTTATTCACTGGGGCATTATTTCAGTAAAATTTAGAAACTTTAATTTACTTTTACCTTAAATCATTTTGTTTTACATTTATTTATTTGACTTTGAAATTTTTGAAGTTTAAATTGTTTAAAAGTAATTAAATCATTTTGTTTGACATTTATTTATTTATTTGACTTTGAAATTTTTGAAGTTAAATTGTTTAGCATAAATGAAATCATTTTGTTTCACATTTATTTAAAGTACTGGAGTTAAATGATTCGAAAGAGGCATGGCTCAAAAGGCTGACTTTTCAGAAGGGCTAGTAATTGCCCAGGGAAAAATCACCAACTGAACACTGAAGTGAGAAAAAACTACGAATTTATAGCCAAAATTCAACATGAAAAGTCCGTGACTAGGTCCATTGGCTGACTGATAGTTTGACCAACACTCTGGGCCTATCAGTAGAAAGATTATTCCAGAGTTAAAATTATCTCCCTTTTTAAATGTCTAAGCCAATCAAAATGCTTGTTTTAACTGCTTTTGGTGACCATGAAGAAGGCAAAATGGCGATTTTCAACCTTTGCCAAATACGAGAAACTTGACCAAAAATTCTGTAACTTTTAGATCGCCAAAGAGTTATAGGTGAAAAACTTAGCCAAATGAATGTAAAAAATACGTAAATTTGATGGATATCATCGCCCATCCACATAATAATGATTTTAGATTGACTTTTAAGCATTACTGTGGAAAACATGGCGAAAATAGGAGAGTTGCCAAGAGCAAGCATTCCAAAACGCCAAACAGTTGTATGTTCAAAAAAATCAAAATAACTGCAGAAAATAGGTGAATTGGATGGACATTACTGCCCATGTATGAAATAATACTTTTAGATAGAACTTTCAGATTTTCCTATGAAAATCAGGACGAAAATAGGTGAGTTACAAAAAAAAAACGTGACTCTGTCACAAAAGCATTCCCAAACCCAATAAGCAATCGAGCAGTTACTGATAAACCATTGCTCGAATGACTCGAATCCCATCGAGCAAATGAGATTTAGAGTAATTGCTCGATCGAGTGACTCGGCATATTGCTCGAACGACTCGAAATCCATCGAGCAAATGAGCTTTAGAGTAATTGCTCGTTCGAGTGACTCGTACATATTGCTCGACGACTGGTTTCAGAAAAAAAGGATTCCATATCCACAGACGATTCCTAAAAAGGGATTCTACAAATTGGATTCCACAAAAGGGATTAAATAAGTGGGATTCCGTCTTACCTCGAGTGACTCGCACATATTGCTCGAACGACTCGAATCCCATCGAGCAAATGATCCAACGAGCAATCGCTCGTTCGAGTGACTCGCACACATTGCTGGTCGACTCATTTCAGTATTTGAGGATACCTATGGCCGGGGATTGTATCAGTTGAGGATACCTTTCGAGGATACTTTTTATAGGATACTTATTTGAAGATATTTGGTCAACCCATTTCGCAGGGTATTCCCCTTCCTGCTAGTAAAAAAACCCCAAGAATTTCTGTTATATTTTAAAAATTTATTGACTTTTCTGTACACTGTCTGTTACATAGTTCAATACTTGTTCTGTTTATTCTATTATCTCCGTTGTGTTCGATCACTTCATTCTTCGTTCACTTCGCTCTCTCCATTGTCTTCATTGGTCGTTGTTGTCTGCGAAGCTTTGTCGTAGAGTTCTCTATATCTTTGAAAAATCTGATTGTAGCGATAAATCTTCTCGGTCTCGTTTATGGTTCTAGATTCTGTAATCTCCCTTAGTTCTCTATCCAGGTCCATCAAGGCACGTTCCTTGAGTTCACTGCGCTCCAAACGCTGTCGATCTTGTAAACTTTCCAATAAACTGGGTTCGAACAAAACGTATTTTTTGTCTTCACTTGTTGGATTGTGCTTTGGTTCTGGTTTATTGCCCGTCTCGGTCATTACTGTCTGAAGCATTTCTGTTTGTGGCATTGGTACCAACGGCTTTCTGGTTGGTTTATGGGCATTCAGCAGGTAAGGTTTTGACAGTTCCGTTGGTTCAACTTGGTTTATTTCTTTGCGTTCTTCTCTTCTGCATATTTGCCGTAGTTCCAGTGGCAGTGCTCAAAATAACTTTTTTTCTTTGCGTAGCAAAATGCTACGCATTTCAAAAAAATGAATAGCATTTTGTAAAAATTACATAGCTATTTTTGTATACCAGAGTTATGTTATGCTTTTTTGTATTGAATTCTTCTAAGTAGATAGAATAGTTTCCATCCATTTCTGGGCATTTCCAAATGATCTGCAACACATGAAACATTTACTATGTTTTTTTTAACTGAACTGCCTTTAAGGGTTGCATGGACTTGTATATTTTTATAAATTTCGTCTTGGTTGTTTAACAGAGTTCTCAAAATGGAAGTTGGGATTTTTAATTTGATGGGCTTGCAGTTATTTTTAATGGACATTTTATGCAAAATGTTGTAAATACAGGAAGTATTTAAACCAATAGAACTCATCTTACATATGAAGTTGCTAATGATGCTTGATGGAGAGTTAATCTGAGTTATGCCTGGAATGGTCCACAATCAGAAGTAAAGCATCAGTGAACTAGTTTTCAAATTTGTTTGCAAATTTTTTTCATTTACATTTTGCGATACAAGATAATCAACTGCAGCCTAATAGGCTGCAGTTGATTATCTTGTATTGCAAAATGCTATACATAATTTAACATTCTGTAGCTTTTTGCAAGTTTTGCATAGCAAAAAGCGACGCGACACCGCTTATTTTGAGCCCTGTCCAGTGGTGAGTGGACCTTCTCGTGTCTGGATAGTTGGTGTCGCCTGCTAAACGTCTTTGCACACTTTAAGCATCGATACCTCTTAGGGCCGTGGGTGGTTCGCCTGTGTAGTATGAGACATTTAAAATGACTGAATGATTTCTGGCACTCTTCAAAGGTGTGATGTTGATCCATCGCTGGCTAAACGTGGAATGACAAAATTTGGGAGAGGAATCGATTTTTTATACCCTCGAGATTTTATGTAAAAACACGGAATATCATTTTATGCAGCCGGATAGGAATCCTATTTTACAGAATCCCATTTGTGGAATCCCTTTTTCGATAACGCCTGTGGCTATGGAATTCCTTTTTTCTGAAACGAGTCTAAGAGTCGTTCGAGGAGTCACTCGAATGAGCAATTGATCTATAGCTCATTTGCTCGCTGGGATTCAAGTCGTTCGAGCAATATGTGTGAATCACTCGAGGTAAGACGGAATCCCACTTATGGAATCCCTTTTGTTGAATCCCATTTGTGGAATCCATTTTTAGGAATCGTCTGTGGCTATGGAATCCTTTTTTTCTGAAATGAGTCGTCGAGCGATATGTGCGAGTCACTCGAAAGAGCAAGTACTCTAAAGCTCATTTGCTCGATGGACTTCGAGTCGTTAGAGCAATATGCCGAGTCATTCGATCGAGCAATTACTCTAAAGCTCATTTGCTCGACGGGATTCGAGTCATTCGAGCAATGGTTTATCAGTAACTGCTCGATTGCTTATTGCTTTTAATATACACAAGGGAGATAACTCTGCATACAGATTACGGGAAATCAAGCAATCTGATTGGTTAGTTATAATTTATATAAATGACCTAGATAAACGAAAGAATAAGAGTACTTGGAATAGGGTCAGAACTAACAAGAATAGACCAGAATAGCTAACTATAGTAATAATAAGCAAAGCTGTCCCAACTAATAGGCTCTTCTACGCCACTGGAGTATACTCTAGGACAAAGGAACATGGTCAGATAGACGGAAACTATTACATAGATAGATAGAAGCAGAGAATTCTTAAAGAATTCGAAATAATACAACTTGTTGGGGTTTATTTGGGTAATTCTATAGGCTTCTGGGAAAATCCGAACCGGAAAATTACTCTTCTACAAAGGAACTCACCCCCGGTACCCCCTTGGGTACTATAGCACTACGTGCTACACCGATAAAATGGGGAATCCGTAGTAAATAAAGTCGTTTTTTGGTGATTTGGAGGGATTGTCGGGTTGTTTTTGGTAATTCTACGAGTCGGGAAACTACTCTTCTACAAAGAAACATACCCTCCGAACATACCCCCTTCTTGTTGTAAGACTTTAGGTCACATAGAAACCACGTGTTATCATAGAAACTAAGATGGCGGCCTCCAGTATACAAAATGGACGACGGAAACACGTATCACCCTAACGCGCGCTGCGCATGCGCACTCACACCACATATCATTATGGAGATTACGTCACAAGATGGCCGCTCACGCGGGTTACCTTGACAACCAAACATGGCGCCACCAGGTCACGTGACATGACGTCAGTTCCCCTCCACCTTTCCCTCCACCCAATGGGGGACGTTTACCTCATCTCCTACTACTTTTATTTTCTTATGATGTCTTGGGTGTTTTCTCAACAATTACATGCTTCTAAATTGGACCTTCTTCGCCCGTCTAAAAATTTTAGGGGAGATAACTTATTGAAAGTCGATCTTCATGACAGGATAAGTCAGAGATGTCTGTCAGCTGCATACGCGCGGCAAAAGCTGATGATTCGTATGTGTTAATCCTCTACTAAAATAACCGAGTGGGGGGGGGGGGGGGGGGGTTTCTTTTTCTGCTCTGATCATTTCCATGAAGTTATAAGATATGTACAACAATTTCCCCAGCCAGGCCATTTTTCCATTACTTTGAGAATTCAAGTATGCTTACGTGTCCACACGTCACTTTCGTTCACCCACCCCACCCCTTCCCCATTAGTACACATACTGGATACATAGTACCGACGAGATTCCAGTGGCATGTAACTCGATTGACATACACGTAAACTGCCACTTTATAGGCTGTCAACTCCTCCTTCGAGGAGTTGGTTAGCGGATCCTATTTTAGCAGTAAACGTGTTTTACACAACAAATACTGCTCATCTTCCCACGATTCTTACGGAGAAACCTGCCTGCGTTAATTTCGCCCTAGATCATGGATTAATTTTACTGTTATTGTTCCCAGGACCCGCGAAGGCGGGTTCGTGAGTATCAAGTGGAGATCGTACAGCTGTCCGTCCGTTAACGTTTTGTTAGATGCGCAATAACATTAAAACTACATGGCCAACGCATACCATTTTTTATATATTTTTTATGTTACATTACGTTTGAATACATGCCGGTTTCTTTCAATAAATAGCATTCTGGCATATCCAACATGGCTGCCATATTCATACAAGTCTGTGAATTAACAGCAGTTCAACCTTTCATCCAAAAACATTTAATCGACCATACAGGTCAGACAGGCGAACTGCTGAGAAAAAATGTGCATTTTCCACTTTATCTCAGCACATCCAAACCCCGTATAACTCTGTTGATGATGCTTTAGCTTCATGACAACTGAAGGGGTATTTAGCCCACGTTCAAGATTTGTAACATCAGTAACACGTGACAGTTCAAGTATATCACCACATTCCACTGGTTTAGCCCTCCACGAGCGTATAGTGGTACTAGAAAGATTTCAAGAGGGAGCCAAACTCGATAAACATATTCATTATGCTACCCACTGTAGAGGTCTTCCATCCCAAGGTATTGATTAACTGGTTGAGGACTAGATTATTTTTGGTGATCTGAATTTGTTATTTCAAATTTGTTCTATTGCAAATAATTCGAGAGTGCCTACAGGCACTCACCAGTAATGTGTAATAGAACAAATTCATATAAACAAAATATTATTTGGGTTTGACTGAATAGGACACCTGAGCAAGAACAATGTTGGGCTTTTGCTCTGGTACCCTCATTTGTTTGAAAGCCCTGATAGTGGTTACTAGCACTCATCCAGTTAACGGGTCCTATTCTAGCAATAAATGTTAAATGTGTTTAACGCAATAATTCCCCCCCCCCCCCCCCGCTCTCTGAGGATTCTCATGAAAAGCCTGCATCTGATATCTACAGACTAGCGAAATCATAGATTAATGTTGCCATTACTATGCCTACAGTCTTCATGTAGGATTCGAGGGTTTCTAGTAAAGACCTGCATCCGTATGTGTATCCGTATGTACTTTTTGCAAATATAATTAAAAGCGCCAATTGGAAATGATCACACAACCCAGCAATTTTGTTTTCGAAATCTAATCTATCCTTCTATCGTGTTTTATCCCCCAGTTTATTTATTTATTTATTTATTTATTTATTTATTTATTTATTTATTTATTTATTTATTTATTGTGTTTTAACGACACTTTCGACAGCCAGGGTAACCTCGTGTCGGTTTTACGGGTGAAGGAAGCCAGAGTACCCGGAGAGAACCACCGAGCAACAACAAGCAACTGCCAGACTCTCGAGCATATCAACTCCACACAAGTACGCTTAGCATTGGTTGAAGACAAGTGCACCATCGCCGCGCAGTACGCCTTAGTACACAGCGCCACCGTGCCCCCACATGGGCAATCGAAGTGCCTTGCACATGGACACAACGTAGTGACCTACTGTCATTAAACTCTCATATTTGGACACGCTAGCATTTCTCGACATCTAATTTTTTTTAGATCAAATCCTTCCAGAAAATGCCCGAGCCTAATAAAAAATCACCTATAAAAAGTACACGGGTAAGTAAATACAATGTTATCTCTAATGATGGAGATAGGGGCGCACATTGACATTGGGCCGAGTGTGAATAATGGAAGTAGGTCGTTAGAATCGATGGGCGTGGGGGGGGGGGGGGGGGGGGGGGTGAACACGTTTTCCCATTAATCGGTGATATTGCAAACACCATACTCAATCCCGCATCCACTTCAAAGAATCCTACCCGAGTGTTATCGATTACAGAATGAACACTCCTCAGACAAATCTTTTCCATCCATCATCCACCATCCACAATCACCAGACGAACCACCACATGAACCTCCATATCTACAACCATCACCACATGATTGTCATGAACCACCACAGGAACCTCCATATACACTACATTTAACCATATCCCACCACATTCTACCACATCATATCGAATTCTGCTAATTCCACCACACCACATTACATTCCTTCACATCCTATCACATTCAACCACATCCCACCACCTTTCATTGCACCCCAAAATCATTGGGGTTAAACTTTAACCCAAATCAACTGGGTTGAGTGAATATGAACCCAACTGGGTACATATTCATCAACCCAGTTGATTAGGTTAATTTTTAACCCAACTGTTTTAGAGTGAACAGTCCACAACAGCACACTACATTCCACCACATTCAACCACATGTCGACACATCCCGGCCATAGAAGGACACTTACACACTGTGTATATCAGTGATGGCGCATGTTTAGGGGTTAATATATTCCCGCTTTTCGATAGTAACAGGAACGGAATGAAATTACACTCAGAACCGGGAACCGGGAAATGTCCCGGATAATATAACTAACTTACGAAGGTGACAAGAAGCATTTATTTTCGTGAAAATGAACATATTTTATTGCAAAAGTTCTTTTCCTCAAAAAAGTGTGAAAATCCAAACCCGCTTCCAACTCCTTTTCCTTTTCAGAATCGTTAGTTTTCTCACCACTTCCCCTGGGCTTCAACTCCCTCTTTCTTGCCGTCAACAGCCTCCTCTGCTACAAGCAGAGTAGACTGTTGACGGCAGTGAAGAAAGAGATGATGTTGAAGGAGGGAGTGATTAGTGAGTGACTTGTGATTCTGGAAATGAAGACGAGTTTGAACTTTGAGGCAAGTGAACATCTTGCCGTTGAAGAGAGGAGTCCTCCGGAACCGATTGAGAGCTACAGTGATTTGGAGAAAACGGTTCTTCAGGAAGTAGGATTGATTAAAACTCAGGCGTGGAAGCGCTGACGAAATCTTACAAACTTACGTTGGGTCAATTTTTCAATTTTGGAAACTTCAGTTCAACACAAACAGTGCCATGCGTGATTCCCGGTTCTGTGGTATAGATTTTCCGGGTGATAAATAAATTATATTTGGGCTGAGTAAGACAAGCAGAATGTTGATTATGTGATTTTTGTCTTCGATATGAAGCGTGAACTGAGTCGACCCAAATGCGGTCAGTTTCTTTCAGTTTTAGTCAGATGAAATTTGAACGGGTTGCTCAGAGACTGTGAGGGCCAGGAAGGCCCCAGGTCACAGTCTTACAAAGACTACACACAGGCTTCCCAGTGTCTCATTCAGTTGGTATATACCGCACTCCAAAGGGGTCACGCTTTGACCCCAACGGCCGAATCGTGTACCACATACCTCCATTTGTGGGTTGTTAACCCTTTGAAACAGAGGGGCCGCTTTTCCGGCCCAGGAACATGATGCGTCATAATGTCATTAAGAGGGGTGGCTGTTAAGTGAACGTGTGAGTTGACCAATTACTATTTTCTTCTCGTTATTTTGTTATTACATTTCACTCGTTTTGATGCCATGTGACGTACTACCGTTATAATAGATGCTAGTTTGTCCACTGCGCACTCACTACCCTTATCGTCATTCTGGAAGGATTCCACGTTGAATTGTTTTATTTTATTCTGAACATCATTGCTTTTAATTCCAGTTGTCGCCTTAACCCATTACCCAAAGCAGACGATTTCAAAATTTATTATTTCAAATATCATTTTTCAATTTTTTTCAAAAAATTTCAGCAAAACCATATCATGTGACCCCCTCTTTGGAACGAGCTCGGCGAGCTCGTTCCAAAGAGGGGTCACATGATATGGTTTTGTTGAAATTTTTCGAAAAATAATATTTTTTCAGCTGCTGAATTTGCATATTACGCGGGCGGATGAGGGCGATTCGTTGGGTAAAGGGTTAACAAAGCTTTCGGCTGTCCATTTTAGTGTATATAGCGGTTTGTGATATTTGTATTCTGTTTTGTTAATAGAAACTTCCGGTGATATGTATTCTAAGTGAAGTGCTAACTGACAATGGTCTGAGAACTCATTTGGCGACTTTACACAGAAATATGTAATATCTGATATATTTTTCCGTTTGATATGATAATGTAGCCAACAACGCTATTACCATGAAACTGATGACTAGTAAAATTTCCCAACCTAGCTCCGGTTGTTCTACCGTTAACTGTACAGAATGACATTGTTCTGCACATAGAAATCAATTGGCTACCAAACGAATTCACTTGAACATCCAGACTCGCACGGGGCGTTACATCGTCAGATTTATAAATTTGTGGTAACGGAGAATGACCATCACCGCCATCTACAACAAAATTAACTAATTCTCCAGTTCTTGCATTGAAATCACCACAAAGTATAATCATTATATTGTTTTCTAGTGGAGATACCAACAATTCTATGTCAGTAAAAATATTTTCTTTTCTGTCATCATCTCTCCAATACATTGAATTCGTCGGGTTATTGTGCACGAAGATGAAAATGACATGTTCTTTCAAATTAAAGATTTCACCTTTAAATTCAATCCCTAAGGCAAAATCATTAATATTATGGATCTAATGTAACCATTTAGAGTACTTCGAACAATAATAAAAGGCCACTCCCACTTCGAATTTCCAACGAGGCTACGACTCAATCCAACATTCCGATAACCAGGAATCTGGATGTCTGATTCCTTGTTATGCCATGTTTCTGTTATCGTTATGAAATCGCGGGGTCGATATGTTTCAAACATTCCAAATTGCTAACCTTATTAACGAATCCTTGCGCATTCCACGATACGTATGCATGTTTCTGTTATCGTTATGAAATCGTCGGGTCGATATGTTTCAAACATTCCAAATTGCTAACCTTATTAACGAATCCTTGCGCATTCCACGATACGTATGTGACCTTCGTCTCGCGAGCGCGCTCGCGTGTATTGCTTATTGTTCTATTTATTTTTGGTGTTTAAGGTAACTTTTTTCTGCACAATGGCTAACCATGACCGTGACAGTTTTACGGGTGGAGGAAGCCGGAGTACCCGGAGAGAACCATCGAGCAACGGCAAGCAACTGTCAGCTCCCCAACATACCAACTCCACACAAGCAGGGTTACCATTGGTTGAAGACAGGTGCAACATCGACGTGCAATACGCCTTAGTACACAACGTCACCGTGCCCCCACGTGGGCAATGGGGGTAAAGTGTCTTGCCCAAGGACACAACGCGGTTGCCAGTACTTGCCACAGGTGGGATTCGAACCGAGGACCTCTCGGCTTGCAGCCTGCGCCTCTACCAACTGAGCCACCGCGCCCCCTGCGTATTGTTGAAACAAGATTGTTTTCGTTTATATCCAATAAAAATTGGACAATCGGGTAAACAAAGAAATTCAATTGAGACAAAATGCAGCTATCCATAGGATACTGTGTCAAACACCTGTACTCGTCAACACTTATGTCGTCATATTCTAAATATTTTACATAATTGATACCATATTAAAAGCTATATATTATTAAATGAGAAAACATTTTCAATTAACGCACATGTAAATATTCAATTTCCCACACATATCATATCCACCGTTGTATAGAACAATTAAGAATAGATGAAATCGTAGATTCCGATCTCTCATAGGTCATTAATAATTCCATTCGTGTTTCCGATTATAGAATTGTAATTTTATTCGATTCGTGTCTCTGTGACACTAAAAGTAAATAAGACAGGGAAACAAGGGCAAAAAAGTTCCATAGATTCAGTTAAAAAAACTTCGTCTTGTCGCGAGAGTGTAACTCCAAACCGTTCGAACTATATTCCACACAGACATCCTGGAGTCTGAAAATTCCTTCTTCCCGAGGACGTCCGGGAGTGGAACATTTAACCCTTTAATCAACGTAACTGATGTAAGGTAAAGGGTTAAGAGGGAGACACCGTGACCAAACTATCCTATCTGTGCTGGACTCAAATTTCGTCTTGGCTCAAGCAATCGCCTAAATCCCATCAACCTGCTCTTACACGTCAGAAAGGATCCTGTTATCATACAAATACTACTAATACATTTGATTCTAACAGTACGAGATAAAAATAAATTACCTGGTCAGGCTTGGCAATTTCAGGAGAGCGATTTTTTAGCTCTCCTAACTGCCCTCCCGAAAGAATTAAGGAGAGCGAAAAATTGCCCTCCTAAATATTTTGGTCTGGGATGATTGAGATTACATGTATTATGCTCACATTAAATTTTTATTGTAAAGCAAAAATTTAATTTAACTTCGAAGTCACATAACATCACGTAATTTCATTTTGAAAGTGGTTTTGTGGTAAAAGGTAATGGCTGCAACCCAAACACAGTTGCAATTATTTGAAGCAAAATGGGTCACAACAATATTTTTTTTTCTGTCAGTTTCAAGTTCAACAACTGACATCACAGTTTGAGGGGTAATTATTCAAGTAATAGTGACACTATAATATACTACCATTACTACTATCCTGTCACTTGAAGCACTTGCACCAGGATGTGGCTGTAGATTCAAGCAGACCTGTTGTCCAAGAAAGTCATACGCCTACCACTACCACCTTCAACCCCCTACCACTACCACCTTCAACCCCCCTGGGGGGGGGGGTGAAGGTGGTAGTGGTAGGCGTATGACTTTCTAGGACAACAGGTCTGGGTACACAAACAGGTCTTGTCAAGTGTGTGTTCGGTTGTTGAGTGAGACATCTAGATGTCTAAGAGTTTTCGCTTTTCCTTAGTAAAGTTAATAAAATCACTGATGTAGTCTGTTGGTTTCAGTTTCAATAAGTTTGTTCAACTGGATACTTAAAATGCTATGTAAAGCTAATTGATCTCCTAAGCTGATTGAGGAGAGCGATTTTTTGCCCTCCTGCATTTTTCAGAATGCCAGGCCTGCCTGGTGTTAGTAGGACATTGATTTCAATCAATGGGTTATACAAACGGGAGAATCTCCACCGAAGATCAATTCAAAAACTTGTATTTTTTGCGGATTTTCTACACGTTTTATTTTTCTCTGTTTTACTCGCAAAGTAGAACCCTGACACTATTGCCTGGAGTGGAAGTCCTCTAAAATGGGCATCATGGTTATGAGCAATTGGCTGTTCTTGGCTTTATCTCCATGTTACAGTCACGATTAGGCATTGTACAGAAGTGTGTGACCTTACACGCAAATAAATAAATAAATAAATAAATAAATAAATAAATAAATAATTTCTACCTGTACGAGCCCACATAATATGATGAAATATGTTGTTTTACAATTTACCCACAAATCCTACCCAGCGGTAACTGTATTGTGCCCTTAGACAAGACACTTAACCTCGATTGCCTGTGTAGGGGTTTGGGTGTGGGGCACGATGGCGATTTCTACTCAGGCGTATTGCAAAATATGTTTGTGCAGACTTAGTAATTTTGGAAAATGTGGCAGTTGCTCGTCGCTGCACGTGGTTCTCTCCTGGTATTCTGTCTTCTTCAACCTGTATAACTGGTCATCCTTATTTATAAAAATAGCAATTCAATTTTCATTATTTGTGTTTCATTTTTTGTCGCCAAAACATAGCTTATGGTCCTTCTTGGAAATGAGCTCAATGGGCTCGTTCCAATGAGGGGTTCATAACCTATGCTTTTGAAACAAATAAATGAAAAAAAATTAGTTAGTCAAGATTTTTGTTTGCAAGTGTCGTCTTCCTTTCGTGTAAGGTAAAGGGTTAAGAGGGGGACACCATGGCCAAACTATCCTATCTGTGCTGGACTCAACTTCCGCCTTGGCTCAAGCATTCGCCTAAATCCCATCAACCGGCTCTTACACGTCCGAAAGGGTCCTATTGTCATACAAATACTACTGATACATTTGATTCTAACAGTACGGGATAAAAATAAATAACCCGCTGCAAGTAGGGCATATATTTCAATCAATGAGTTATGCACACACAGAAGAATCTGCAGCGAAGGTCAATTTAGAAACTTGTATTATATACGGATTTTCTACACGTGTTTTATTTTCCAATTTTATCTTCCTGGAGGAAGTAAGAATATTATATTTGCAGGACGTGCACAAGTTGTCGAAGTGCATTAGTTTTCAGGACTACATTTGTATCGGTAAGTCCTCCCATTTCAGTTATTATTCATTTCATTGTGTATTTTGTCTAAAACACACAAAATAGTGCCCGGACATATGAATAGGAATGGAAGGAAGAATTACAAAAATATGAAAAGAAGGAAGGGGATGGGTGTCAGTGGGTGACTTTTGCACTTAAGCGGTGAGAACGTGACAGGGTAAGATTATGCATATTCGACAAATACCTTACAGAAATAGCTCCTACATGTACTGGCCTGCAACGATAAAAGAGGTTTTCTTCCGATGCAACTGCATTACAGTCGCCGTGTACTGGTCGTAATCCACACGTGGGCAGTGATGTCCACACATGAGTCTACCAGGTAATAAAAACCATCATCAGCAAAATTTTAATTAATGAAGCACCTGTTTGTACCCGGTGCTTTATTAATTACATTTTTGATGATTATTCCTATAATTAGTGTTTGGAATCTAATATTACTGCGTACGTGGAAATATTGCCCACCCGTGGAAAATGACCAATCCATGGCGGTCGTACTGTATACCAGTGGGGGCACGTTGGCGTTGTATACGAATCAAGACCGCATAACCCCCCCCCCCACCCCCCCCAAAAAAAAAGAACAACAAAAAAACCCAAAACAAAACAAATGAAAATTATGTCTCAGATCCAATATGTACTCATATAGCATCCATCCATCCCCCCACTATCGTCAAAACAACATTGTGCGGTGTTCTGCGGCTACTGCAGTTACACCACAGGGGCTCGTTACAAACAATGATCATATTATAAAATAAGCATAACTGGATACCCCCTGTTACAACCGATAATGTTACAACGCCGCATAATGTTACACCAACGCATAATGTTACAAAAAATGTAGTAAACAACCGATAATGTTATAAACTCCGCATAATGTTATAACTTTTTTCAACCCGTTATGTTACAAAAATCGACGCATAATGTTATAACTTTTTTCAACCCGTTATGTTACAACAAATTAACCGATAATGTTATAACTTCTGTATACTAATTCCAGTTACAGCTATTGTAGATGGACTTTACCACTTACCATTTATTGCCACATAAAGTAAGTAATATTTATACTAAAGGTTTCTGCTCTGGTTAAGGCGAGGACACACTCCATCCCCCCACCCCCCCAACTTCCGGAGATTTATCATAGAATGACCTAATCACCTTACATAGACGCGGATTATTCTGATAACTCAATCGTGTGATGTCATTACCATGGTCATCCAGTTCCCAACATGGTGAAGGTGGGGGTAGTGGAGGAGGGGTGCTATTTTATCCGGTTGGTACGTTTACCAACATGCGAAATCTCCGCTTCCAGAAATGTAGTGTACCATAGTCCCCTGACGCCTTTGGGGATGGGCAAATGCCTCTGTTTCTGCTTGTTTTGGGCACCTAAAACTCATTTGTCGCATATTTCTTAGTCATAAGAATATCTTATTGTTCATTAAACAACTTACAGTGAACAAAAATGAGGTGGAGTTAAAAGAGGTCAAAAAGTTGGATGGAGCGAGGTACATATGGTGGATGTGGCGGGTTGGTAGTGTTGTACGGAAGCCGAAGAATAAGATGCGAGACTGGGAAGAAAGAGGAATGAGGTTTAGGAGGATTGAAAGGGGTGGGCAGGGATTAGGCTGAGAAAGAGATGGGGTCATGGATTAGTACATCAGGGTGATTGTGCAGAGAAGGCTATCTGAGAATGCTATAATGGAGAAGTGCTAGACGGTATGATAATATAGATGGTGGAGATGTTGGAAGAAGTGGAAGTGATGAATTTGGGATTACAGGTTCTGGAAAAGGCGGAATCACTAGAACAGGCAATATAAGGAGAAGGGGGAGGGTGTGGAGGAGGAGTTGTGTTGATGTTTGTGTTGTGGGGGTGTTGGTGTTGAGTAGTTATGCATGTTGAAAATAAGCCGTTTTGTAGGACCCCGAGGCAGGACTCCGGAAGTGACGTCATGTCACGTGACTGGGCGGTCATGTTGTGATGTCATTATCATGAAAAAGGTGGTAGGAGTGCGTATGCGCAGCGCGTGTTGTTAGTTGTTATAGGACACGTGCTCCGTCTCATCCCTAACAACACGACAGTAGATATCGAATTTATCCAAACAACCCGACAATCTTCAGGAAACTGTTCAAAACATTCCCGAAAACACTCCCGAATCCTGCCAGTAACGATTTAGTAACTCGCCAGAAACTCGAGGGACAGGAACTTCAGGAGCTCCAGGGGCAGTAGGGCTCCGGAGACAGGGGCGGCGCCCCCTCCCTTCCAGTTTATCTCTCAGTTAAAAAAAACACTATTGTAATAAACCAACCATTATTGTAATAAACCCATTTCTGTGATCAGTTACGCGTCCATTATATGGTCGGACATTAGGTAACGATACTATCCTATATTTCAGGATACTAAACCCATGGAATCCCCTTTTCGTCGTATGAAGCAATGAAAGCTATGAAAATGAGCACGATGCGCGCAAAATCATACGTCTCAAAATGAAAGCTATGAAAATGAGCTCAATGAGTACCTCTTCATACGTCTCATACCCTCATTAAGGATACTATCCTACCTTTATTTGGGAGTGTTTTCGGGAGTGTTTGGGTCAGTTTTCTGAAGATTGTTGGGTTGTTTGGATTAATTCGATATCTATTGTCGGGTTGTTAGGGGTGAGACGGAGCACGTGTCCCCATAATAACAAGCGCTACGCATACGCACTCCTGCCACCTATTATCATGATAATGACATCACAACATGGCCACCCACGTGCACTATCATGACAACCCAAGATGACCCCAATCACTTGACATGACGTCACTTCCGGGGTCCTGCCCCGGGGTCCTACAAAATGGCTCATTTTCAGCATACATAACTACTCAACACCATCAACACAACTCCTCATCCACAATCTCCCCCTTCTCCCTATATTGTCTGTTCTAGTGATTCCGCCTTTTCCAGAACCTGTAATCCCAAATTCATCACTTCCACTTCTTCCAACATCTCCACCATCTATATTATCATACCGTCTAGCACTACTCTCTTATAGCATTCTCAGATAGCCTTCTCTGCACAATCACCCTGATGTACGAATCCATGACCCATCTCTTTCTCAGCCTAATCCTTGCCCACCCCTTTCAATCCTCCTAAAGCCCATTCCTCTTCCTACCCAGTCTCGCATCTTATTCTTCGGCTTCTGTGTGACACTACCAACCTGCCACTTTCACCATATGTACCTCGCTCCATCCAACTTTTTGACCTCTTTTAACTCCACCTCATTTTTGTTCACTGTTAGTTGTTAAAATGTTAAATTAATGAACAATAAGATATTCTTATGACTAAGAAATATGCGACAAATGAGGTTAAGATGCCCAAAATAAGCAGAAACAGAGGCATTTGCCCATCCCCAAAGTCGTCTGGGGACTATGGTACACTACAATTCTGGAAGCGGAGATTACGAATGTTGGTAAACGTACCAACCGGATAAAATAGCACCCCTCCTCCACCACCCCGCCTTCACCATGTTGGGCACTGGATGACCATGGTAATGGCGTCACATGATTGAGTTACCAGGATAATCCGCGTCTATGTAACGTGACTAGGTCAGTCTATGATAAATCCCCGGGAGTTGGAAGGGGGGGGGGGGGTCTCCTCGCCTTAACCAGAGCAGAAAACTTTAGTATAAATATTACATACCTTTATGCGGCAATAAATGGTAAGTGGTAAAGTCCATCTACAATAGCTGTAACTGGAATTAGTATACAGAAGTTATAACATTATCGGTTAATTTGTTGTAACATAACGGGTTGAAAAAAGTTATAACAATATGCGTCGATTTTTATAACATAACGGGTTGAAAAAAGTTATAACATTATGCGGAGTTTATAACATTATCGGTTGTTTACTACATTTTTTGTAACATTATGCGTTGGTGTAACATTATGCGGCGTTGTAACATTATCGGTTGTAACACCCCCCCCCCCCCCCCTAGTATACATGTATAGTATAATTATAATGTTATTATATTATATACTGGGGGGGGGGGGGGGGGTATCCAGTTATGCTTATTTTATAATATTATTTAATTCCTCAATCATTGTTTGTAACGAACCCCTGTGGTTACACTGATGTGTATTTTTGATTTTGTGACACTCCACAATTAATTATATGATTTTAATGTGGCAAACAAGCTCTGTTTTACTTGCAAAGTAGAACCCGGTCACCATTGCCTGGGAAGGAAGTCCTCAAATATGTGCATCATGGGTATGAGCAATTGGCTGTTCTTGGCTTTATCTCCATGTTGCAGTCACGATTAGCCACTGTACAGAAGTATGTGACCTTGTAAATAAATAAATAAATAAATAAAATAAATAAATAAATAAATAAATACATAAATAAATAAATAAATAAATAAATAAATAAATAAATAAATAAATAAATAAATAAATAATTTCTACCTGTACGAGCCCACATAATATGATGGAATATGCTGTTTTACAATTTACCCAGAAATCTTCCCCAGCGGTAACTGTATTGTGCCCTTGGTCAAGACACGTAATTCCGATTGTCCGTGTAGGGGTGTGGGGGTGGGGCACGGTGGAGGTTTCTACTCAGGCGTACTGCTAAATATGTTTGTGCAGACTTAGTAACTTGGAAAGTGTGGCAGTTGCTCGTCGCTGCTCGTTGTTCTCTCTGGGTATTCAGGCTTCTTCAACCTGTACAACTGACCGATACAATGTGACCTTCGGTGTTGGAAGTGCCATTAACTGGTTGAGGGCTAGATTATTTTTGGAGGTCTGAATTTGTTATTCAAAACTTGTTGTATTACAAATTATTGGAGAGTGCCCACAGGCACTCTCCAATAATTTGTAATAAAACAAATTTATATAAACAAAATATTATTTGTGTTTGACTGAATATGAAATATAAGCACGACAGAAAAGACCACAGTGTATCATTGTACATTTACACATAAAAAAACTTACAGGGATATATAGCTCTTATACCAAAAATAATTACACAATGCAATGAGCCGAAATGTGTAGAAATTCAAGTCTAAATGGTTTATTTTACAGAACTTAAATGATAGGTCTACATTATTAGGGGACAGCATGGCAAGATTGACAGTCGCCCTCCATCACTTTTGACTTACATGTCTGCATTGCTGACCTCAGAGTCACACAATGCAATGCTGTTTGTTTTCTCTCACACAAAACTGTCTATGGCGTCTGTCTATGGCGAAATGTGCGCATTCATTCTGCACTTGTCGGAGAGTGTGACAACAATTTGACGCTGGGGTGTACGGTGGCTTTGTATACTAAAGCGTACTGCGCGTCGATGGTGCACTTGTCTCTAACCAATGCTAACCCTACTTGTGTGGTGTTAGTATGTTGGTGAGCTGACAGTTGTTCGCCGTTGCTCGGTGGCTCTCTCTGGGTACTCCGGCTAACTCCACCCGTAAAACTGTCGTGGTCATGATTAGCCATTGTGCAGAAATATGTGAACCTAAAATACCAATAAATTAATAAATATCCTTTGACCTGACGCGAAAGGCAGACGACACTTGCAAATAAAATTTTTGAATAACTCTATTTTTTCATTTTTTGCGTCAAAAACATAACTTGTCGGACCCTTTATTGGAACGAGCTCAACGAGCTCTTCCAATGAGGGTCATAAGCTATGTTTTGGAGACAAAAAATGAAAAAAAATAATGAAAATGGAATGATGATTTTTGTAAACAGCGCTTCCGGTCTTGACCGTTTCGTTGAGTAAACAGTTAAAAGTTGTCGGCGTTAAATTTTTCGCCTCTTTTGGGTGAGAATAATAATATGAAATTTAGGCAAACCTAAAAGCGAGCGAAAGTGCTGTAGGCCAACATTGACTGGCAAAGAATAGGGGACAACCAAATTTCGAGATAACTATTTTTATCTGCGTTTTGATTGGAAGATATTATTTTCCAGTGCTCTGATTGAAAGATAATTTTATCATTGCTTTGATTGGAAGATATATTTATGGCGTCGTTGTTTTCCGGAATTTATCCGAGGAGTTACGGAAATTGCTGCGTTCATTTTTATTTTTTCACAAATAGCGTGTAGTATTTATTGTTACTATTACCAACTGTGTCAGTAGCCACAACAAGAAAATACAGCAGTGCTGTGCAAAAAAAAGGACAATGATAATATGCCAATGCAGGTTTACTGAAAAGACCATCTTTAAAATAATAAGACTGAGTATCACAAATGTAGTTTCATGATTCGGACCAGATTTTTATTAAGGTCGTTTCGGCCCAGATCTATGGACGATTCGGACCATATTACTGGCCGATTCGGACCAGATTATTGGACGATTCAGATCATGTTTGTGGACGATTCGGACCAGGTTTCTGGGCGATTTGCCCAACAGACAAACAAACTACACAAGGCAGCACAGACATACACACTTCACAAGACAGCACAGACTTGTCTTTTGAATTAAGTAGGCCTAGAGCTTTATGTGCCAATTTCAGTGAGCCATTTTCATTAATTTCACTGAAAAAATACCAACGTACCTGCATTGTTTGTAGTTATCACAACAGATAATTCTGCGAGTAATTATGAAACAGCTAATCCTGTGCGTCTGTGTCATGTCAGGGAAGAGGAAAATACGTGACGTCAACTTTGACATGCCTGTTTTTATTTGCAATGCATTTTGGGTCCGTAAACCGAATTTGGTCAAAATCGGCCCAGTAGTTAGCACGTTTATAAGGGGCGCTCTCGTTGCTAGGGAGGTCACGTGACATCAACACTGACCTATCTGTTTCATTTGTAATGCATTTTGGGTCTGTACACAGAATTTGGTCAAAATCGGCCCAGAAATTAGCCCGTTGTTAAGGGGAAGCTCTGGTTGCTAGGGAAGTCACATTGACCTGTCTGTTTTTATTTGCAATGCATTTTGGGTCCGTATACCGAATTTGGTAAAAAAAAGGCTCAGTAGTTCGCCTCGTTGCTAAGGGGACGCTCTGGTTGCTAGGGACGTCAACATTGGTCTGTCTGTTTTCATTTGCAATGCATTTTGGGCCCGTATGCCGAATTTGGTCAAAATCGTCCCAGTAGTTAGCCCGTTGCCAAGGGGGCCCTCTGGTTGCTAGGGACGTCACGTGGCGTCAACATTGATCTGTCTGTTTTCATTTGCAATGCATTTTGGGTCCGTATACCGAATTTGGTCAAAATCGGCCCATCAGTTAGCCCGTTGCTAAGGGGCGCTCTGGTTGTTAGGGAAGTCACGAGACGTAAACTTTGATCTGTCTCCTTTCATTTGCAATGCATTTTGGGTCCGTATACCGAATTTGGTCAAAATCGGCTCAGTAGTTAGCCCGTTGTTAAAGGGGCGCTCTGGTTGCTAGAGAAGTCACGTGACGTCAGTCAGTTTTCATTTGCAATGCATTTTGGGTCCGTATACCGAATTTGGTCAAAATCGGCCCAGTAGTTAGCCCGTTGCTAAGGGGGCGCACTGGTAGCTAGGGAAGTCACGTGACGTCATCATTGATCTCTCTGTTTTCATTTGCAATGCATTCTGGGTCCGTATACCGAATTTGGTCAAAATCGGCCCAGTAGTTAGCCCGTTGCTAAGGCCGCACTCTGGTTGCTAGGGAAGTCACGCGACGTCAACATTGATCTGCCTGTTTTTATTTGCAATGCATTTTGGGTCCGTATACCGAATTTGGTCAAAATCGGCCCAGTAGTTAGCCCGTTGCTAAGGAGATTCTCTGGTTGCTAGGGAAGTCACGTGGCGACACCATTGACCTGTCTGTTTTCGTTTGCAATGTATGTTGGGTCCACGTATCAAAATTGGTCCAAATTTACCCAGTAGTTTGCCTGTTCTAGGGGCGTGCTTTACTTGTATGGACGTCATGTGACATAATCAATGCCCCATAGCCCCCCCCCCCCCCCCCCCACACACCTCACCCAATGTATTAAGGGTCCCTTGACCCAATGAGGGTGAAAGCAATGATGGAGAGCCATCACTTGTTCTAGCGTCCGGATATCCTTGAAAAAATGTAACCTCATTTGTCCTCGTTCCTTTGGGAAAAATCCCTAAAAGTTTCTTCAATTGCGAATGTCAATTTCCGCCATGCGCAAACATGTCAGCGTCCTTGTGTACCACTTCCGTTGAAAAATTTTGAAGTTGATGCCTTTGAGATGAGCTTGGCTTTGAGTTCATACAAACGGTACATGCGTGCTGCCTGATAGCTTGCGAAGCAAGCGATCATTCGGATCGCTTGCACGCGACCTTGCGGGTCGCTTTCGCTCGCTATAACTCTCGAGTGGTAACGGTTGGAGGGGAAAATCTCACTCAAGTGGAAGGATATTTGACTCAGACAGGAGAGTAAGATTTCCCTACCCCCACACCACTTGAGGGTGAATTTCTTCCACCACACCCCATATGACGTCATCGAAGTGAAATACTGCTCGTGCGATGAAAATTTACTGTTCTTCCATTGACCATAGAGAAAAGTGTTCCCTATAGGTATGTACAACGAAAAGGAGCGGTAGCTCAGGTTCCACTCCACACACAGAGACTCGTTACAAACAGTGAGTTAACAATAAATAATAGCGCGCGCAAAAGCAGCCCGAAGGGCTGCTTTGAAGCAAGCCTAATAGACAACGTGTACGTGGAATTGGAAAAACCAAGGAATGCTATGCCATCCAATCTAAACCGGAAACCGGAAGTAAAAACATGGGGAACCCCAGCTCTCGTTTTCAGAAGCGAACAAATCGAATGACGCCCCCTAAAAAGCGAACGGTGTAATGCGAGATTTCTCCTTAGATCATTCCATGCAGACTGTGAATAATTTATTGAACATGCTTTTCAAAATTAAAGTTTTTCCAAACAAACTCAACTGTCGTTTGCTTTGCTGACTAAATGACAGAAATTGTCGAAAAGCTAAATGTTCCCATATATGCACATTGGATTTCATCGTCTGCTGGCTGGCTGTTGGGATCCCGCTGTTGTTCGATTCTGCGGAGTATTCTGTCACGTGATTTATCTGTTTTGCATTTGCAAGTGCAAAACGCTGTTCACTTCAAACCAACAATGCGTGTTATTGGAACAAAGTTACCAAATGAAAAGCATCAACAACACGTCCGTTTGTTGTAACTTAAAAGTACGCACAGGTCGGATTGTGGCAAAGGTCGTTTTCATTCAGTTATTACGAACCTAAGATGTCGAAGTGACATACTGTCTGACAAACGTCCACGAATTACCATTTCCAAAACAGAAGTTCCGTTCCACAATGTATGCACCCCAGCGAAACAAAAACAATAAATTTTCGACAATACGTTTCGAGGCCAATTTTTATATTGTAGGTCTGATATGTTTTTAGGGGGAAATAAATCTACAAGACAACATGTACATGCATTAGTTCACAACGCAAAATGTTTTGTTGGACGACCCCTTAAACACTGTTTTAAATTTTGTTAAGTTTATGTCATTATAATTTGAAAAACACTGTGAGTTCCGCGCGCTTCGTGGTTTTACAAAAGTTCATATTATTGGACAAACAAAACTGGATACACCCATCGTAAATAGTTACTATCGGGGTATCCACTTATGCTTGTTTAATATTATTTTATTATGAAACCACTGTTTGCAACAAGCTCCTGTGCTCCAAAGTTTTCCAGGCATTTCTCAAAATGATGTGCCATGTACTCTCTTCAAAATGCGAATATTCTTAAACTTGGTCATCTTACCCATAACATGCATTACATTTTCCAAATCCATTTAAACATATAACACTAGACTATATAAGCAGAAATAAACAGTCTGAATGTTGGTGAAATAATGTATTGTCAAATGCATAGCTTTAGCCTGGAAAATTGCATGAAAAAATGACAAAACCAGTCATTTTCAGCCACCCAACAGCCCCAAAGCAAAATTTTCCCACTACCCCCACTTTCATATCCCTGAAGCCTATCACTCTTGTTTCGAAAATGTGAAAAACGTTATATGTTTCCGTCTCATTTTTAATTACATGCCGGTGTGACAGGAATGGAAGTCCGTATGAACGTTAGTCCCTCTGGACTATTATTCCGCGGAATTATAGTTCTAGGTCTAACATTTCTAGGAATAGTAGTCCGGCGGACTACTATTCCTAGAAATGTTAGACCTAGGACTATAATTCCGCGGAATAATAGTCCAGAGGGACTAATTTTCCTACGGACTTCCATTCCTGTCACAGGGTCACAATTCCGAGTAAAAATAGTCAATTCTTCGAAGCCACTGTTTTCTGTAATTCCTCTTGTAATTTACCTCTGTGCATCAGACTCCAATTCTGTGAGCAAAATATCAAATTTTCTTGTCCGGCAAATAACCTGAGGTAATCATATATCTGATACTAAACATATATCTCCAATGTACATGGCTTTAGTTTCAACAAAACGAAACTGGAGAGCGGAACCTCAAGACTGTGAGAGTTGTTAACATTCCGGTGACGTTATTTGAAATTATTGGTTTTTGATTTTTTATGACGTCAAGTGGCGTTTGATGAGAGAAAAATCACCCTCGAGTGGTGTTGGGGTTGATTGTCTAACTATGACAGTAGTGTATATATATAATATACCCATAGTAACTTGGTGTACCAAATGTTCGCCACGAGTGGTAAAGTGGGTTGTGTTAACCTCGAGCCTTTGGCGAGCGATTAATAACACTTCACCACGAGTGGTGAACATTTGGTACACCAAGCTACTTTTGGTATATTTCATTTATGCTATGATCATCAGGTTATTAAGAGTTGCTATTATTTTTTCACAATTTGCTGAGCAGCAGACGTATAAACGTGAGAATCTGTTTTTGTTTGCATGAGCACCGGTGGGCGGTACTTCCGCTATCAATTTTATCGCCGAATCGAAATGTTGGCCTAAAACGAAACGCGCAAATCACGGGTCCTTTTTCGTTTTAATAACATATTAACATACTATTTCGAGTTATGGATGCTTTAGCATGAGACAGCGCATGTTTGTTAATTTTTGGTAACCTCTGAGGTAAACTCATTTAAAACGTAATAAATAATTACCGCTTTCCTTTCACTCTTCGCGAGGCGACTAGCGATAAACTTAGACAAGTTTCAATTCAGGTAGAGATCACCAAAGGTCAGCTTGGATGTAATTCCACTGTAGGTGTAAATTGTAACTACTAAAATCCTATTGCTAAACGTGTTCACCACCATTGGTTTTTAAAGCTAAAATTTATGTCATAGGCTTTTTTTATAGTAGAATAGGTAATCGTGGTATAAAAAGGGGCATTCGGATACACCGTCCTCACAGTGCCCGAATAGCTTTGCTCGAAATCAGTCGTGATGCTACGAGTTTTGCATAGCAATATCTGCGTACCTCGAAAATTCTTCAAGAATTTAAATACTTCATAATAAAATGCACAAAATGCCAAGACGTTACTATGTCAAAAAATTTAGGAAAATTAAAAAAAAGATCTCTCAATAAATTGCACTAAAATGCCGAGACATTTATGGTAGAGCCGTTTCTACGTATAAATACTCTGAAGATACCTTTTGGGGAAATTAGCGGTTTATTTACAATTTTGACAACAAAATGAACATTCTGGTATATTTGAAATGAACTGTGAACAATCATGCCTCTGACTGGATCATTGAACACTGACTTTCGCGGAGATTCCCAAAACAAAGTAACTAAAGATGGAAGAGGGACAAATTGTCGTTTCTTTCAGTGTGTACCTGAAAAAAAAAGATTTTAGTAAATAATTGAGAAGAAAAAAAAGACTTTAACCCTTTACCTAACATGAAAAGCAGACGACACTTGCAAAAATAATTCTTGAATAACTAATTTTTTTCATTTTTTGTCTCAAAAACATAGGTTATGACCCCCTCATTGGAACGAGCTCGACGAGCTCGTTCCAACGAGGGGTCATAACCTATGTTTTTGAGACAAAAAATGAAAAAAATAATGAAAATTAATAGGCGATTTTTGAGAAAAGCGCTGGCCGGTTTTGAACGTTACGTTAGGTAAAGGGTTAAAAAGGTATATATATATCCGATATAATAAAAACAAGAAGAAAAAAAGAAGAAAAAGGCTTCGAATTAATTAAGCAAAAATCTTTTGCAACTGAAAAAAATAAAGAAAACAAAGAGAAAAAGAAAAAAATATTTTAATAAATATTGCTTGCAAAGCATAACAAGCACCGGAGGTACACTGGCTGAAAGCAAATTGAAACCCTTTAGAGAAAGCAGGACTTCCGCTCGTCCGACTCTTGGTAACAAACCTTATGATACACCATCGTATCCCTCACCCTCCTCAGTTCAGTTACAATCCTCTCCAGTGCTCTAACACCAACGAGTTCTCTCGAGAAAGAAGGAAACCGAGACCTATATGGAATCGACGGTCGGGGGATGTAACAGTAGAATAATAATCAACCAGTAGTGTAATATTAACCAGTAGTGTAATAAAAATTAACCAGTAGTGTAATAATCAAACAGTAGTGTAATACAAATCAACCAGTAGTGTAATAACCAGTAGTGTAATAAACTTAACCAGTAGTGTAATAAACATCCACGAAAACCAACAATTTTCCAACAGAATTTGAAACATTTTTGGGGTGGCTCAAATCATAGTTTGGGTACATCTTATCGATTTTAATCATTTTATCGTACGTTTAAAGGCGTTTTGCAGGTCAAACATCATTTCATGTCTTCAATACGGCGAGGTAAGGTATTTTTATGATTGTTATGTGATGTGCGTATTTTCTGGTGTTTAATATCAATTTCTGAATTTGTAGCTTTATGTAAATTCAAAGTTGGCCAATTATCTATGATAGTGCTGTTCTTTTAAGAGACTTCTTACCCCCAGGCATAAGTTGTCAGGTTCCACGATAACAGAATAAATTGTCAAGGTAACTTACAGGTGCTGAAGTACGATATTCAAGGACGTGTCTCCTGTGCGTTGTCTTCAATTATAGTATTTAATACGGCCCTGACGAATCACTAAAGGTCTCCCACTCCCATCTCCTGCTTTACGCGTCTACCTTTACGGGTGGGGGGGGGGGGGGTGGGGGGTGGGGGGGTGGCTTATTGTTGACATTATACGATTTTAGTTAACTTTTTCCCAGTGTAAAGGAACATCGATCTCATTGGCTCAAAAGAAGTGTTAATTCTATTAGTTCTGGGTAAAACATTGTTTTTAACTTTGTATGTGGCAAATCTCAATCCAGTGATAGTTATTTATTGCACTAGTACTGGTTGTGGTAGTTGAACTAGTAGTAGTAGTAGTGGTGGGTGTACTAAGACTAGTAGTAGTAGTGGCAGTTGTAGCAGTAGTAGTACTACAGCTACTGGAAGTAGTTGTACTAGTGCCGTTAATGATACTTGTATGAGTAGTGCAAATGTAATAGTACTGGTAGTTGTACTAGTACTAGTACCGGCAGTGGTGTTAGTGCTACCATTGGTAGTCGTAGTGGTACTAGTACTAGTATTGATAGGTGTACTAGTAGTAGTACTACTGTTAGTGGTACTAGTATTTGTTTATTTATTGGTGTTTAAGGTCACATATTTCTGCATAATAGCTAACCATGACCGTGACAGTTTTACGGGTGGAGGAAGCCGGAGTACCCGGAGAGAACCACCGAGCAACGGCGAGTAACTGTCAGCTCCCCAACATACCAACTCCACACAAGCAGGATTAGCATTAGTTGAAGACAGGTGCACCATCGACGAGCAGTACGCCTTAGTACACAACGTCACCGTGCCCCCACGTGACCAATGGGGGTGAAGTGTCTTGCCCAAGGACACAATGCGGTTGCCGCAGGTGGGATTCGAACCGAGGACTTCTCGGCTTGCAGCCTGCATCTCTACCAACTGAGCCACCGCGCCCCCAGTGGTACTAGTACTAGTACTGTTAGTGGTACTAGTACGAGTAGTGATAGGTGTACTAGTACTACTGTTAGTGACACTAGTACTAGTACTGTTAGTGGTACTAGTTCTAGTAATGATAGGTGTACTAGTACAACTGTTAGTGGCACTAGTACTAGTAATGATAGGTGTCCTAGTACTACTGTAAGTGGCACTAGTAGTAGTACTGTTAGTGGTACGAGTACTAGTAGTGATAGGTGTACTAGTACTAGTACTACTGTTAGTGGTACTGGTACTGTTAGTGGTGCTAGTACTAGTCATGATAGGTGTACTAGTACTACTGTTAGTGGCACTAGTACTGTTAGGAGTGCCTGTTCTAGTAGTGATAGGTGTACTAGTACTACTGTTAGTGGCACTAGTACTGGTAATAGTACTAGCACTACTACAAGCACGAATAGTGTAACTAGTACTACTGATATTAGTAGTAGTTGTGATAGAACTACTATTGGTAGTGGTAGTTGTACTAGTACTAGTTACAGTGGTGGTAGTAGTTGCACGTAGTAGTAATACCAGTAGTTGCACATAGTACCAGTAGACAGTACCAGAGGGTAGTACTAGGGGATAGTACTGGGTGGATAGTACTCGTGAATAGTAGTAATGTATAATACTAGTGAATAGTACTTGTAGATAGTATTAATAATAGTATTAGTAGTAGTAGTAGCAAAAGATGTAGTAGTAGTAGTAGTAGTAGTAGTAGTAGTAGTAAGTAGTAGTAGTATTAGTAGATACTAGTAGCAAGAGATGTAGAAGTAGTAGTAGAAGTAGTGGTTAGTAGTAGTTGTAGTAGTAGTAGTAGTAGTAGTAGTAGTAGTTAATAGTGTTGGTAATAGTAGTAGTGGTAGTAGTATGGTAGTAGTAGTAGTAGTAGTAGTAGTAGTAGTAGTAGTAGTAGCAGTAGTAGTAGTTTAGTAGTAGTAGTAGTAATAATAGTAGTTAGTAGTAGTAGTAGTAGTAGTAGTAGTAGTAGTAGTAGTAGTAGTAGTAGTAGTAGTAGGTAATTGGTAGGTAGGTAGGTAGGTAGGTAGTAGTAGTAGTAGTAGTAGTAGTAGTAGTAGTAGTAGTAGTAGTACATATTGGTAGTAGTCCCCGATGACTGGCCTCCACTAGTTCCCAAAGACTTGTCTCCAGTGGTCTTTACCAACCCCATAGCCTGGTTCTGGTTATCCCCAAAAACCGAGATGAGGATATGATGAATGGCAGATTGTGCCTTAATAAGGATTTTCCTCATGATCCTCGTGGCCTCGTGCGATGAAAAAGGGTGCCAAATGTCAGTCGGGAGGGTGTCACACCTAGCTAGAACTACAGCTAATGATAAGAACATAGCCAGGAACCTAAATAGATTAAGAATGGACAGTAGATGGTCTAAGCAGTCAAAAGGGAGGTTTCTATTCACAATTCAAGCCACATAAAGACGAGGATTCTGGAAGTATCCGTACCTAATAAAATCCTGTAACAGAGTGGAAACGAGGATTTGACTGCAAGGCCACTCTTAGTAAAATACTCTAGTACAATCGAACACCGCATTTTTAAAGTCATATAGCACTACGTGGTACTCTGGGCAGATGCGTGCCCGGTAGAAACGAGGATTATGGGAGAACTCGGGCCAGGGAAAGGCCAAAAACATAGAAAACGAGCTTTCTTCGCGAAACCGAGCCAGATAAATAGTTGTCTATCTCATTTGGGTATTCATTATACTCCCAGTCAATCGAACTTACCCTCAAAACATATCCTCGTTCTAGTAGAGGTCATTGGGTCCATATAGCAACCACGTGCTACCATAAAAACCAAGATGTCGGTCTCCAGGAAACAGTAGAGACGGCGGAAACACGTGTCACCTAATTACATGCGCTTCGCACGCGCACTTATATCTCATATCCCTATGGGAGTGACGTCATAACATGGCCGCTCACGCGGGCTACCATAACAACACAACATTGGTCCCATTGGTCACATTGGTCCCGTGACCCCATTCTCTCCCCAAATGAGAGTCATTTATCCACGACACACTTCTAATGTAGTATAAGAGTAGTGTTAACCCATCAAGGAATCCTGCTGAAACAATATTTTCTGCATGTTGAATGAGTTCAAGCTTTTTTACCTTAAATGTAAATCATCACAGGATCTAAATAGCTGTCTACGATTGGTAATCGAGAACAACCACTTGACATGTCAGACGGAAATGGCAGTGGACATCCTAAGCACCCACGAGCACCCACCCTATTCACCTCGCCTTAGATACCCTCTGCTCTCTTACCGACCTCCTCCTACAAGATTGAAAAAAATAACTGATGCGGATTTTAGGTAACACCCCCCCCCCCCCCCCCACACACACACATACACACACCGCACCATAGTAAAATATGGTAGAGTGTCTATGCTCAAGAAATATGATGAGAACAACTCCCAGAAGAAAAACGAATTTTAGAATTCAAAACGGTCAACTAGACTGAAAAAGCCACGCATAATGATACAGCGACAGAAATGGGTGGATGTGAGAGAGACCTTCAGGGGTTCGCCGGGGCAGTATTAAATGTTATATTTGTAGACAACGCAGATCACCCAATTCTAGCCCTTGAATACCACACTTTATCACCCATAAGTTTTCTGGTATGATAGAACCTGACAACTTATGCTTGGGGTAAGCAGTCTCTCAAAAGCACAGCATAACTATAAATAATTGGCCAACTTTGAATTTACATAAAGCCACAAATGCAGAAAGTGACATTAAAGACCAGAAAATGCCGATAGGATCACCAATCCAATGTCGAGTTGTGACAGCACAAAAGTGGGTTTAATCCTTATCAACTTGTCGTCTGGAAACCAATTGTTTACAAATTACTATGCGAAGGGTCACTGTGACCTTGACCTTTGACATAGTGATTTCGAAATAAATAAAGCTCTTTCCTGTATCAATGCCAACCTACCTATGAAGTTTCATGAACGTAGTTGGAACCATTGTTAGATTATCATCTGGAAACCAATTGTTTGCGATTTATTATGTTCAAGGTCACTGTGACCTTGGCCTTTGACCTAGTGAGTCCAAAATAAATAGTGGGTTTCCACTCACCTAGGCCAACCTACCTATGAAGTTTCATGAATGTGGGTCCAACCATTATCAAGTAACCGTCCGGAAACCAATTGTTTACGATTTACTATGTTGAAGGTCACTGTGACCTTGACCTTTCATCTTGCAAGTACAAAATAAATAGGGTTCTTTCTCTCACTGATGACAACCTACCTATGAAGTTTCATGAACGTGGGTCGAAACATTATTAAGTTATCATCCGGAAACCAATTGTTTACGATTTACTATGTTGAAGGTCACTGTGACCTTGACCTTTCACCTAGCGAGTCCAAAATGAAAAGAGTTCTTCCTCTCGCTGATGACAACATAACCATGGAGTTTCATGAACATGGGTCGAACTATTATCAAATTATCATCCGGAAACCAATTGTTTTGATTTACAATGTTCAGGGTCACTGTGACCTTGACCTTTGACCTAGTGTGTCCAAAATAAATAGGAGTCTTTCTCTCACGAAGGCCAACCTACAAATGAAGTTTCATGAATGTGAGTTGAACCGTAGTCAAGTTATCATCCAGAAACCAATTGTTTACAATTTACCATGTTCAAGGTCACTGTGACCTAGTCCTTTGACCAAGCAAGTCCAAAATTAATAGGTTCTTCTTCTCACCGATACCAACCTACCTATGAAGTTTCATGAACATGGGGTGAACCGTTATCAATTTGTCATCCGAAAACCATTTGTTTAAACCCGGAGCCCGCCCAACCACCCGCCAAACTATAAGTCGAGTTTGACTTCGTCACAACTCGACTAAAAATACGCACATCACATAAAAATACCTTTCCTCGTCGTATTGAACCCACTTGCAAAACGCCTTTAAGTGCACGACAAAATGATTAAAAATCGATAAGATGTACCCAAACTATGATTTGAGCCACCCAAAAATTTTTTCAGATTTTGTCGAAAAATTGTTGGTTTTCATGAATGTTTATTACAATACTGGTTAAGTTTATTACGCTACTGGTTATTACACTACTGGTTGATTTGTATTACACATCTGATTGATTATTACACTACGGGTTAATTTTTATTACACCACTGGCTAATATTACACTACTGGTTGATTATTACACTACTGGTTGTTACGGGATCGCGCCGACGAGCATAGATTCGACAGATTTTGGAGACCCGAGTAAACCTTCCATGGATAAATATAATACAGTTACTTCGGATGCCGACTGGACTTACGGTATTCGAAAAGAATCTGATGAAAATCTGAAAGGCGATATTTTGATCGTGGACGGTGATCGCGTAGCACTCGAGAACTGTGGCATCTGCTCAGGTTGGCCAGACCGAAACCCGATAATTACAGTGAAGGGTATCTCAACACTTACGCTGAGATCTTGACCCACACGAATGCCATAAAAATGAATAACGATCCTAACTTTAAAAGAACGAAAGCGAGTGAAGGTTTCAAATAGACACAAGTTGTGAAACCTATAAGGGACGAACAAAAAGCATTCGTCAGATCGGTCTTTGGAACAGAAATGGTTGTCGATGGTGGGATGGCGATGTTTCCATTCGATTCTAATGCATCAGTAGAGAGATTGGAGCTCTTGATGGCCAGTAGAGCAGTCGGTAATACGGAGTGATAAACGAGACAGTGAGTATATGCGACGAATTGTTGAGGAGAAATATCAATAAAAACTAGTATAAAACCACCATGAAGGCTTTGTTTAAAAAAAAAATAGTAAGTGTGAAAAGAAAAAAAAAAAAAAAAAAAAATTAAAAGAAGAAAAAAATGTTAGTCAAAAAGAAGAATAGAGGAATTATAAAAATATTACGTATCCGGTGAATATGACATAATATGATGCAATTCTTTTCGCGTTTCTTCGCCGGCAATGTGACAAAACTGATGACTTTGGCAGTTGCGAGTGTAAAAACAATTCCGCAAAAAAAAACGGCAGTATGAAAGCCGCGATGAAAGATAACAAGATCGCAACAGGAAGCGGAAAGAGAACTGCCTATTCAATTCATAAATTGATAGCGCCGTCCAAACAAGCGAAACTGACTCTGAGATCGGAAGAGATTTTATCGAAGATGAAGGATTCCTATGGGGCTGATGTTGTGAAAATACAAGAACTCGCAAAGAAATAAAATAGATCGGGATTGTAAAAATTAATTTTAAAAAACTTTTAAAAAGTGTAAAAAAATATATGTATAAAACACTAAGTGCAAAATATATAAAAAAAAACATGTATAAAACACAAAGTGCAAAATATATAAAAAAAACAAGTCCAAAATATAATAAAAAAAAAAAACTAAGCGCAAAATATAAAAAAAAATAAGGGAAAAATATAAAAAATACTATGTCCAAAATATAAAAATATAAGTCCAAAATATAAAAAAAATAAGTTTAAAATATAAAAAAGGCAAAGTTCAAAATATAAAATAGCTAAGTACAAAATATAAAAAGAAAAAATATCACTTAAAATAAATTTCAAAGAAATGGAAATCAAAGATTTATCGAGGAGTGAAATGAAGATCAAGTGTTCGAATCATTTATTGTTCCCGAGAAGCATAAGAGGATTGATCATGGAAAATCCAATTGCGGGGAAACCAATCTGTTGTTGAATCTTTCTTGTGACCCGAGTGGTTGTATTACGATAGATTATTCGTGTTTGGAAAGCGTCTCGTTCAACCCGAAAATAAATTATTGCGAGAAATTATCAAAGGACTTGATAAAGAGAGTGTTCGATTATTAAGACGATATAGACAAATGCGAGATGTCGCCCGGGGGATGTGGGGGATGGGTGGGGGGGGGGGGGGGTGTGGGGCGGAAAAAATGCGTTAAGATAGGTGGAAATTTTTATTTGCAGATTTTTTTACCCACCCACCCTGTCCTGCATATTTTTTCCATGACATTTTGGAGACACACCCGCTTCTCATACATTTTATATACAAAACGTTGGCACTCAAAACGCGAGTAGTATGTCATGCACGTTTCACCTCTTATTTGGATGAATCGGAGTAAATCTAATTACCACAAACAACCCGACAAATTGTATTATTTCGAATTCTTTCAGAATCTTATTTAGGATCGCGAAACTTTTGGCCTATAATAGTAGCACGTAGTGCTATAGTATCAAGGTGTCCCCCGGGGGTGTATTCGATTGAACTAGAGTATATCTAATTACCCAAATACACCCGACCACCCTTACAGACCACCAAAATCTCCACCAAACCACCCAAACGGACATGTGAAGCCCCATTTTGGGCATATAAAAATAACACGTTATGCTATAGTACCAAGGGGTACAGGGGGTATGTTCTATTGAATAGGTATACAGGGCCTGATTTTCCCAGAATCCCATTTTTAATGCCTATTGCATATGTTTCTCTATCACTAACTGTCTATCCAGTCCAAACTATCTCTGGTTCTCTCGTCCAAGTCTTATAATTACCAATGCCTGATTTCCCATAATGCAGTTATCTCCCTTGTGTATATCAAAAACATTCCCAAACCCAATAAGCAATCGAGCAGTTACTGATAAACCATTGCTCGAATGACTCGAATCCCATCGAGCAAATGAGCTTTAGAGTAATTTCTCGATCGAGTGACTCGGCATATTGCTCGAACGACTCGAATACCATCGAGCAAATGAGCCAACGAGCAATTGCTCGATCGAGTGACTCCTGGAACGACTCGACGACGCACGTCAGAAAAAAGGAATTCCATAGCCACAGACGTTTTCGAAAAGGGATTCCACAAATGGGATTCCGAAAAGGAATTCCAAAAGTGGAATTCCGTCTTATGTCGAGTGACTCGCAACTATTGCTCGAATGACTCGAATCCCATCGAGCAAATGAGCCAACGAGCAATTGCTCGTTTGAGTGACTCCTCGAACGACTCTTCGACTCATTTCAGTATTTGAGGATACCTATGGCCCGATATTGTATTATCTGAGGATACCTATCGAGGATACCTTTTATAGGATACTTATCTGAGGATACTATTACCTATATCACAAGGCATACCTATCCCAAATATCCCTTACACGCTATAGAGCAGTTACTGAAAAATCATTGCTCGAACGACTCGAATCCCATCGAGCAAATGAGCCATAGAGCAATTGCTCGTTCGAGTGACTCGCACATATTGCCCGTCGACTCATTTCAGTATTTGAGGATACCTATGGCCCGGTATTGTATTATTTGAGGATACCTATCGAGGATACCTTTTATAGGGTACTTATCTGAGGATACTATTACCGGTATCACAAGGTATACCTATCCCAAATATCCCTTGTAAGCTATCGAGCAGTTACGGAAAAGTCATTGCTCGAATGACTCGAAGCTCATCGAGCAAATGAGCCTTAGAGCAAATATTCGATCGAGTGACTCGCACATACTGCTCGAACGACTCGAAGCCCATCGAGCAAATGAGCTATGGAGCAATTGCTCGATCGAGTGATTCGATCGAATATTTGCTCTAAGGCTCATTTGCTCGATGAGCTTCGAGTCATTCGAGCAATGACTTTTCAGTAACTGTTCGATGCTCCCAACCCCCATTCCTGTAAGCACATAAGACTTAACCACTGGCGGAGAATTCGAAAAATACATTTCAGGAAGAACTTAAGATTCCAAGAAGCACATAAGAATCAACAACTGGCGGAAAATTCGAAAACCGTCATATACCAAAATGGCGAAAATGGGCGACCTCATCGAAGAGAGACTTGCAGAAATGCCAGACCATTTGGAGCATAATACCAAAGTGGTGACAATGGACGACCATATCGGAGAGATACTTGCAGAAATGCCAGACCACGTAGAACATAATCAGCATTTTATCGATCTGCATACCAGGCCCCTCCTATGGTCCAAACCCCAGATCACCCGTGGGTTAAAATCTTGAACGATGCCAAAGGCGAGTTTGAAGTCGACGAAGCATCGCGGTCTTCTTTACATGATGGGCGTGGATGGGGGGGGGGGGGGGGGTAGAAGCAGGCATTGGTGACATACAGGCTGTTGATGGTATTGTGTGGCCCGGGTCAGGCGCGTGACCCTCGATGCTCGTATGACGAACGCTATAGCGGAACAGCTTGGAGGAGAACTAATAGAGGGTGAATTCGTCTCAGAAATCAAGCAAAATGAAGGTGGCTGGGTGATAGAATACAAGTTGAGGGTTGAGAAAAAGAAGGGTCAACACATTTGTGAGGTCACAAGGAAGACCTATCTGACCGGTATCGATCAATTCCAGGACACTTACCATGTCTCCTCAGTCGCGTTTGGTCTCTATCACCTCAGAGATCCAGTTTCTGCAAACCCAAGCCCCGCTGAGAGACGGAAATCTCAACTGCCTTGCCCAGAGAGTGGCGGAGAACTTCGAAGGCGCCCTTAGAGGACAGGGACTCACCCCTGCTAGGAGACAGAAACTTCAGGAGTGGAAGGGCGAGTCCACGAGACTGGTGATATGGTTGGCAGAGCTCGAGAAGGTCATTAAGCAAGCAATCATCTTTAAGAACATCGCCAGAGAGGACACCTACAACAGTGGCAAATACCAGTCTGGTGGGGCTGATATAGAGATCATCGTCCACAACGCCCACTCCTGGCCCAAAGGCCTGCGTTCTCCTTGGTCCAGACGGGTCCAGATATATGAAAGCGATGTCTTCTGAAGCCATCAGGGACGCCACCTAAAATGGGCCTTTCACAATGTGGCTCCTTGGCGGCCAGGATAGACAGCTCAGCGTCTACCAGTTAGTCCTACAAGACGGCCGTGCCTTTAGGACCCAAGAGGCCCACCATATCCTCGAGGAGGTTTGTAGCAGGTTGGGAGTTGAGATCCGGGCAAAGATGGCCTTCGGAGTGTACCACGCGGGCAGCACCATGGCCCGAGAGCGCATGGGTGTGATACCCACGCCTGCCTCGATGCTAGATGACGTCCAGTTGCCTGTGTGGAGCACGCCCACAGCCAGGGCGGCCTCTGGAGCTCTATGGCCTACGATACAAGAGATGCCGTTAGCATCGACATGAAAGCATGCTATCAAGCCAGTTTCTGGGATCAAGGCGAAGTCCAGCCCTATTTCAGGACATCTACAACAGTGGCCGTCCGTCCGTCCGTCCGTCCGTCCGTCCGTCCGTCCGTCCGTCCGTCCATCCATCCGTCCGTCCCGAAATTCAATCATGAATAACTTGTAAAGTACTTGGTCGAGTGACTTGATATTTGGTATGCAAGTTTATCCTATTGCTGTATACCCATAGTGAAATGCAGGTGCCGTTCGAGATTTTATTTCCAGAGTCATTGCACTTTATGAACTAAGAATTTGTATATACCCAAAAATTGTATCACTTATAGTCTGGCTTGCATTGTTAAATAAGCGGGGGTATCTTTTTGTGTCACCGTATGGTGACACTTTATTTTCCTTTCCTTTTCTGAGTATCAAAATGAAGCACCTATACGATGTGCTAACATATTTTTAAAAATCGACTTGTTTTGATTGAGAGGTGAATGTGGGAGACCTCGTGTCATTTTCAATACCTTTAATAAACTTTTTACTTCTTTAGATAGTATCACGCTCTAAACCTTTATCTAACGAATCGCACTCATCCGCCCGCGTAATATTCAAATTGAGCAGTTGAAAAAATTAAATTTTTCAAAATATTTCAACAAAACCATATGATGTGACCCCTCATTGGAACGAGCTCATTGAGCTCGTTCCATTGAGGGGTCATATGCTATGGTTTTGTTGACATGTTTTGAAAATATAAAAAAAAAATATATTTAAAATAATACATTTTGATATCATCTGCGTTATTTAAAGGTTAAGAGGAAATGATATTTTAACACTTTCAGGTAACTGTTCACCAGCCTTGAATGATCACAACATCACAGTGGCACATGCACAGATGCAAATTGAATACATATACTGTTTTGTAACAAATGCTTGAATAAGTTTTCTCGTCTAAACTACACATCAATTATCTGCATTTCCCGTGCAGTGTAACTAAAGGAAGTCTGCCCTAGATTGACAAAGAGCAGCAAAGACCGACACGTTTAAGAAGAAACTGAAAAACAAATTAATTTAAAAACGACACTGTTACCTTGTATTATAAAACGAACTGTGTGTAAGTTTGGTTAAGATAAACGTTCACTTAATCTAAATTCTTTTAAAAACAAGTTTTCTTCTGCTTTAGCTCGAACCCCACCCCACCCCGCCCGGGAATACTTTCTGATGATTACTTTCTGCCGCCTCCGAGTTAGGTGTGGCATACAGTACCCGTATGCCTAGCGTCTCATCATAAGAATGGTGCTAAACTTATTTTAGGCCTCGCATTTTCTGAAGGGTTGGTGCAAGAGTTGGTTGGTAATGCAAAACACTTGTATATTTGTCCGAGAGCCATGTTCATAAAATTGAGATGCACGTAGACTGAAAAAAATGTATTAATTGTTTGTCATTAATTTTGTTTAGAACGGAACAAACATGTCCCAGCTGTTTTGTTTTTTCCTTTTATTTTTTACATTATTTAAAATTGCCAGAGCATTGTCACAACACTAACCCCCCAAATTTCAAAAGAATTCAAAATCATCCCGATGCGTGTGTTTTGTTATTTCTTGAATGTAAAGCTTATGTCCCACCATTAGAACGACCTCGGCTGACTATTTCTACCGACGAATAACCACGCGTTGTTTAAAGAATGAACATAAAAGAATTGTGCGTATTTGTCAGTCATGGGGTCAATATCAACGAATATTATTTCTCCGCGTGAAAATAAAAAAAAATTGTTTGTGAGCCAACACAACGTTTAGCCCTTTACCAAACACGTCCAGAACACGAATCAGGAAAATTATTACTGAAATAACTCAAAAAATCATGCATGGGCTTCATTTATTCATTTATTGGGGCTTAACGACACTTTCGACCACATGTCGGACAGTTGCACGGGTGGGGGAATCAGGAGCACACAATCTACAGAATAGCATGGGTGGTGGTATATTTCGTCCCTCGAATGCAAGAAGGCTTTACAATGCTAAAGCAAAATGTCAGATATGAACTATTCAACTTTTACTTTTAGCTCAACTTGACGAAGTCAAGCTGAGCTATTTCTCTCACTTCTCGTCCGTTGACGTACGTACACACGTACATACGTCCACAATTTCCTTTGGCACACCGGGCAGGACGCATTTATGATCGGATTGTTTTTAAACTTGGTATGCTTGTTTGGGGTGACCTCTAGATGGGAGCTATCGATTTTCGTCCATTTCCGTCGAAAAATGTTGCCGCCGGCAACGAGCTTCGATGAACTTAGTGCAGTTATGCATCAAAATTTCCCTTTGGCCCACCCTGCAGGGCACATTTATGATCGGATCACTTTAATACTTGGTGTGCCTGTTTGAGGTGGCCTCTTGATGGGAGCTATCAATTTTATTCCTTTTCCGTCAAAAATGTTGCTGTTGGCAACGACCTTTGAACTTACTTTAGTTAGGCATCGATATTTTCCTTTGGCACCCCCTACAGGGCACACTTATGCTTAGATCGATTTGAAACTTGGCATTTTTGTTTGGAGTGATCTGTAGATGGATCATTAGGCATCGATATTTTCCTTTGGCACCCCCTACAGGGCACACTTATGCTTAGATCGATTTGAAACTTGGTATTCGTGTTTGGGGTGATCTGTAGATGGAGGCTATCAATTATTTTTTCCATTTCCGTAAAAAAGCCGTTGGTAACGAACTTTGGACTTAGTTTAGTTAAACATCAATATTTCCGTTTGGCACACCGTGCGGGGCACATTTATGGTCTGATTGCTTTGAAACAACCAAAACCTTCTTGCAGTCAAGGGACAAATTTATCAATTTGATTAACTTGGGCAAAATGTCAGATGTAAACCATTTAATTTTTATTTTTAGCTCAACTTGAAAACATCAAGCTGGGCTATTTCCTTTGGCACACCACACAGGTCGCATTTATGATCGGATCGCTTTGAAACTTGGTATGCTTGTTTAGTGTGACCTTTAAATGGGAGCTATCGATTTTCTTCCTTTCCCGTCAAAAAAGTGCCGTTGGCATTAACTTGGAAACAGCCTTCGAACTTAATTTAGTCAGGTATCAATATATTCCTCTGGCATGCCCTACAGGGCACATTTATCATCGGATCACTTTGAAACTTAGTATGCCTGTTCGGGATGACCTCTAGATGGGAGCTATTGATTTCCATTCATTTCCATAAAGGTATTGTCGTTAGAACCAGCCTTTGAACGCAATGCATTTGTGCAGCACTTATCCCTTTTGCACTGTCTGCGGGGCATATTAGTAGTATAGCATGTACCCGAACGTCCCTTATTGGGGGACCCCGGAAGTGACGACATGTCAGGTGACACAGTGGCGCCATGTTTGGGTGTCATGGTAACCCGCGTGGGCGGCCATATTGTGACGTCATCCCCATAGTGATACGTGGTCTGAGTGTGCATGCGCAGCGCGTGTTGTTAGGGTGATACGTGTTTCCGTCGTCCATTTTGTATACTGGAGGACACCATCTTGGTTTGTATGGTAGCACGTGGTTGCTATGTTACCCAAAACCTTGTTATAGGACAGGGGTATGTTCAGAGGGTATGTTTGATTGAATCGGAGTATCACAAATTACCCAAATAAACCCGACAATCCCTCCAAATCACCGAAATTGACTTTATTCACTACGGATTCCCCAACTTATCGGCTTAGCACGTAGTGCTATAGTACCAAAGGGCACGGGGGGGGGGGGGGGGTGTTCGATTGAATAGGAGTATTTTTCTGGCTTTCAATTCTTCCAGAATCCTCGTTTAATTACCCAAATAAACCCAACAAGTTGTATTATTTCGAATTCTTTCAGAATTCTCTGCTTCTATCTATATATGTAATAGTTTTCCTCTACCTGACCATGTTCCTTTGTTCCGGAGTATACTCCAGTAGCGTAGAAGAGCCTATCAGTTGGAATAGCTTTGCTTAGAACATCTATATTTAGCTATTCTGGTCTGTTCTTGTTAGTTCTGACCCTATTCCAAGTACTCTTGTTGTTTCATTTATTTAGATCATTTATATAGATTATAACTAACCAATCAGATTGCTTGATTTCCCGTAATCTTCTGTATGCAGAGTTATCTCCCTTGTGAATAACAAAAACATTCCCAAACCCAATAAACAATCGAGCAGTTACTGAAAAGTCATTGCTCGAATGACTCGAAGTCCATCGAGCAAATGGGCTTTAGAGTAATTGCTCGACAGAGTGACTCGGCATATTGCTCGAACGACTCGAAGTCCATCTAGCAAATGAGCTATCGAGCAATTGCTCGTTCGTTCGAGTGACTCCTCGAACGACTCTTCGACTCATTTCAGTATTTGAGGATACCTGTGGCCCGGTATTGTATTATTTGAGGATACCTATCGAGGATACCTTTTATATGATACTTATCTAAGGATACTATTACCTATATCACAGGGCATACCTATCCCGGATTCTCCTTATAAACTATCGAGCAGTTACTGAAACGTCAATGCTCGAATGACTCGAAGCCCATCGAGCAAATGAGCTTGAGAGTAATTGCTCAATCGAGTGACTCGGCATATTGCTCGAACGACTCGAAGTCCGTCGAGCAAATGAGCTATCGAGTAATTGCTCGTTCGAGTGACTCCTCGAACGACCCTTCGACTCATTTCAGTATTTGAGGATACCTACGGCCCGGTATTGTATTATTTGAGGTTACCTATCGAGGATACCTTTTATAGGATGCTTATCTAAGGATGCTATTACCTATATCTCAAGGCATACCTATCCCGGATTCCCCTTATAAACTATCGAGCAATTACTTACAAGTCATTGCTCGAACGACTCGAAGCTCATCGAGCAAAAGAGCTATCGAGTAATTGCTCGATCGAGTGACTCGACATACTGCTCGAACGACTCGAAGCTCATCGAGCAAATGAGCTAACGAGCAATTGCTCGTTCGAGTGACTCCTCGAACGACTCTCAGACTTATTTCAGAAAAAGGGATTCCATAGCCACAGACATTTTCCAAAAGGGATTTTTAAACAGGGATTCCGTAATTGAGATTCCTAGCCGAGTCCGTAAAATTTGGATTCCATGATTTGACATATACAGTCGAGGGTATGGAAAGGGATAACACCCAATTCAGCAACTACTACAAGATCCTGAACAGATACAGCCAGCCACTACAAAACAACGAAGGTACAGAACGAAGATCCAACATATCCAAGATTGAAGTGAACATAACAATGTGAAAGAAGGTCAAACTAGTCAGATTGATCGAACTAGTTTGACAGACTGAACAGAACCAACACAACTATAGTTGAACTGTTGAAGTCGCAGTGAACGAAGATCCAACAAAACCAAGATCGAATTGAATATAACAAAGTGAACAAAGATCTAACACAGCTAAGATCGAAGTGAACAAAACAAAGCGACGAAAATCGAACTGATCTGATTGGACATAAACTTTATCACCGTGTTTGAAATGAACTACAACCCCCATATGTAACACAGTGTTAACCCTCTTGAAATGTTTGAATGAACTCTATTTTTCAACCATAACCTTAATGAAGGTATATATAATTAACACCCTTGAACTGAACAAAGTTTACAGCCTTAATAAAAATGTAACGAAGGTGATATGAATTAAAGTTTTAAACTACAACCCATTGAATAGAATTCTTCCAATAGGGAAAGGGAATACCCTCGACTGTATATGTCATATGTATGTACCCGCTCCCCACTGTGCCCTTTTGGTACTATAGCACTACGTGCTAAGCCGATAAATTGGGGAATCCGTAGTAAATAAAGTCAATTTCGGTGATTTGGAGGGATTGTCGGGTTTATTTGGGTAATTTGTGATACTCCGATTCAATCAAACATACCCTCTAAACATACCCCTGTCCTATAAGAAGGTTTTGGGTAACATAGCAACCACGTGCTACCACAGAAACCAAGATGGTGTCCTCCAGTATACAAAATGGACGACGGAAACACGTATCACCCTAACAATACGCGCTGCGCATGCGCACTCACATCACGTATCACTATGGGGATGACGTCACAAGATGGCTGCCCACGCGGGTTACCATGCCAACCAAACATGGCGCCACTGTGTCACGTGACATACCGTCACTTCCGGGGTCCCCGCCGGGGTCTCCCCAATAAGGGACGTTCGGGTACATGCTATACTACTTATATTTATGATTTTCCAGAAAAAAACAACATTGCCACAAGCAATGGCCTTAAAACTGAGTGCATTTGTGCATTAACGTCTTCCTTTGACACACCTCAGAGGGCGCATTCATTATCGGGCTGTTTTGTGAAACTTGGTATGCATATTCAGGGTGACCAAGATATGAGCTATCGATTTTCTTTTCATTTCCATCAAACACAGTCGTTGTTAGCAACAACCTTTGAATTTATTGCATTTATGCATCAGCATTCTTCTTTGACATGACCTACAGGGCACATTTATCACAGGATTGTTTTTGAACTTGGTGTGCTAATTAGGCGAGACCTCAAGATAAAAGCTGTCGATAAGCACTCATTTCTGTGAAAAAAGTTGTCGTTTACAATGACCTTTAAACTTACTGCATTTGTGTATCAACATTCTTCATTTAGCCAGCCTTACAGTATACATTTAAAAATGCATGGATTGCTCTGACGTTGTGCACACACAATGCTGTAATGTTGAAGTTTCAACAAATAACATTGAAACCAATGATCTTCAATTTTGCCATTTCGCTTATAACTTACCAAGTTCAAGTTTGTCATTCACACTTTCATTTAAGTTTACTTTGGTTAATGAGAGAGAGCATGCGGCAGCCTAAAGGACCACGCGTGAGGGCCTGAGAAACAGATTTTTAAATTTTTCAAGTCCAACGAATTTTGATATCGCGTGCCTTGGGTAAAGAGTTAAGAAAAAGGTGTCAGCATTTATAAATGTTCAAAATAGACTGTAACATCAGAGCAGCTGGCGAAGTGTTGGAGAAACCGCAAAGGATATTGAGCTTTTTGTGAATTGTTTCCTCTTCGACGGTTGTTTATAGTCGTTCTTTGAAATAACGGCAGTAGAACCAGTGGTGGTGTGGGCAGGGCGAAGAAACACAATGGAAAACGTGTCCTTCCCGGCGCACACTTCCTCCACAATGGGTTCAAAAGTTTGAGCGTACGTGTGCAAATTTTCATATATCAAATCAGACATTCTAATAATATAATGTTTGAAAATGGAAACTGTATATACATAGCTGCAATGATTTCCTTCACCGTCCGGTTCAGACTCTTTCTACGTCAATCTTCTAACAGTCCGAAGAAGAAGTATAAACAATTGATCGAACCACTTCGTGATGGCGACACTGACACAAAAAACACAAACGAATAATGTTTATTATTACAAGTACTGATCAATACAATTATTAAGATTAAAATACACGCGAAAAGAAATAACGTAATAAGTAATTTCAAAGGTAAACTAGATTTATTGCTTTACCCTTTTCTGCAAGTGTCGTACGCTAAAGTTTTATATAAAACGTAAACGAAAGTTTTCGTCCTGAAATTTACTTCTGCCGTTTTCTCTTACTTCACGGTTAATTGAGGATGCGGGCTCCTTGACAAGACCGCTTGATCAGTAACACATCAGGTGCTATCAGTGCTGCGCAGTGGCGGCGCCAGAAAATTTTTTGTGGGGGGGGGGGGGGGGGGCAACTAGGGTGATAGACACCCATGAAGGGGGGCAAATACGTAAAGGATCATATGATTCATATCATTACTTTGTTATGAGGTAGTCGAAACTTGGACCCAAAGTCAGTAATATACTTTTTTGGTTTGGTACGTCCTGTGGACGTACCAAACCAAAAAATTATATTACGGACTTTGGGTCCAAGTTTCGACTAAATGTAATGGTAATTAGCGGTCCTCGTTTAAAAAATCCTGGATCCGCGTCTGGTTGGTCTGTGCGTGTGAGAGAGAGAGAGAGAGAGAGAGAGAGAGAGAGAGAGAGAGAGAGAGAGAGAGAGAGAGAGAGAGAGATAATTGAACAGTGCAAGGGAGATAATGCCCGTCTGTCATAATGCGAAATCCATGAATTTTTTTAGACAAGGGATATGGATAGACATGCCTTTGTTGGCTCATAACTTAATTATAACTTATAAGTATCTGCATCCGAGTCTTTAAATCTCTACCGCCTGGATGTGTTCATCAGCTAGCCTGGGGCTTTGGGCTAAGTGTGTATGGGAATAAAAAAAGAGAGGGGTGTGTGTGTGTGTGAGAGAGAGTGACTGAATGTGTTTGTGTGTGAGGGTGGATGGAAATGCATGCGAGATGGTTGGGGGGGGGCAACTGGGGAGGGGGGGGGGGGGCAAAACCTTCGTTTGGGTGGGGGGGGGGGCAAATGCCCCCCCCCCCCCCATGCCCCCCGTAGCGCCGCCACTGGTGCTGCGTGCAAAAATGATACCATCATTGTAAGTCTACAGTTTTCGATGCCAGTGTGTCCATTTTTTTAACATAATGTGTGAAGTCTGGGATGCCAGTTTTTTTAACATAATGTGTGAAGTCTAGGATGCCAGTGTGACCAGTTTTTTTTTAACATAATGTGTGAAGTCTGGGATGCTGATTTTATGGTATCAAAAATAGGTCTTTGCACCCTTTAAAATGGATATGATTGTCGGAAGCAGGGCCGAAGCAAGCACGCCCGACATGAAGCGGGAAAGTGTGTGGGGAGTTTTCGACGTCCCTTTGTGGAAAGCGGGTTTAACTCTTAACATACTGAGTACTGTCAGAATATTTTTAATCAAATCTAGTCATGGCTGCTGTAAAGCAGCCATGAATAGATTTGATGAAAAAGTCATCTACATTTCACTCAAGAAATCATTTGTGAAGAAATCCATTCAGTCCACAAGAATAAAAATTTATTAAATATGCCAAAATTATACTTATTTCAGTGGTAAGAGAAATGCTGTCCTGTGCGGGAATATCCTCCAGCAGTATGCAAGGGGTTAAATAAATCCGGAAGTATCATGTGCATCTGAAGTTGTGTGGATATGGGATGGGTGGGAGTAGGGTGAGGTAGGGGTATGGGGAAAGCTAGGGCTCCTTCCAGAAATTTTGTCAGGACATTTTGTTAGTTGGGTAAATATTGACGTTTTTTGTTAAGGAGATTTTGTAAAATGGAAGGGATATTATTGACACTTTGGCTGTAACTTATGTTTTTGGAGTGAATTTTCGAAAACTAAGCCGTTTATTGTCGCCCCCAAACACCACCGATAACACGAAGAATACGTCACGGATATTGAGAGCTGAGATTAGCAACCTCTTTTGTATATCCGGTAGTATATTACATATGGTGCTAGTAGAGAGTTTCTTTCTGATATTACCATTGTTTAGTTTACGTATATTTTCAAGTATGATTATATTTTTTTGGTTAGCCGCCGGATATCAACCTGTAGGCACATCTCAACTAGCTAGTCTGAAACAAACTTGAGGATCTACGAGCAAATACACCGTGGTCCACGAACAACAAATGTTCTTGTTGGGTCCTCAAGATTCCCCTCTTCAGAACACGCGAGCAGTAAGAGTTGTGATAAACGTTCCACACTGAGGGACCTAGTGTATGTGTGTGGGGTGGGACGGGGGGGGGGGGGGGGGCTTAGGGGTGGAAGGCGTACCTGGTGGGTAATGTCACAGTCACTTGATCAAGTGACGATATGGTAGCCAACGTGAGCGTCTATGTCATGATGTCATCACCTTGGTGTGACAATATGGGCTCTACGAGCTCTGCGGAGCTCGGATTCAACCCCAACATGTAGAGTATACTTGGCAGAGTAAATTCTGACAAGGAAATTAACAGAGCACCGTGTATACTATTACAATGAGATATTCCAAAGAAACGCGGTCATCTACAGCAAATTTTCGAAAACTAAGCCGTTTATTTTGTGTGGCAGAACGGTAAAACACCCTAGTTGTCCAAACTGAAATGTGTAGCCCAGAGAAATTATGTGCAAGAATTATCAACAGGGGTAATTTTTCCAGGGATCTAATATTTTCTTTTTATCATACATAAATTGGTGCTGTAATTAGTTCCACTATTCTCAGGATCATAACCATAAACGGATCATAACCAGATCCAGCGAAATGTCCAGAAGCAGCTTAATTACAATGATTTATACATATATATTCATTGTTATATTAAACTGTGGCATAGGTATGGATCCCGAAAGACAGGAAGATTAATCCCTTCTGCAATTTTGTTCGTAAGGAGGTAGTCTTTACAATCCCCTCCATCACCCCAGCGCCTAGATCGTATATTGGCCAACTCTTCAAAAATGTCAAAAGGTCATGACGAGTTATCCAGTGAATGTGTTTATTTTATTTTATGTATATTATGTAAATGGGAAGTCTGTGATTCCGTGGTCCCGTGCAACTAGACATTTTCCGTCACGTCCATAATTACATGTTTGCCTTAATCCTTTAACCCTTTACCTAACCTGAAAAGCAGACGACACTTGCAAAAATAATTCTTGAATAACTAATTTTTTTTCATTTTTTGTCTCAAAAGCATAGGTTATGACCCCTGGTTGGAACGAGCTCGACGAGCTCGTTCCAACAAGGGGTCATAACCTATGTTTTTGAGACAAAAAATGAAAAAAATAATGAAAATTAATTGGTAATTTTTGAGAATAGCGCTGGCCGGTTTTAGCCGTTACGTTAGGTAAAGGGTTAATCCTATCTTAATATATGAATACGAGTGTATCTGCCTTTATTAGTCATGCATTCCGACAATATTCAATGCATGAAGCCCAAAATTAGCACTTGAGAGTAATTGTGCCCAAGGAGTAAGATGAGATGTTGCTCAGGCATTTCCGATCATGCCATATTATAGGTAAGTGCAATTTGAATTGTTCTTTTTTATCGTACGGAAAAAGTGACGATTTTAGTTTAGTTTATATCCTATCCGTTCAACATCACGAACATGTAGAATATACTTGGTAGAGTAAATTCATAAATAACATTTCACAAAGTTAACTTTAACTGACTTTGTGCTGCAGATAAAATATAAATATTTCATCCAGTAACTGTTGTTGGATCGCCGTTTTTAGTTATTAATTATTATTACCACTTTTGCGGGCGTTCCATGCACATGAACAATGTTTTACCGGGCGTTGAAACCTCGTAATGCTCAACATGTACAAGTCATGTGACGTGTTGAGCCGTTATTGACTATAACAGACCAACAAGTCAATAACAGCCCGACACGTCTAAATATAGACAATGACGTCACATCTCTCAGCCGATCAACAATCTTTTTCCCAGATTTCCATTGGGATCGAAATTCAATTCGGATATTTTAAATTTGTAAACACAATTAACACATTTGTTTCAAGTGTTTCCCCTTGTGTCACGGATAGATAATGTATCAAATATAGGAAGCGATACGCACAAAGTAAGTGATGACATCTTTGATGAATAAACTCCTTGCCTAAAGTTCGCATTTCGAAGATATATTTCATCATCTAACTTCCCAAATTTCGCCGTAGACTGATCAGACGATAGTCATGTTACCCGGTTTGTTTGTCAACAAATCAGACGATAGTGTCGCTGTTTTTTAATTCTAAAATGTCAAACTTCATTTATTTATCTTATTTCCCATTTAGTTTAATTGTAATGTACCCGATGTACGAAAGTGGCAATAATAGAAATAACATGACTTTGTCGGGCATTACAGTGTATCAACGGGTCAACAGAAATGGTTAACAGCCCTTGAGCTTATTAGAGGCCCTCGACTTCGTCGCGGGCCGCTAATAAACTCTTCGGCTGTTAACCATTTCTGTTGAGCCGTTAATACACTGTAATGCCCTTCAAAATCATGTTATTTTTTTTTTAAGTGTTAAATAGAAAGGATGATGCAATACTCACTGTTCGGGACAGCCAGGATCCCAGTGAGAGACTCCCTCTCATTGGTGCTTTGCTGTCTCCAGTGTGTATATAAGCAGGCATCCTCGAACTTAGTGCTGTAACCCCTTTTAAGAGCTTGAGACATACAAATTTACAAGGTGGGTAATGGCTTTAAGCCATGTAACTACGTTTAGGCAGCTAGTTCATTTAGAGCGGTGATGCTGGCTTAAGAGCTTTGGCTCAATTTTCATAAGCCCTTGTTAAGAGCTTCAGTCCACGTATGGGCTATGACCGTAACTGAATAAGAAATTAGGTTCCATTTCATAAATTGAACTATTTTTAGCATTATTTTATGATATGAGTTTTAAAATAAAGGTTTTAACATTGACACTTTTCTAAGTTAGAAATTTATTCCACCAAAATTAATTCTGAGTTTTGTTAAATTATTTCTGCATGAAATTCCACCCCAGAAGTATCCTTAACCCAAGTCGACCAAGAACCTGGGACGCCCAAAAATTAACCACTAGACCAACAAATTAAGCGCCGGTCCTAAAACAAAAAAGTACACAACGTCGGTCCCGCCTCGCAAACAGTCTTGAAGTAACCTCTGGCATGTCCGGGATAGATTGGCTTTGGGACACTTGGCGATATATGGTGTGAGCGTGCATGCACAGCGCGTGTTGTTAGGTGACACGTGTTCCCGTCATCCATTTTGTTTACTGGAGGCTGCCATCTCGGTTTCTATGGTGACATGTGGTTGCTATGTAACTGAAACTTCACTAATATGATGAGAGTGTCCTCAGATGGTGCGTTCGATTGAACTGGATAAAATGTATTTACGCAACTTCACCCGAAAATAACCCCAAACTACCCCAAACCATCGAAACGGAATTTAGTTTAGCTCGAATACTTTCAGTAGCCTGCCAGTATGATTAGAACGTTATGCTATAGGATCATACAGAGTGTGGGAAATCTGTTCCATTGACCTTGAGTAAACCAGTCACAACAAACAGCTAGACAAGTTCCAGTAAACTTCCTGGTTCTCTTTCTCTGCCTATCCTGTCCACCATCTCGGTTACGTCTTATGAGTCTAGAAGGCTTCCACCAGTGCAACAGAAGTATATCGAATTATCGAATTTACTCCAGGTCAATCAAACAGACCCCCCCACCCATACCATGAAGATCCTATAGCACCACGTGATGTTCACACTGACAGGATACAGGGAGCATTCGGATTAAAATAAAGTCTCTTTCCGTGAATTGGGGTCATTTTCGAGTCTATTTCCAAAATTAAATTTACAACATTTCAATCCGAAAACACACCCCACCTATTATAGAACTTTCAGTTACAATCAACCACGTGGGTTAGAATACAGAGAGATATCCATGAGGTGGGCGTTGTGTACTCAGTGTATACTCATTTCATTCATTCATTCATTCATTCATTCATTCATTCATTCATTCATTCATTCATTCATTCATTCATTCATTTGTTCGTTCTTAGTGCTACTAGTGTCATTCATTCATTCATTCATTCATTCATTCATTCATTCATTCATTCATTCATTCATTCATTCATTCATTCATTCATTCATTCATTCTGGGTGGACGGACAGATGGATGGATTGATGTGTGGGTGCTTGACTGATCGAGTGTGTGGATATGTGACTGACTTGCTGTTTAGGGTAACAAATTAAAGTACCTCCACCTCGTTTATTTTTTATCAACCCGCTATTTGCAGTTCATGATTTCCTGACTTTTGCGTCGGAAGTGTGGCTTATGCCCCCTCATTGGTACGAGCGCGTGCCGGTGGGGGTTGTGAGCTGTACTTCTGACGCAAGGGATGGAAGACAAATTTGCCTCTCAAGAACTTTTCTTATTAGAGTCGTCTGTTATTCGTGCTCGAATAAGGGCTGCTATGTATGTTAATTATCAGTTTTTGAAGTGGACATTCCATGATGTAATTAAGTAATACTATTCATTAACAAATCAACTTTTAATCAGTGAAAATATACCTTGAAGTATAGCCAACGCTAGTTCGTCAATGTAGTACTAGTGAAAAAACTGAGACAGTTATTTCGCTGGTACTGCATTGACGAGCTGCGCAAGTTCGATAAGTTAGTTCGAGCAAGATACCTTTAGCCCACAATAGTTTTTACTTGGGTATTCACCAACCGTCGGCTCTGCAAATGATCGTCATCATCATACGCAATGCTTTCCGCCCTAGTTCGTCAAGCTAGTTCGAGCAAGATAACTTTAGCCTACAATAGTTTTCACTCGGCTATTCACCCTTTGCTCTGCGTAGCGTCCAAAACCGACCAACGCTTTTCGCAAATAACCACCGAATCTTCGTGATTTTTTTCTTGTTGTTGCCTTGGAGATGTGGCTATGTGGCTTATGACCCATTATTGGAACGCGTAGGTGTGGCTATGTGGCTTATGACCCCTTATTGGAACGAGCATTTTTTTTCGAGAAAATAAGGCTTATGACCCCTCATCAAAGTGAGCCTGTTCCTATAGGGGCCGTGGACGGTGTATCTCGACGTAACGGATGGAACAAATAGCATAGAACTTGTTTACTATTTACTAGTGTCATATAACATCCATGCCGGATGAAGGCTTATTCATTCACTCATTCATTCATTCATTCATTTCGTTCATTCATTCATTCATTCATTCATTCATTCATTCATTCATTCATTCATTCATTCATTCATTCATATTGATTATTATTCAGTTCGTTCTTAGTGTCATTCATTCATTCATTCATTCATTCATTCATTCATTCATTCATTCATTCATGTTTATTATTATTCCACCTCGTCTTTTACAAATTCACTCACTCATTCTCTATCCTCATTGAATCCATTGTTTTACTGTAAAGTCCTTTAATTATAAATTTATTTGTTCAATCATTCATCCAAGATACCATATCACTTTGATGTGATGTTAGGTAGGGTGATGTTGCACCCAACGTACTTGTATATAAACTACAGTGTTTTTATCCTGTTTGTACAGAATAATGTCGTTTCTAAACAAACTCCCAATTACATACTTTTACCGCAACAGACTGTGACTAGAAATGAAAAAGAAATATCGTCTCAACCCGTCCAACAGTTCAACTATGTCAGGGACTTAACCTCCTTTTATCTTCATCTTGGAACAATATATTGTATTTATGTCTTGTATATTTGTCCAGCGAGAAAGGATGGTAGTATGTTGGTGAATTATGGCGGGTAACATTGCACTCGACGAGGTGCAGGTAGACGCAGAGTACGACTTTATACAGCTCTATAATGAGAAAATATGTTCCTTGGCAGAAAATGATGAATCCCCATATAAAAACCACGCAACTGACTGCAACTACTTTAAGCCTAGAGACATTCAGTCAACGGCTTGTAAAATAGACGCAGGATTCTCAATATTCCATCTCAATTGCCAAAGCCTGAAGGCCCAATGGGATTCCTTCCAAAACATGCTATATAACCTACAAACAGGAAAGAACTTCTTCGACATAATAGGACTTACCGAAATTTTCCAAATTCCTCCAGAGATGTCGTTCAGTCTGGATGGCTATGCCCCGATTATTAAACGTATGAGACACGAGAATGATGATGGTCGAGGAGGGGTTGGTCTATATATTAAAGAAGGAATACCCTACAGAGTTCGTAATGATATTTCGTTCTTTATTCCCCATGTTTTCGAATCTCTGTTTATTGAAATTAAAGATAAATACCAACCCAGAATTATTGGCGTTATTTATAGACCCAACACTCCTCCTAAAGCCGACATCAACCTCTTCTTATCAAAATTAAATGAAATAACGAATGTTTTAAATGCCGAAAATAAAAAAAAGTTTATATTTTGGGGGATCTTAACCTAGACCTTCTAAAAGCAACTACACACTCTAAAACGGAAGAATTTGTTAATCTCATGTTCAGTCAAGGCTTTCTGCCGTATATCACCAAGCCAATGAGAGTAACCTGTCGTTCTGCTACTCTGATAGATCATATCTTCTCTAATAATGTTTCAAAAGCAGCATTACCTGGAATAGTCATATCTGACGTGTCAGATCATTTTGGTGTTTTTTATATTGAGGAAAAACCCAAACCAAAAGATACACCACACTTTACACTAAAAAGAATAATAAATGCAGAAAGAATTGTTGAATTCAAAACACTTATCTCGCAAAGTGATTTTAATCCTGTAATGCAGTCGAATTGTCACAATGAGTCATATAAAACCTTTCTAAACATCTATATGAAAGCCTATGAAAGAGCATTCCCTCTCAAACGTGTTCGCCAGAACAAAAAAAAATTATTAAAAAACTGCCATGTATGACAAGGGGGCTTGTAATATCCTCCAACAACAAAGAAAAAATTCTACAAGAAAAAACTCCAAGCTCCTACCGAAAGGAACTCAGAAAACTATAAAAAGTACTGTAGAATCTTCAACAAGGTTAAAAAAACAATGTAAAGCTACCTATTATAGAGATATCCTAAACGAAAACAAAAACAATATGCGAAGAACGTGGCAGATTTTAAACGAAGCCATCAATAAAGGAAAACGTGACGCCAGATTACCCTCGTTCTTCATCCAGGACAACATCGAGTTAAGTGAGCCCCATGCCATCACAGAAGAATTCAACAATTTCTTTATCAACATTGGAAAAAACACACCCGAACAGATTCAGAAAACTAATAAGTCCTATAGAGATTACATGGACAACAATGTCTTCAAAATCTTTATTTAATACCCACAAATCCCACAGAAGTCAACCGAGTAGTAAATAAAATGAAGCCAACATTTTCTAAAGACTGCGATGACATCACAACCTGTCTTCTTAAGCATACGATAACCGAAGTATTGGATCCTCTAACACATGTAATTAACAACTCTTTCCTAAACGGCAAAGTACCAGGCAGGATGAAGATCGCGAAGGTGATACCCATATTTAAAGCGGGTGACGAGCACAGCTTTACAAATTACAGATCTATCAGTATACTCCCGGTATTCTCAAAAGTAATGGAAAAACTCATGGAAGTGAGGCTAGCTAGTTTCCTCAGTAGGTTTAATATTTTATACCCTCACCAATATGGGTTTCGAAAGCGACATAGTACTATTCATCCAGTTCTTCAGCTGCTTAAAAGCATCGCAATAGAAAATAATAAACAAGAAAAACAGCACATTAGCACTGTTCCGGGATTTGTCAAAGGCCTTTGACACCATAAATCACGAAATAGTATTAGGTAAACTGGAAAAATATGGCATCCGAGGTGTCACCAACAATTGGTTTAGAAGTTACTTGTCCAACAGGTCTCAATATGTCACGTACGGAGAACACAAATCGAACTTAGCCAAACAGAGTTGCGGTGTACCACAGGGCTCGATTTTAGGCCCTATTCTTTTTCTTTTATATATAAATGATATAAGTAACTTAACATCACTCAATCTTTTATCGTTTGCCGATTACACCACTGCACGCTGCCCGGGCTCCGATAATAATCCCATTACACCGTATTTCAATGACGAGCTCCAGAAACTTTTCGAATGGTGCTCTGTGAACCACTTAATGCTGAATGCTAAGAAAACCTCGTACATCATACTTAATCCAAATAAAGGTAGGAACAATAATCTTTGTCAAGAGGTAAAAATAAATAACCAAAACATTAACAAGGTTGGGGCCACCGAAACAGAAAAATCTGTGAAAATCTTGGGAATTAGCATTGATGAACATTTATCCTACAAGGGTCACATATCCCGATTATGCTCGAAAATAGCACGCGCAAACTATAGTCTAAACAAAGTTAAAAATATACGCCCCCCCCCCCCCCCCACGGAGCTCTGAAAACATTGTATTACGCCCTCACACATAGCCATTTGGTATACGGAATCCAGGCATGGGGCAACTCAAGAGCTATCAAAAAACTAGCTGTCCTGCAAAAACGTTCAATACGAATAGTTAATAACAAAAAGTACAATTCTCATACAGATCCCCTGTTTAAAGAAAACCAAATACTCAAGGTTGATGATTTGTTTAGGCTACATGCACGTGTTCGACTGGCAGAACGGCAGATTATCGGTGTCTTTCAATGATATGTTTAAAATTACTGACAATCCATCTGGTAGGAGAACTAGACAGTCGGGCCTCCTATACATAGAAAAAACACGGACCCAAACTCTGGATAAATTTTTTTTATACTCCTTCCCGAAACAATGGAATGCTCTGGACGACACAACTCGTAATATTAGCGACAGAAGCATGCTTAAGAACAAGTTAACTTCCACGTTCATTTCCTCATATTCCAGTTATGTCAGCTGCAACAATTCCTACTGCCCCGATTGCACTTCGTAAACTTCGTAAATTGTCAAAGTCGTGGTCCGCGTCTAAATCTGGAATCCTCGTCTTGTGCAACCTGTCGCGCTTCCTCCTTACAGTGGTGCTATGTAAAATACTATATGGATACAATTAAGAACTTGCAAATAAAAGTCTAAACAAATAAATCATAACATTCGTCATCTTTCGATGATGATGCAGCTAACGTAGACACCACGCCCAAACATCATGACCAACCTCTTTGTCGCAGTCTAAACGATACTAACTTCACGATGGGACTTGTTGCCGCCCTCGGGTGTTATGGTAAGTAGTGGAGGGAGTCCTATAGGCAGGTTGCTTCTTGCCTACCTTGAATCACCGTCTTTCCGCTGGCGAAAATGAAACACTAATACTCTAATCTCAGAAAAGTAATGATTCGATCGTCATTCTCCATCATGTGTCACATAATTGGCTCTCAGTTCATTCTTTCAGTCACAGTCTGTTTGCAATCACCCCATCTTCTTCCAGGGGGTGGCAGGTAGACAGCCAATATGGCTATGCCACTTCCCACGGTATACTTCTCATTACATTTGTGCAATATGTTTATTTGTAACCATTTTACATGTATGTGTACCGTGAATAAAGAATCTGAATCTCATTGCAGTGAACAGAAAATGCGTCGTGATATGCATATTTCTCCCGTGCGACACTGTCAAACACGGCCTGGGGCACAGAGTATTTTTTAATCTCGGGATCTGAAAAGTACTCCGGTTAACTGACGAATCTGCGCCAGTAGGACCTAAACTATTCGATGTGGATCATGCAGATCTATTCATTTATTTACTGGTGTTTAAGGTCACATACTTATGCACAATGACTAATCGTGACCGTGACAGTTTTAGGGTGGAGGAAGCCGCAGTATGCGGAGAGAACCACCGAGCATCGACGAGCAACTGCCAGTTCCCCAACACTCTAACACTGTTCAAGCTCCCTTCAAGCAGGGCTACATCGATTGAAGACATGTGCACCATCTATCATGCATATCTCAAGCATCATATGTCATATGGACCTGGGGCCACATCAAATGAGAAGAACTCAATGAATGTTCAGATTATGTGTTAAGGTCACTGATGTCACCCAGAGGACAGTCAATGCAATTTTAGAATTGTTGAAAATCGCTTTTTAAGACCCAATAATGCATTCCCAAAGTCAATACATGTATTTTTACACACCAAAAAGTGGGCTAGGCAAGAATTTGGAAAATGAGTCACGCTCATATCTCAAGCATGGTACGACCTATGGACCAACACCAAATAAGTGGAAACTCATTAGAGGTTGAAAATATAGGTAAAGGTCTCTGAGGTCATCCAGGGGCCATAAAGTGCATTTTCCAGAATTGCTGTAAATCTCAGTTTATTACTCCCTAATGCATTGCTGAAGGTTATACATGTATTTTTATAGGCAAAACGTGGATAAGGCCAACAATTTTGAAAGTGGGTCATGATCATATCTCAAGCATCAATATGGACTGAGTCTAACAGCAAATGGTTAGAATCTAAATAGAGGTTAAAAATATGGGCAAACCTTACTGAGGTGACCGAAGGGGTCATTGGGTGCAGTTTGTAGAATTTCTTGAAATCACATTTTCTGATCGCCTAATGTACTGCTGAAGTTCATAGATGTATTTTTATACTCAAAACGTGGGTGGGCCGAAAATTATGAAAGTGGGTCTAGCTTATATCTCAAGCATGGTATGACGTATGAACATGGGACGAATACCAAATGAGTGCAAACTCACTGAAGGATCAAATGTCAAGATCACTGATGTCACCTAGGGGTCATTGCATTTTTCAGAATTGGAGGAATTAAAAAAAAGTGAAAATGGGTCACACTCGTATCTCAAGCATCGTATTACCTAGGGACCTGGAGCCAACAACAAATGAGTCAAAGACTGTGGAATTTAATAATATGGGTTCAGGTTACCAGGGCCATCCATGTCTCATAAAGTGCAGTTTTCAGAATTAATGAAAATGCATTATATAACTCCAATGCATTTCTGAAGTTCATACATGTATTTCTTCACTTAAAAAGTGGGCAGAATAAAAAATGGCCATTTCTTATTGCTTTATAGAACACGTTGAATGCTGTGCATAGATGTCATTTTCGGTTTCTTGAAAATTTTTATCTGAATCATGAATGAATCTTTAAACGATGTTTACGAAAACATATTTCTGATTTCTTTGAAGATAGTTTACTCCCCGAAATAAGTCTACATAAATTCCCTTCTTATATAACTTAATTCTAAAGCGTTCACCATTTTCACATAGATTCAAATTTACTGGTTATAGTAAATTTTGTTTCTAAAATTGTCATCAATGTTCCTAAGAGATATAGAAAATGTGTTGGCCGTCAGTTTAAATGTCCATGAGTTTTGACAAACAAAATATTTAGAAGTAACGTCTTCACATAGAGGCAGTGAATTAAATTTTTCATCCCCCAGGTCTGGTAATATTTTTTCCCCTCAAGTATCATTAAAGACGACATACAAGCTCAGATTGCAGAGTATAGAACAAAATACTGAGAACTGTTTCAAGTTTTGTTAAGGAGAATGTTGGCTGGGGGCTCAACGTCTATCAGAGATAATAAACTCAGCATTTTGAAACACAATTTACTAACACTGAAAGAATTAACCATTTCTGTACATATGTTGAGTGTTTTATACGTAGTTACTGAAAATTCATTTTTGGATGAAAATATTCACATTAAACTGATAGTTGCCGATTGGAAGCTATTAAAGGGCCTTACGAAGATTCGAGATTCGATTCGATTTCGAATCTTAAGTAAATATTCGGTTCGATTTGAAATCGACTGCCCGATTCGTTTCCTCTCGAATCTTTTTCATAGGAATATAGCTTGGTGTCAGTCATCTTCATCCATTCACAACACGTATAGGTCAGATTGAAATCGTACATACAGTACGTGGAGAGTGGATTGTAACTAAATCACCCACGGAGTGGAGTTACCACCCAAGCTATAACTTTCAAACTTTGTATATATCGAAAATAAACACAAGCAATGTTTCAGCCAATGGACCTCCGGGTTTAACCCGGAGGTCCATTGGCTGAAACTTTGGTGGTTCTGGTTATGCTTTGCAACAAATTTGCAATATTGCTCGGGTGGAATCTCCACTCTGCGGGTGATTTAGTGATAATACACTCTCCACGTACTGTAAATAATGTTGAAATAAAGGACTGAGTGTAACGTTCGCTACATTAGCATGAATAACATCTGTACTTACGCCACCAATCATGTTCATCCCAAAATCACAAGACCCTGTCACTGTTAAAAGTAAATTTAAGGTTTCTGAGGAATGTCGACGTTGAACTATAATCCTTACAGGGTAATATTCCAACTACATCATCAAGGCATGCCTTCGACGAAGGCATGCCTTGATGATGTAGTTGGATTATTTTATCAGTCGGTCATCTTCAAGACGCCACTGATTCGATTCGAGGTTCGATTCATTTTCGAATAATACACACGATTCGATTTGAGATTCGTTTCGAAATCGAAAATGAGTGATTCGCATGACCCTGTGCTATCAATATGGTCGGTATTTCATTTCAAAACAAACCACACATAATTAGTCACTAAACAAGAGAGAAAAGTCATGTCTGTTGTATATGTATAAAGAAAGCAATGGAGAAAACGCATTAGGGGGTAAATGAACATGCTACAAAAATTGATTGGAAAGGAGGATATTGAAGCGGATAATAAAACCTGCTAGAATCATTAATGATATCAATTTTCACAAATGCGATTTCAAGTGTTCTATGTGTTCAACAAAGTAAGTTGTTTTACTCAAAGAGTGAGCATATTTGAAATAAAAGTAAAGAATTTAAGAATCAAAATAAGGCAGGGGATTTTATTTATTATCACATAAATGAATCAACGCCGTTTTCTAGACACCAGCTAAAATTGTATTTCTCACAAAACACTCTATTGTCCGTGGCAGATCAAGAAGGGGCAACCCACCCACCCCCCCCCCCCCTACCACCACCTTGGGCCCATAAATGAAACAACTGCATCCAGTTCCATGAAATCGATTTGACATAATAACCCATGTTATGTTATACTGTTTAGGTATTTTTCAGAGAATGTTGGGGTGTTAAATGCCAAGTACATCTGGTCCGTCATGTAAGCAGGCAAAAGTACATAGCTATTACTTCATTGCACTGTATGCAGGGCTTGCAAAACGACCATTGCATAGCAGCTTTTGATGTGTTGCGCTCACTTGATTGGCCCATTGTTTTTGAATACTGAAAATTGCAGATTGTTTCTCAATTAATATGTTTAGTGTTAGTGGATTATAACCGCCCCATCCCCATCTTCTTCAGTGGGGATTTGGCGGCATCACTGTTTTTGTACACACATTCTCCATGTGGAACTTAACCTTCACAGCTATGATCATAAAAGCTGTATATTGGTTGCAATCCAAATATAATGCTGCGTGTATTTTTCAAGCAATGGGGGTTAAAAAAGACTTCTTGTTGGTTCTTTGACACATTCTAATTTGTTCTTAGTATATCTACACATGTATCCATTGCAGTGGACCTCTTAGAAGACATTTTACGGGCCATGTTTATTGTCTTTTTACCAGTATCTGTGGTTTTCAAGAAGAATGTCGGGAAAGGGCAGCTTCACTATGTAACATGTTCTTTGGAATGTGTACACTGTGTGACTTATTATTTGCCTGCTGTATTATAGAATTAAGCTGCTATGTTGTAAGTCCATATTTTCCAGTATACTCTTTGGAAACGTGCTTTCTGCAGACTGGAACAGATGTAAAAGAAAGCCCTGTGAAACTGGAACTCATAACATGAACTCGATGCCACCATCTGCCATATGGCTTATACATGTACATACCAAAAGAGAAACTGAAGTGTGTATACTGTACTGCTACCTGCTTCCAAAACATTAGACTATGCTGGAACAGTTAACCAAAAGTCTATTGAAAAGTCACACACACAATGTGACTCGATGTATTCCGACATGGAACAGTTGAAAAAATAACGTTAATTTCACACCTAAATCAATAGAAACTATTTTACAAATATCAAAAGGAATACTGCCTTGCACTATTGGATCAACAAATTGAAAATTTCAAGGCACTATTCGACCAGATTTGGCCGTAATTCAAATCTGCTGACATATTGGCTAAGACATCATAATGACAGAAATTATTTGAGTGCTATATGGAACAAGTCAGAAAACAAGATCCCGATTATATGTACTTCAGCAAGAAACATTTACAGGACCACAAATGAAGACTAGTAAAAAAAAAGAGTGACCTCAGCACGTTGGGATTTTCAATATAATACTACATGTTATAATAAAATACCTATTTCCAACTTCAAAAAGTTGGATTTAACAGCACTATGTCCGTTAATGCTTCTTTATTGTTTATGTTTATGGAGTTTAAAGGTCATATTTATCGTCAGTGGCTATTTCGCACCCACAGCATTATGACCCCATAAAGACAAATTTGGGCAACCATGACAAACCGAGAGGTCCTCGGTTCGAATCCCACCTGCGGTAACCGCATTGTGTCCTTGGGCAAGACACTTCACCCCCATTGCCCACGTGCGTTGTGTACTAAGGCGTACTGCACCTCGATGGCGCTCTTGTCTTCAACCAATGCTAACCCTGCTTGTGTGAAGTTAGTGTGATGGGGTGCTGGTAGTTGTTCGCCGTTGCTGGGTAGTTCTCTCCGTGTACTCCGGCTTCCTACACCCATAAAACTGTCGGGGTCATGATTTGCCATTGTGCAGAAATATGTGACCTTAAACACCAGTAAATAAATAAATAACTAAATATTGGGCAACCATGCATAGTTATGTCACCCATTTTAACCCTTTGAACCCCAGTGGTATCTTCGATGTCAGTTCACCAACAGCAATTGGAAAACACCATATTTATTATTTTGGGGTAGACCCATTAATATTTCAACGTGCAGCCCTTAGGCTGCACTTTGAAAATATTGATTGGTCTACCGCAAAATTCATTTAGAGGTCATCCTACTTAATGAAATTATGACGTATAATGTTCGTGGATCGGCCAAACGCCCCGCTCATGTTCGAAGGGTTAAACGGCCTGCATCCCAGGGATTAGTTACTTTGTAGAGCAGGACCTGTCTACCACAGTAAAAGTGCACTGCTCTACTTCACGTGGTTGAGGAAAAGCAGAGAAATAGTACATTACATTCAACACTTCCTTCAGAATTCACCTGGTGGAATTGATGTGATAAACTTCACGAGCCTGATATGACAAAAGGGGATAACCATTCAGATGAAAGCTAAATAGACAGAAAGCGATGTGCGTTTGAATCGGTGGGTGTTTTACATAACGAGTTGGAATGGCGTCGTCATATTTCGCGAGAGCCTTAGGAAACGCCATTTCAAAACCCACCGATTCAGACACACATCGAGTTCTGTGTTTAATTATTTATTTATTGGTGTTTATGGTCACATATTTCTGCACAATGGCTAATCATGACCATGACAGTTTTATGGGTGGAGGAAGCCGATGTATCCGATGAAAACTACCGAGCAACGACGAGCAATTGTCAGCTCCCCAACATACTAACTCCCCACAAGCAGGGTTAACATTAGTAGAAGGCAGGTGCACCATTGACGTGCAGTACGCCTTAGTACGCAACGTCACAGTGCTCACACGTAGGCATTGGAGATGAAGTGTCTTGCCTTAGGACACAACGCGGTTGCCGCAAGTGGGATTCGAACCGAGGGCCTCTCGGCGTGCAGCCTGCATCTCTACCATCGCCACAAGTTCTGTGTTTTTTTACACATCACACGCATTACAATTCATTTAAATAAACAAATTTTAACTCTGATGTTTAAACCTAAAGGTGAAGAGTCCGCTCTTGTTTTGTTTGAAGCTGTACTAATGAAAAGGATCGATATAAAATCAAAACAACCCTTTCTGAACCAGTCTTTTTTACATTCGTTATCTTTTCTATTGGGCGTGTTTGTTGAAATTCGTATCGCAGTTCTCTTGGCTGTTGTCCATTCACGCCTAACCATTTGATGGCTATTACTGTTAGTGAAAATAGAAGTACAAAGTTGGTCAGATGTGCAAAATAGCTGGGAGAATCCTTTTTAAAAGAATCGCGAAGCATGTCAATATGACCGAAGATTTACCGAAATAAAGTTGACCAATTTAGATATAACGGGATCCGCAGACGAGACGGTCACGTACTGGGTTAATATTGTGGTTGGAAATTATTGTTTATTTAATATTATTTCATTTTTGTTTAACTTATTCGTTTGTGACACGACTTTATTTTGCTTTGGACGTTTTCATTTTCAAACTACGCGGCAGACGATCGATGATTGTATAGCGACATTTGGAAACTTTTCGAAGCGTAACTAACGATTCAATGGGAAAGGAACTAGTTTAAACGGAGCTGGGAAAAGAGATTCCGGCTTGTACGTCACCAGTTGAATCAAAAACATTAATGAATGTGTAATAAATATTTGTTTTGTATGGTTACATGTAAAAAAATATGTCATAATGCGATCAGCTTACAATTGATAAAAGGACCTACAACAGACCTACAACTGTGATTAAAAACAAATTTTATCGAAACGTAGGTGGATATGAATATTCAAAAGAAGGCAGGCCACGCAAACTAATTTGGATTTCAATTACTTGTTTATATGTAACATAATTTTTATGCAATGAATAATTGCACTTTCTCATATTCTGAAAGCTGGTAATTCTTTCAACTGAAAATGAGGACTCAGCCAAACCACCATAACTGCATTACTGCATTCCAACCCTTAAAACCCAAATAAAGCTAGATATGCCAGACAGAATTAACCGCACTTACTACTCATGAGCTCTGGTTATTTATAAAAAGTGAATGTGCCGAAAATACGTAACTGCACTTACTACTGCCTTTTGAAACATTTTTTACCACCTGTTTCCATCTTTGCCAGAAAGTCGTAAATTCTACAATAAAGAAAATGTGTGTAGGTGTGTGATTATGAGAGTGAAGTCAAATATATTAAGATCCTAAATTTAAACTTTGAAACTCGACTTTCTCAAAACTATTAAAATTGCCCTTAACCCTTGGGGTGCTAATCCCAACTTTAATCACATTTTTACACTGGTACTCCTACATGCAGTCTTTAGGTTAACTAACAAGTTACATTCCAAGCACATCGGTGGTTGTTTTTAGGCAAGTCTGGGCTGCCTATATAGGCAGCCAAGACTTGCCAAAAAAAACCCCACCAGCAGCCAAGTCACAGATATTAGATTGTCAATATGGATCAGAAATATGTAAAAGTCTCTCGGCTCTAAGGGTTAAGACCTTCTGGTACCCAAACCTCGAATCATTGTTACTCTAAAAAGGGTTCCAATTGACAGTACACGAAAACAGTACTGGGTTAATGTCCTTCTGATGACGGGTTTTTAAATATTTCCAAAAAAGGCCGGAAATGTGAAGAAAAATCTCGAGTCTGAAGTGAAAGTCTCTATATGAACAAGAAAACTGTAGTGTCGAAATGTCGCATTCCCAGAAGCTGACTCACTGCCTCTAGAAAATTTCGATTGGCTTTATTCCCACAGATATTTCAACATTTTGACGTTAACCATTTCCACCTTGACACCTTGAATGGTATAGTCTTATTCGTTATTGTATACAACGGAATGGGCGAGTTTATGTTGCATTTTCGGGGAGTTTAAGTGACAATTTAATCTTATCACCCAAAAAGGCTGTGTAATTATATTATCGCTGACCCTCTTGCCCACTTAGGCGTTTATTTGTATCACCTGCTCAAGCTCTTTTTCTCTTATTTTCGGCGATAACGCCCAGCACATTATTTATTTGTGTATCGGACTGAGATTGTTGGTGGTCATCAGAAACAAATATTAAATTAACAATGGCCTCACGCGAACGTGACTCACGGGGGCATGAAAAATGTTGTCAAAGTAGTCGGTACTTCCGAACGACGTCGAAGATGATCACGCAGATTCCAAGGTAAGATACAGCGCACATGAAGGGAGACAATTTGAACATTCGATGTTTTTTTTGCGTTGAAGTCAGTTTATTTATTTATCGAAGAAATGTTGAAAGCAAACTTCAGAGTTGGTGAGAGGATAGGGTAAAGACCAAGAATAGAGGACCGTGCGTTTTTTAAGAAGATAAAACATTTTTTACAACTTTTTGGAGTTTCTTATCATTCTAAGACATGTTTTACACAAAATTAGCCCAAAACACCGATACCTACTGACAAAAATCATCACTTTTAACCCTTTTTATCCTCTGTTAACTTTATTCTCCAAACAATTTCAACAACAAAACCTGCGGTAAACAGGTACGCGATTCTTTGTTTTTTTCCGCTATCGTATACACTCCATTTGATCGGAGTATATGAGGGTGTAATTACAATGGGAGAACGAATTAGGGTCAGTTTGGGATGGATACAGGTTAGCTAACCCGTACCCATCCTAAACTGACCCTAGTACGCAAGCAAGGCAATGATTAGAATATGGCGACCAGTGCATTAGGGTCAGTTTAGGATGGGTACGGGTTAGCTGACCCGTACCCATCCTAAACTGATCCTAGGATGCAAAGAAGGTAATGATTGCTCCCCTGTGACGTCACAGCGAAACATCCTCAGCTCCATTTCAGAACGCAATTAGACATTCATTTGTTTCAAAAACCCGTCTCAGAGAAAAGGGTTAAAAGTGATGATTTTTGTGAGTGGGTGTCGGTGTTTCGGGCTAATTTTGTGTAAAGCATGTTTTAGAATGATAAGAAACTCAAAAATGTTGTGAAATATGTTTTATTTTCTTAAAAAACGCGCGGTCCTTTATTCTTGGCCTTTACCGAGGATAGGATCATCAGCGAATCGTTGGGGTGAGGAGAGAGTAGGACGGGATTCCTGCCCCATGACTATCATCACAATTCATCAATTTAAATGGAATGAAAGCCGTCAGTTATTTGGAGTTGTGGCAACCGTTACTTATTCCCTGTTCCTTATTAGACAGACATTCGTTTTCAACTGATAATCGAATGATAACGAATGTCGAATAAGGAACTGGAAATAAGTAACAATTGCCACGTCCGTTGGATATTTACATATGGAATTTTAGATGTTCCGTGGAGACGCCCAATCTCTTATGGATATAATTTCATTCATTGGGGAAAATGAAGAGTTTTACCGACCAAATTAGGAAATCTTTCCGGAATGCGAAATCCAGTATTTTTCCAAGTTTGGATGGCAAAAGTCGCCCGTGGCCGTCGTATCCCCTGGTTCCTCCTTCGTATACTCGCTCCTCTCTCTCGCTCTTTCTGTCTCTCACCACTTCGAGACTTTAGGACCATATATTCACCGCCGTGAGCTAAAGACTATCGGATGGCCCGTGCCCCTCGACAGAATGCAAGACGATGCTCGAAAGTCCTTTCAATTACCCTGGAAAATTACCAATGGTCCGGCAGCTTAAGTCGGGATTTGAATGGGATCCTCCTATTTTATTTGAAGCGGAAAAATAAGAGAAGATCTTTGAAACAGAGCTTTATTGTGGCATTACGGTGTCATTGTTGATCTCGTTAAAAATAAATACGGCTGCCCCACAACCACCCCAAACGATACACCTACCAAAATATCAAGATTCATCCCGATATGTGTGCAAAATGTACCCAATACTTTTTTGTTATTTCTTTGTTAATTTACTCTTGATGTCCAGGAATTGAAAGGATATCAATATTAACAGAGCGTTGAATATTAGAGCATTCATTCCGGAATTTGATTGAATTGTAAAATATGCAAAGGAAGAGGTGATCCATCAACCCACTCCCGGCTTCCCAATGTCTTCCCTTGTGTTTATTGAGTTGAGTAGAGTCAGGGTCGTTGGTAAAGGGCGTCGGATGGAGTGTTCACTTCAATATTTCCAGTTCCACGCCCCCTCCCACTTGATAGCAAAGTTCCGACTTACCACATAATTTCCAACAAGTGGGGAATTCCTTTAGCACCCCCTCCCAACTGCCGATTTTAAACGGCTGAATTCCATTAACACCCCCTTGACTGATAATTATCCAGCACAGGCTCTTAGGTAGTCACAAATTCGAGCTACAGATCGATATTAGGGGATGTCTTTATTTCTTTTCAATCAATATATATTTAGAGGACTTTCACTACTGTTGAGTCTAAAATTCCTTTAGCACCCTGCCAGAAATTTCCAACTTTCCAAAAAGGGCTTCGAATTTCTAAATCTTACAAATAAGAGGGGGGGGGGGGGGGGGTGAAACGCCACCACCCCGTAGTGACATCCTCCCTGAGTAAAGTTTTTGATAAGGGATGGTGTTATCAGCTTCTTTCTTATGCCAAATTAAAAATGGCAAGTGCCTGAGGTCTGCCAGACTGGCGTTAAGAACTCTGTTTTTCCGAGTTCTTTCTTGTAGGAACATACTTTTGTCTCTTGAGTGTATTTTTGAGATCCATAATTTTTAATATTTACTGATTTAATAATCTGTTATTGGTTTTTATTGCATGCCTATTCTATGTAATCCCCATCTACAGTAACACTAAACCATGCGGAAAATGAAACACTGCCCCGCACATTTGCGCGGAACGGAAATCGTTGACGGATTATTTTTAAATAGAAGCCAAATTTCTTAGGAATTTTCAACAAATCGTGAAACGCAGTTACAATTTAAATCGCTAACGATAGCCGAATATCGTTCCCTGAGATCCAATGTGTCCTATGAGCCTCAAAGCAAATTGGAACTCAGTGGGATATACACACGGACGTAAAGACCGAGAATCATATTTGATTTGAGTGTGCGCGTTGGCGGTACGATAGTGTGGTCAGACCCCCGGCAACCTCGAATTGGAAGGTGACTAGGAAATGTGTGCAACTATCAAAATTCTGCTCTAGTGTTTTACTTAGAAACGTGGGGATATTTATGGTAAATACTGTAACCACAGTTTGATGGCTTATTTTAGGACGAAGGAAGAAGAAGAAACCCAAACAGATCGCTGGTTTCGGAGTAGCCCAGTCATATTATCCATAACGGTTACAAACAGGGAGAAAATCCACCAATATGGTTTCTGAAAGCCGGGAGTCACCCATCAGCCTTGAGGGAGAGTGGTTGCTGAACCTTGGCCATCTGATCTGCCTTCAGACGGGTGGGGGCAGATGACGGGGTAGTGGAGAAAGAAAAGCCCCCCCCCCCCCCACAATCACCCATACACATCCCCACACAACATAACAAAAACAGGCACACACACACATATACCCACCTACATACATCCACCCTCACACACTCACAGACACACATCCCAAAACCCTTAAAAGGCTTGTTATGTATTTATTCATTTACTTATTTATTTAAAATGTACACTGGCCCCAACCGGGCAAGTTTGTTACAATCCTTGCTTGGTGTTTGGTAGTTTTCTGTGCATGCTGTCTGGAAGCTTGTTCCAATCCCTCCTGCGCTTTGTCTACTTTTTCCCTGCGTCTTCTTGGTTAGAGTGTTTAAAAAAAAATTTGAGAGTGTTCAATTTAAAAAAGGTATAGGTATAGAGAGATAAGAATCCACCACTGTATATTGGGACTGGTGTATGATTGTTGCTATTGATGTTAATATTCATTGTTATATTAAACTGTGGCATAGGTATGGATCCCGAAAGACAGGAAGATTAATCCCTTCTGCAATTTTGTTCGTAAGGAGGTAGTCTTTACAATCCCCTCCATCACCCCAGCGCCTAGATCGTATATTGGCCAACTCTTCAAAAATGTCAAAAGGTCATGACGAGTTATCCAGTGAATGTGTTTATTTTATTTTATGTATATTATGTAAATGGGAAGTCTGTGATTCCGTGGTCCCGTGCAACTAGACATTTTCCGTCACGTCCATAATTACATGTTTGCCTTAATCCTTTAACCCTTTACCTAACCTGAAAAGCAGACGACACTTGCAAAAATAATTCTTGAATAACTAATTTTTTTTCATTTTTTGTCTCAAAAGCATAGGTTATGACCCCTGGTTGGAACGAGCTCGACGAGCTCGTTCCAACAAGGGGTCATAACCTATGTTTTTGAGACAAAAAATGAAAAAAATAATGAAAATTAATTGGTAATTTTTGAGAATAGCGCTGGCCGGTTTTAGCCGTTACGTTAGGTAAAGGGTTAATCCTATCTTAATATATGAATACGAGTGTATCTGCCTTTATTAGTCATGCATTCCGACAATATTCAATGCATGAAGCCCAAAATTAGCACTTGAGAGTAATTGTGCCCAAGGAGTAAGATGAGATGTTGCTCAGGCATTTCCGATCATGCCATATTATAGGTAAGTGCAATTTGAATTGTTCTTTTTTATCGTACGGAAAAAGTGACGATTTTAGTTTAGTTTATATCCTATCCGTTCAACATCACGAACATGTAGAATATACTTGGTAGAGTAAATTCATAAATAACATTTCACAAAGTTAACTTTAACTGACTTTGTGCTGCAGATAAAATATAAATATTTCATCCAGTAACTGTTGTTGGATCGCCGTTTTTAGTTATTAATTATTATTACCACTTTTGCGGGCGTTCCATGCACATGAACAATGTTTTACCGGGCGTTGAAACCTCGTAATGCTCAACATGTACAAGTCATGTGACGTGTTGAGCCGTTATTGACTATAACAGACCAACAAGTCAATAACAGCCCGACACGTCTAAATATAGACAATGACGTCACATCTCTCAGCCGATCAACAATCTTTTTCCCAGATTTCCATTGGGATCGAAATTCAATTCGGATATTTTAAATTTGTAAACACAATTAACACATTTGTTTCAAGTGTTTCCCCTTGTGTCACGGATAGATAATGTATCAAATATAGGAAGCGATACGCACAAAGTAAGTGATGACATCTTTGATGAATAAACTCCTTGCCTAAAGTTCGCATTTCGAAGATATATTTCATCATCTAACTTCCCAAATTTCGCCGTAGACTGATCAGACGATAGTCATGTTACCCGGTTTGTTTGTCAACAAATCAGACGATAGTGTCGCTGTTTTTTAATTCTAAAATGTCAAACTTCATTTATTTATCTTATTTCCCATTTAGTTTAATTGTAATGTACCCGATGTACGAAAGTGGCAATAATAGAAATAACATGACTTTGTCGGGCATTACAGTGTATCAACGGGTCAACAGAAATGGTTAACAGCCCTTGAGCTTATTAGAGGCCCTCGACTTCGTCGCGGGCCGCTAATAAACTCTTCGGCTGTTAACCATTTCTGTTGAGCCGTTAATACACTGTAATGCCCTTCAAAATCATGTTATTTTTTTTTTAAGTGTTAAATAGAAAGGATGATGCAATACTCACTGTTCGGGACAGCCAGGATCCCAGTGAGAGACTCCCTCTCATTGGTGCTTTGCTGTCTCCAGTGTGTATATAAGCAGGCATCCTCGAACTTAGTGCTGTAACCCCTTTTAAGAGCTTGAGACATACAAATTTACAAGGTGGGTAATGGCTTTAAGCCATGTAACTACGTTTAGGCAGCTAGTTCATTTAGAGCGGTGATGCTGGCTTAAGAGCTTTGGCTCAATTTTCATAAGCCCTTGTTAAGAGCTTCAGTCCACGTATGGGCTATGACCGTAACTGAATAAGAAATTAGGTTCCATTTCATAAATTGAACTATTTTTAGCATTATTTTATGATATGAGTTTTAAAATAAAGGTTTTAACATTGACACTTTTCTAAGTTAGAAATTTATTCCACCAAAATTAATTCTGAGTTTTGTTAAATTATTTCTGCATGAAATTCCACCCCAGAAGTATCCTTAACCCAAGTCGACCAAGAACCTGGGACGCCCAAAAATTAACCACTAGACCAACAAATTAAGCGCCGGTCCTAAAACAAAAAAGTACACAACGTCGGTCCCGCCTCGCAAACAGTCTTGAAGTAACCTCTGGCATGTCCGGGATAGATTGGCTTTGGGACACTTGGCGATATATGGTGTGAGCGTGCATGCACAGCGCGTGTTGTTAGGTGACACGTGTTCCCGTCATCCATTTTGTTTACTGGAGGCTGCCATCTCGGTTTCTATGGTGACATGTGGTTGCTATGTAACTGAAACTTCACTAATATGATGAGAGTGTCCTCAGATGGTGCGTTCGATTGAACTGGATAAAATGTATTTACGCAACTTCACCCGAAAATAACCCCAAACTACCCCAAACCATCGAAACGGAATTTAGTTTAGCTCGAATACTTTCAGTAGCCTGCCAGTATGATTAGAACGTTATGCTATAGGATCATACAGAGTGTGGGAAATCTGTTCCATTGACCTTGAGTAAACCAGTCACAACAAACAGCTAGACAAGTTCCAGTAAACTTCCTGGTTCTCTTTCTCTGCCTATCCTGTCCACCATCTCGGTTACGTCTTATGAGTCTAGAAGGCTTCCACCAGTGCAACAGAAGTATATCGAATTATCGAATTTACTCCAGGTCAATCAAACAGACCCCCCCACCCATACCATGAAGATCCTATAGCACCACGTGATGTTCACACTGACAGGATACAGGGAGCATTCGGATTAAAATAAAGTCTCTTTCCGTGAATTGGGGTCATTTTCGAGTCTATTTCCAAAATTAAATTTACAACATTTCAATCCGAAAACACACCCCACCTATTATAGAACTTTCAGTTACAATCAACCACGTGGGTTAGAATACAGAGAGATATCCATGAGGTGGGCGTTGTGTACTCAGTGTATACTCATTTCATTCATTCATTCATTCATTCATTCATTCATTCATTCATTCATTCATTCATTCATTCATTCATTCATTTGTTCGTTCTTAGTGCTACTAGTGTCATTCATTCATTCATTCATTCATTCATTCATTCATTCATTCATTCATTCATTCATTCATTCATTCTGGGTGGACGGACAGATGGATGGATTGATGTGTGGGTGCTTGACTGATCGAGTGTGTGGATATGTGACTGACTTGCTGTTTAGGGTAACAAATTAAAGTACCTCCACCTCGTTTATTTTTTATCAACCCGCTATTTGCAGTTCATGATTTCCTGACTTTTGCGTCGGAAGTGTGGCTTATGCCCCCTCATTGGTACGAGCGCGTGCCGGTGGGGGTTGTGAGCTGTACTTCTGACGCAAGGGATGGAAGACAAATTTGCCTCTCAAGAACTTTTCTTATTAGAGTCGTCTGTTATTCGTGCTCGAATAAGGGCTGCTATGTATGTTAATTATCAGTTTTTGAAGTGGACATTCCATGATGTAATTAAGTAATACTATTCATTAACAAATCAACTTTTAATCAGTGAAAATATACCTTGAAGTATAGCCAACGCTAGTTCGTCAATGTAGTACTAGTGAAAAAACTGAGACAGTTATTTCGCTGGTACTGCATTGACGAGCTGCGCAAGTTCGATAAGTTAGTTCGAGCAAGATACCTTTAGCCCACAATAGTTTTTACTTGGGTATTCACCAACCGTCGGCTCTGCAAATGATCGTCATCATCATACGCAATGCTTTCCGCCCTAGTTCGTCAAGCTAGTTCGAGCAAGATAACTTTAGCCTACAATAGTTTTCACTCGGCTATTCACCCTTTGCTCTGCGTAGCGTCCAAAACCGACCAACGCTTTTCGCAAATAACCACCGAATCTTCGTGATTTTTTTCTTGTTGTTGCCTTGGAGATGTGGCTATGTGGCTTATGACCCATTATTGGAACGCGTAGGTGTGGCTATGTGGCTTATGACCCCTTATTGGAACGAGCATTTTTTTTCGAGAAAATAAGGCTTATGACCCCTCATCAAAGTGAGCCTGTTCCTATAGGGGCCGTGGACGGTGTATCTCGACGTAACGGATGGAACAAATAGCATAGAACTTGTTTACTATTTACTAGTGTCATATAACATCCATGCCGGATGAAGGCTTATTCATTCACTCATTCATTCATTCATTCATTTCGTTCATTCATTCATTCATTCATTCATTCATTCATTCATTCATTCATTCATTCATATTGATTATTATTCAGTTCGTTCTTAGTGTCATTCATTCATTCATTCATTCATTCATTCATTCATTCATTCATTCATTCATGTTTATTATTATTCCACCTCGTCTTTTACAAATTCACTCACTCATTCTCTATCCTCATTGAATCCATTGTTTTACTGTAAAGTCCTTTAATTATAAATTTATTTGTTCAATCATTCATCCAAGATACCATATCACTTTGATGTGATGTTAGGTAGGGTGATGTTGCACCCAACGTACTTGTATATAAACTACAGTGTTTTTATCCTGTTTGTACAGAATAATGTCGTTTCTAAACAAACTCCCAATTACATACTTTTACCGCAACAGACTGTGACTAGAAATGAAAAAGAAATATCGTCTCAACCCGTCCAACAGTTCAACTATGTCAGGGACTTAACCTCCTTTTATCTTCATCTTGGAACAATATATTGTATTTATGTCTTGTATATTTGTCCAGCGAGAAAGGATGGTAGTATGTTGGTGAATTATGGCGGGTAACATTGCACTCGACGAGGTGCAGGTAGACGCAGAGTACGACTTTATACAGCTCTATAATGAGAAAATATGTTCCTTGGCAGAAAATGATGAATCCCCATATAAAAACCACGCAACTGACTGCAACTACTTTAAGCCTAGAGACATTCAGTCAACGGCTTGTAAAATAGACGCAGGATTCTCAATATTCCATCTCAATTGCCAAAGCCTGAAGGCCCAATGGGATTCCTTCCAAAACATGCTATATAACCTACAAACAGGAAAGAACTTCTTCGACATAATAGGACTTACCGAAATTTTCCAAATTCCTCCAGAGATGTCGTTCAGTCTGGATGGCTATGCCCCGATTATTAAACGTATGAGACACGAGAATGATGATGGTCGAGGAGGGGTTGGTCTATATATTAAAGAAGGAATACCCTACAGAGTTCGTAATGATATTTCGTTCTTTATTCCCCATGTTTTCGAATCTCTGTTTATTGAAATTAAAGATAAATACCAACCCAGAATTATTGGCGTTATTTATAGACCCAACACTCCTCCTAAAGCCGACATCAACCTCTTCTTATCAAAATTAAATGAAATAACGAATGTTTTAAATGCCGAAAATAAAAAAAAGTTTATATTTTGGGGGATCTTAACCTAGACCTTCTAAAAGCAACTACACACTCTAAAACGGAAGAATTTGTTAATCTCATGTTCAGTCAAGGCTTTCTGCCGTATATCACCAAGCCAATGAGAGTAACCTGTCGTTCTGCTACTCTGATAGATCATATCTTCTCTAATAATGTTTCAAAAGCAGCATTACCTGGAATAGTCATATCTGACGTGTCAGATCATTTTGGTGTTTTTTATATTGAGGAAAAACCCAAACCAAAAGATACACCACACTTTACACTAAAAAGAATAATAAATGCAGAAAGAATTGTTGAATTCAAAACACTTATCTCGCAAAGTGATTTTAATCCTGTAATGCAGTCGAATTGTCACAATGAGTCATATAAAACCTTTCTAAACATCTATATGAAAGCCTATGAAAGAGCATTCCCTCTCAAACGTGTTCGCCAGAACAAAAAAAAATTATTAAAAAACTGCCATGTATGACAAGGGGGCTTGTAATATCCTCCAACAACAAAGAAAAAATTCTACAAGAAAAAACTCCAAGCTCCTACCGAAAGGAACTCAGAAAACTATAAAAAGTACTGTAGAATCTTCAACAAGGTTAAAAAAACAATGTAAAGCTACCTATTATAGAGATATCCTAAACGAAAACAAAAACAATATGCGAAGAACGTGGCAGATTTTAAACGAAGCCATCAATAAAGGAAAACGTGACGCCAGATTACCCTCGTTCTTCATCCAGGACAACATCGAGTTAAGTGAGCCCCATGCCATCACAGAAGAATTCAACAATTTCTTTATCAACATTGGAAAAAACACACCCGAACAGATTCAGAAAACTAATAAGTCCTATAGAGATTACATGGACAACAATGTCTTCAAAATCTTTATTTAATACCCACAAATCCCACAGAAGTCAACCGAGTAGTAAATAAAATGAAGCCAACATTTTCTAAAGACTGCGATGACATCACAACCTGTCTTCTTAAGCATACGATAACCGAAGTATTGGATCCTCTAACACATGTAATTAACAACTCTTTCCTAAACGGCAAAGTACCAGGCAGGATGAAGATCGCGAAGGTGATACCCATATTTAAAGCGGGTGACGAGCACAGCTTTACAAATTACAGATCTATCAGTATACTCCCGGTATTCTCAAAAGTAATGGAAAAACTCATGGAAGTGAGGCTAGCTAGTTTCCTCAGTAGGTTTAATATTTTATACCCTCACCAATATGGGTTTCGAAAGCGACATAGTACTATTCATCCAGTTCTTCAGCTGCTTAAAAGCATCGCAATAGAAAATAATAAACAAGAAAAACAGCACATTAGCACTGTTCCGGGATTTGTCAAAGGCCTTTGACACCATAAATCACGAAATAGTATTAGGTAAACTGGAAAAATATGGCATCCGAGGTGTCACCAACAATTGGTTTAGAAGTTACTTGTCCAACAGGTCTCAATATGTCACGTACGGAGAACACAAATCGAACTTAGCCAAACAGAGTTGCGGTGTACCACAGGGCTCGATTTTAGGCCCTATTCTTTTTCTTTTATATATAAATGATATAAGTAACTTAACATCACTCAATCTTTTATCGTTTGCCGATTACACCACTGCACGCTGCCCGGGCTCCGATAATAATCCCATTACACCGTATTTCAATGACGAGCTCCAGAAACTTTTCGAATGGTGCTCTGTGAACCACTTAATGCTGAATGCTAAGAAAACCTCGTACATCATACTTAATCCAAATAAAGGTAGGAACAATAATCTTTGTCAAGAGGTAAAAATAAATAACCAAAACATTAACAAGGTTGGGGCCACCGAAACAGAAAAATCTGTGAAAATCTTGGGAATTAGCATTGATGAACATTTATCCTACAAGGGTCACATATCCCGATTATGCTCGAAAATAGCACGCGCAAACTATAGTCTAAACAAAGTTAAAAATATACGCCCCCCCCCCCCCCCCACGGAGCTCTGAAAACATTGTATTACGCCCTCACACATAGCCATTTGGTATACGGAATCCAGGCATGGGGCAACTCAAGAGCTATCAAAAAACTAGCTGTCCTGCAAAAACGTTCAATACGAATAGTTAATAACAAAAAGTACAATTCTCATACAGATCCCCTGTTTAAAGAAAACCAAATACTCAAGGTTGATGATTTGTTTAGGCTACATGCACGTGTTCGACTGGCAGAACGGCAGATTATCGGTGTCTTTCAATGATATGTTTAAAATTACTGACAATCCATCTGGTAGGAGAACTAGACAGTCGGGCCTCCTATACATAGAAAAAACACGGACCCAAACTCTGGATAAATTTTTTTTATACTCCTTCCCGAAACAATGGAATGCTCTGGACGACACAACTCGTAATATTAGCGACAGAAGCATGCTTAAGAACAAGTTAACTTCCACGTTCATTTCCTCATATTCCAGTTATGTCAGCTGCAACAATTCCTACTGCCCCGATTGCACTTCGTAAACTTCGTAAATTGTCAAAGTCGTGGTCCGCGTCTAAATCTGGAATCCTCGTCTTGTGCAACCTGTCGCGCTTCCTCCTTACAGTGGTGCTATGTAAAATACTATATGGATACAATTAAGAACTTGCAAATAAAAGTCTAAACAAATAAATCATAACATTCGTCATCTTTCGATGATGATGCAGCTAACGTAGACACCACGCCCAAACATCATGACCAACCTCTTTGTCGCAGTCTAAACGATACTAACTTCACGATGGGACTTGTTGCCGCCCTCGGGTGTTATGGTAAGTAGTGGAGGGAGTCCTATAGGCAGGTTGCTTCTTGCCTACCTTGAATCACCGTCTTTCCGCTGGCGAAAATGAAACACTAATACTCTAATCTCAGAAAAGTAATGATTCGATCGTCATTCTCCATCATGTGTCACATAATTGGCTCTCAGTTCATTCTTTCAGTCACAGTCTGTTTGCAATCACCCCATCTTCTTCCAGGGGGTGGCAGGTAGACAGCCAATATGGCTATGCCACTTCCCACGGTATACTTCTCATTACATTTGTGCAATATGTTTATTTGTAACCATTTTACATGTATGTGTACCGTGAATAAAGAATCTGAATCTCATTGCAGTGAACAGAAAATGCGTCGTGATATGCATATTTCTCCCGTGCGACACTGTCAAACACGGCCTGGGGCACAGAGTATTTTTTAATCTCGGGATCTGAAAAGTACTCCGGTTAACTGACGAATCTGCGCCAGTAGGACCTAAACTATTCGATGTGGATCATGCAGATCTATTCATTTATTTACTGGTGTTTAAGGTCACATACTTATGCACAATGACTAATCGTGACCGTGACAGTTTTAGGGTGGAGGAAGCCGCAGTATGCGGAGAGAACCACCGAGCATCGACGAGCAACTGCCAGTTCCCCAACACTCTAACACTGTTCAAGCTCCCTTCAAGCAGGGCTACATCGATTGAAGACATGTGCACCATCTATCATGCATATCTCAAGCATCATATGTCATATGGACCTGGGGCCACATCAAATGAGAAGAACTCAATGAATGTTCAGATTATGTGTTAAGGTCACTGATGTCACCCAGAGGACAGTCAATGCAATTTTAGAATTGTTGAAAATCGCTTTTTAAGACCCAATAATGCATTCCCAAAGTCAATACATGTATTTTTACACACCAAAAAGTGGGCTAGGCAAGAATTTGGAAAATGAGTCACGCTCATATCTCAAGCATGGTACGACCTATGGACCAACACCAAATAAGTGGAAACTCATTAGAGGTTGAAAATATAGGTAAAGGTCTCTGAGGTCATCCAGGGGCCATAAAGTGCATTTTCCAGAATTGCTGTAAATCTCAGTTTATTACTCCCTAATGCATTGCTGAAGGTTATACATGTATTTTTATAGGCAAAACGTGGATAAGGCCAACAATTTTGAAAGTGGGTCATGATCATATCTCAAGCATCAATATGGACTGAGTCTAACAGCAAATGGTTAGAATCTAAATAGAGGTTAAAAATATGGGCAAACCTTACTGAGGTGACCGAAGGGGTCATTGGGTGCAGTTTGTAGAATTTCTTGAAATCACATTTTCTGATCGCCTAATGTACTGCTGAAGTTCATAGATGTATTTTTATACTCAAAACGTGGGTGGGCCGAAAATTATGAAAGTGGGTCTAGCTTATATCTCAAGCATGGTATGACGTATGAACATGGGACGAATACCAAATGAGTGCAAACTCACTGAAGGATCAAATGTCAAGATCACTGATGTCACCTAGGGGTCATTGCATTTTTCAGAATTGGAGGAATTAAAAAAAAGTGAAAATGGGTCACACTCGTATCTCAAGCATCGTATTACCTAGGGACCTGGAGCCAACAACAAATGAGTCAAAGACTGTGGAATTTAATAATATGGGTTCAGGTTACCAGGGCCATCCATGTCTCATAAAGTGCAGTTTTCAGAATTAATGAAAATGCATTATATAACTCCAATGCATTTCTGAAGTTCATACATGTATTTCTTCACTTAAAAAGTGGGCAGAATAAAAAATGGCCATTTCTTATTGCTTTATAGAACACGTTGAATGCTGTGCATAGATGTCATTTTCGGTTTCTTGAAAATTTTTATCTGAATCATGAATGAATCTTTAAACGATGTTTACGAAAACATATTTCTGATTTCTTTGAAGATAGTTTACTCCCCGAAATAAGTCTACATAAATTCCCTTCTTATATAACTTAATTCTAAAGCGTTCACCATTTTCACATAGATTCAAATTTACTGGTTATAGTAAATTTTGTTTCTAAAATTGTCATCAATGTTCCTAAGAGATATAGAAAATGTGTTGGCCGTCAGTTTAAATGTCCATGAGTTTTGACAAACAAAATATTTAGAAGTAACGTCTTCACATAGAGGCAGTGAATTAAATTTTTCATCCCCCAGGTCTGGTAATATTTTTTCCCCTCAAGTATCATTAAAGACGACATACAAGCTCAGATTGCAGAGTATAGAACAAAATACTGAGAACTGTTTCAAGTTTTGTTAAGGAGAATGTTGGCTGGGGGCTCAACGTCTATCAGAGATAATAAACTCAGCATTTTGAAACACAATTTACTAACACTGAAAGAATTAACCATTTCTGTACATATGTTGAGTGTTTTATACGTAGTTACTGAAAATTCATTTTTGGATGAAAATATTCACATTAAACTGATAGTTGCCGATTGGAAGCTATTAAAGGGCCTTACGAAGATTCGAGATTCGATTCGATTTCGAATCTTAAGTAAATATTCGGTTCGATTTGAAATCGACTGCCCGATTCGTTTCCTCTCGAATCTTTTTCATAGGAATATAGCTTGGTGTCAGTCATCTTCATCCATTCACAACACGTATAGGTCAGATTGAAATCGTACATACAGTACGTGGAGAGTGGATTGTAACTAAATCACCCACGGAGTGGAGTTACCACCCAAGCTATAACTTTCAAACTTTGTATATATCGAAAATAAACACAAGCAATGTTTCAGCCAATGGACCTCCGGGTTTAACCCGGAGGTCCATTGGCTGAAACTTTGGTGGTTCTGGTTATGCTTTGCAACAAATTTGCAATATTGCTCGGGTGGAATCTCCACTCTGCGGGTGATTTAGTGATAATACACTCTCCACGTACTGTAAATAATGTTGAAATAAAGGACTGAGTGTAACGTTCGCTACATTAGCATGAATAACATCTGTACTTACGCCACCAATCATGTTCATCCCAAAATCACAAGACCCTGTCACTGTTAAAAGTAAATTTAAGGTTTCTGAGGAATGTCGACGTTGAACTATAATCCTTACAGGGTAATATTCCAACTACATCATCAAGGCATGCCTTCGACGAAGGCATGCCTTGATGATGTAGTTGGATTATTTTATCAGTCGGTCATCTTCAAGACGCCACTGATTCGATTCGAGGTTCGATTCATTTTCGAATAATACACACGATTCGATTTGAGATTCGTTTCGAAATCGAAAATGAGTGATTCGCATGACCCTGTGCTATCAATATGGTCGGTATTTCATTTCAAAACAAACCACACATAATTAGTCACTAAACAAGAGAGAAAAGTCATGTCTGTTGTATATGTATAAAGAAAGCAATGGAGAAAACGCATTAGGGGGTAAATGAACATGCTACAAAAATTGATTGGAAAGGAGGATATTGAAGCGGATAATAAAACCTGCTAGAATCATTAATGATATCAATTTTCACAAATGCGATTTCAAGTGTTCTATGTGTTCAACAAAGTAAGTTGTTTTACTCAAAGAGTGAGCATATTTGAAATAAAAGTAAAGAATTTAAGAATCAAAATAAGGCAGGGGATTTTATTTATTATCACATAAATGAATCAACGCCGTTTTCTAGACACCAGCTAAAATTGTATTTCTCACAAAACACTCTATTGTCCGTGGCAGATCAAGAAGGGGCAACCCACCCACCCCCCCCCCCCCTACCACCACCTTGGGCCCATAAATGAAACAACTGCATCCAGTTCCATGAAATCGATTTGACATAATAACCCATGTTATGTTATACTGTTTAGGTATTTTTCAGAGAATGTTGGGGTGTTAAATGCCAAGTACATCTGGTCCGTCATGTAAGCAGGCAAAAGTACATAGCTATTACTTCATTGCACTGTATGCAGGGCTTGCAAAACGACCATTGCATAGCAGCTTTTGATGTGTTGCGCTCACTTGATTGGCCCATTGTTTTTGAATACTGAAAATTGCAGATTGTTTCTCAATTAATATGTTTAGTGTTAGTGGATTATAACCGCCCCATCCCCATCTTCTTCAGTGGGGATTTGGCGGCATCACTGTTTTTGTACACACATTCTCCATGTGGAACTTAACCTTCACAGCTATGATCATAAAAGCTGTATATTGGTTGCAATCCAAATATAATGCTGCGTGTATTTTTCAAGCAATGGGGGTTAAAAAAGACTTCTTGTTGGTTCTTTGACACATTCTAATTTGTTCTTAGTATATCTACACATGTATCCATTGCAGTGGACCTCTTAGAAGACATTTTACGGGCCATGTTTATTGTCTTTTTACCAGTATCTGTGGTTTTCAAGAAGAATGTCGGGAAAGGGCAGCTTCACTATGTAACATGTTCTTTGGAATGTGTACACTGTGTGACTTATTATTTGCCTGCTGTATTATAGAATTAAGCTGCTATGTTGTAAGTCCATATTTTCCAGTATACTCTTTGGAAACGTGCTTTCTGCAGACTGGAACAGATGTAAAAGAAAGCCCTGTGAAACTGGAACTCATAACATGAACTCGATGCCACCATCTGCCATATGGCTTATACATGTACATACCAAAAGAGAAACTGAAGTGTGTATACTGTACTGCTACCTGCTTCCAAAACATTAGACTATGCTGGAACAGTTAACCAAAAGTCTATTGAAAAGTCACACACACAATGTGACTCGATGTATTCCGACATGGAACAGTTGAAAAAATAACGTTAATTTCACACCTAAATCAATAGAAACTATTTTACAAATATCAAAAGGAATACTGCCTTGCACTATTGGATCAACAAATTGAAAATTTCAAGGCACTATTCGACCAGATTTGGCCGTAATTCAAATCTGCTGACATATTGGCTAAGACATCATAATGACAGAAATTATTTGAGTGCTATATGGAACAAGTCAGAAAACAAGATCCCGATTATATGTACTTCAGCAAGAAACATTTACAGGACCACAAATGAAGACTAGTAAAAAAAAAGAGTGACCTCAGCACGTTGGGATTTTCAATATAATACTACATGTTATAATAAAATACCTATTTCCAACTTCAAAAAGTTGGATTTAACAGCACTATGTCCGTTAATGCTTCTTTATTGTTTATGTTTATGGAGTTTAAAGGTCATATTTATCGTCAGTGGCTATTTCGCACCCACAGCATTATGACCCCATAAAGACAAATTTGGGCAACCATGACAAACCGAGAGGTCCTCGGTTCGAATCCCACCTGCGGTAACCGCATTGTGTCCTTGGGCAAGACACTTCACCCCCATTGCCCACGTGCGTTGTGTACTAAGGCGTACTGCACCTCGATGGCGCTCTTGTCTTCAACCAATGCTAACCCTGCTTGTGTGAAGTTAGTGTGATGGGGTGCTGGTAGTTGTTCGCCGTTGCTGGGTAGTTCTCTCCGTGTACTCCGGCTTCCTACACCCATAAAACTGTCGGGGTCATGATTTGCCATTGTGCAGAAATATGTGACCTTAAACACCAGTAAATAAATAAATAACTAAATATTGGGCAACCATGCATAGTTATGTCACCCATTTTAACCCTTTGAACCCCAGTGGTATCTTCGATGTCAGTTCACCAACAGCAATTGGAAAACACCATATTTATTATTTTGGGGTAGACCCATTAATATTTCAACGTGCAGCCCTTAGGCTGCACTTTGAAAATATTGATTGGTCTACCGCAAAATTCATTTAGAGGTCATCCTACTTAATGAAATTATGACGTATAATGTTCGTGGATCGGCCAAACGCCCCGCTCATGTTCGAAGGGTTAAACGGCCTGCATCCCAGGGATTAGTTACTTTGTAGAGCAGGACCTGTCTACCACAGTAAAAGTGCACTGCTCTACTTCACGTGGTTGAGGAAAAGCAGAGAAATAGTACATTACATTCAACACTTCCTTCAGAATTCACCTGGTGGAATTGATGTGATAAACTTCACGAGCCTGATATGACAAAAGGGGATAACCATTCAGATGAAAGCTAAATAGACAGAAAGCGATGTGCGTTTGAATCGGTGGGTGTTTTACATAACGAGTTGGAATGGCGTCGTCATATTTCGCGAGAGCCTTAGGAAACGCCATTTCAAAACCCACCGATTCAGACACACATCGAGTTCTGTGTTTAATTATTTATTTATTGGTGTTTATGGTCACATATTTCTGCACAATGGCTAATCATGACCATGACAGTTTTATGGGTGGAGGAAGCCGATGTATCCGATGAAAACTACCGAGCAACGACGAGCAATTGTCAGCTCCCCAACATACTAACTCCCCACAAGCAGGGTTAACATTAGTAGAAGGCAGGTGCACCATTGACGTGCAGTACGCCTTAGTACGCAACGTCACAGTGCTCACACGTAGGCATTGGAGATGAAGTGTCTTGCCTTAGGACACAACGCGGTTGCCGCAAGTGGGATTCGAACCGAGGGCCTCTCGGCGTGCAGCCTGCATCTCTACCATCGCCACAAGTTCTGTGTTTTTTTACACATCACACGCATTACAATTCATTTAAATAAACAAATTTTAACTCTGATGTTTAAACCTAAAGGTGAAGAGTCCGCTCTTGTTTTGTTTGAAGCTGTACTAATGAAAAGGATCGATATAAAATCAAAACAACCCTTTCTGAACCAGTCTTTTTTACATTCGTTATCTTTTCTATTGGGCGTGTTTGTTGAAATTCGTATCGCAGTTCTCTTGGCTGTTGTCCATTCACGCCTAACCATTTGATGGCTATTACTGTTAGTGAAAATAGAAGTACAAAGTTGGTCAGATGTGCAAAATAGCTGGGAGAATCCTTTTTAAAAGAATCGCGAAGCATGTCAATATGACCGAAGATTTACCGAAATAAAGTTGACCAATTTAGATATAACGGGATCCGCAGACGAGACGGTCACGTACTGGGTTAATATTGTGGTTGGAAATTATTGTTTATTTAATATTATTTCATTTTTGTTTAACTTATTCGTTTGTGACACGACTTTATTTTGCTTTGGACGTTTTCATTTTCAAACTACGCGGCAGACGATCGATGATTGTATAGCGACATTTGGAAACTTTTCGAAGCGTAACTAACGATTCAATGGGAAAGGAACTAGTTTAAACGGAGCTGGGAAAAGAGATTCCGGCTTGTACGTCACCAGTTGAATCAAAAACATTAATGAATGTGTAATAAATATTTGTTTTGTATGGTTACATGTAAAAAAATATGTCATAATGCGATCAGCTTACAATTGATAAAAGGACCTACAACAGACCTACAACTGTGATTAAAAACAAATTTTATCGAAACGTAGGTGGATATGAATATTCAAAAGAAGGCAGGCCACGCAAACTAATTTGGATTTCAATTACTTGTTTATATGTAACATAATTTTTATGCAATGAATAATTGCACTTTCTCATATTCTGAAAGCTGGTAATTCTTTCAACTGAAAATGAGGACTCAGCCAAACCACCATAACTGCATTACTGCATTCCAACCCTTAAAACCCAAATAAAGCTAGATATGCCAGACAGAATTAACCGCACTTACTACTCATGAGCTCTGGTTATTTATAAAAAGTGAATGTGCCGAAAATACGTAACTGCACTTACTACTGCCTTTTGAAACATTTTTTACCACCTGTTTCCATCTTTGCCAGAAAGTCGTAAATTCTACAATAAAGAAAATGTGTGTAGGTGTGTGATTATGAGAGTGAAGTCAAATATATTAAGATCCTAAATTTAAACTTTGAAACTCGACTTTCTCAAAACTATTAAAATTGCCCTTAACCCTTGGGGTGCTAATCCCAACTTTAATCACATTTTTACACTGGTACTCCTACATGCAGTCTTTAGGTTAACTAACAAGTTACATTCCAAGCACATCGGTGGTTGTTTTTAGGCAAGTCTGGGCTGCCTATATAGGCAGCCAAGACTTGCCAAAAAAAACCCCACCAGCAGCCAAGTCACAGATATTAGATTGTCAATATGGATCAGAAATATGTAAAAGTCTCTCGGCTCTAAGGGTTAAGACCTTCTGGTACCCAAACCTCGAATCATTGTTACTCTAAAAAGGGTTCCAATTGACAGTACACGAAAACAGTACTGGGTTAATGTCCTTCTGATGACGGGTTTTTAAATATTTCCAAAAAAGGCCGGAAATGTGAAGAAAAATCTCGAGTCTGAAGTGAAAGTCTCTATATGAACAAGAAAACTGTAGTGTCGAAATGTCGCATTCCCAGAAGCTGACTCACTGCCTCTAGAAAATTTCGATTGGCTTTATTCCCACAGATATTTCAACATTTTGACGTTAACCATTTCCACCTTGACACCTTGAATGGTATAGTCTTATTCGTTATTGTATACAACGGAATGGGCGAGTTTATGTTGCATTTTCGGGGAGTTTAAGTGACAATTTAATCTTATCACCCAAAAAGGCTGTGTAATTATATTATCGCTGACCCTCTTGCCCACTTAGGCGTTTATTTGTATCACCTGCTCAAGCTCTTTTTCTCTTATTTTCGGCGATAACGCCCAGCACATTATTTATTTGTGTATCGGACTGAGATTGTTGGTGGTCATCAGAAACAAATATTAAATTAACAATGGCCTCACGCGAACGTGACTCACGGGGGCATGAAAAATGTTGTCAAAGTAGTCGGTACTTCCGAACGACGTCGAAGATGATCACGCAGATTCCAAGGTAAGATACAGCGCACATGAAGGGAGACAATTTGAACATTCGATGTTTTTTTTGCGTTGAAGTCAGTTTATTTATTTATCGAAGAAATGTTGAAAACAAACTTCAGAGTTGGTGAGAGGATAGGGTAAAGACCAAGAATAGAGGACCGTGCGTTTTTTAAGAAGATAAAACATTTTTTACAACTTTTTGGAGTTTCTTATCATTCTAAGACATGTTTTACACAAAATTAGCCCAAAACACCGATACCTACTGACAAAAATCATCACTTTTAACCCTTTTTATCCTCTGTTAACTTTATTCTCCAAACAATTTCAACAACAAAACCTGCGGTAAACAGGTACGCGATTCTTTGTTTTTTTCCGCTATCGTATACACTCCATTTGATCGGAGTATATGAGGGTGTAATTACAATGGGAGAACGAATTAGGGTCAGTTTGGGATGGATACAGGTTAGCTAACCCGTACCCATCCTAAACTGACCCTAGTACGCAAGCAAGGCAATGATTAGAATATGGCGACCAGTGCATTAGGGTCAGTTTAGGATGGGTACGGGTTAGCTGACCCGTACCCATCCTAAACTGATCCTAGGATGCAAAGAAGGTAATGATTGCTCCCCTGTGACGTCACAGCGAAACATCCTCAGCTCCATTTCAGAACGCAATTAGACATTCATTTGTTTCAAAAACCCGTCTCAGAGAAAAGGGTTAAAAGTGATGATTTTTGTGAGTGGGTGTCGGTGTTTCGGGCTAATTTTGTGTAAAGCATGTTTTAGAATGATAAGAAACTCAAAAATGTTGTGAAATATGTTTTATTTTCTTAAAAAACGCGCGGTCCTTTATTCTTGGCCTTTACCGAGGATAGGATCATCAGCGAATCGTTGGGGTGAGGAGAGAGTAGGACGGGATTCCTGCCCCATGACTATCATCACAATTCATCAATTTAAATGGAATGAAAGCCGTCAGTTATTTGGAGTTGTGGCAACCGTTACTTATTCCCTGTTCCTTATTAGACAGACATTCGTTTTCAACTGATAATCGAATGATAACGAATGTCGAATAAGGAACTGGAAATAAGTAACAATTGCCACGTCCGTTGGATATTTACATATGGAATTTTAGATGTTCCGTGGAGACGCCCAATCTCTTATGGATATAATTTCATTCATTGGGGAAAATGAAGAGTTTTACCGACCAAATTAGGAAATCTTTCCGGAATGCGAAATCCAGTATTTTTCCAAGTTTGGATGGCAAAAGTCGCCCGTGGCCGTCGTATCCCCTGGTTCCTCCTTCGTATACTCGCTCCTCTCTCTCGCTCTTTCTGTCTCTCACCACTTCGAGACTTTAGGACCATATATTCACCGCCGTGAGCTAAAGACTATCGGATGGCCCGTGCCCCTCGACAGAATGCAAGACGATGCTCGAAAGTCCTTTCAATTACCCTGGAAAATTACCAATGGTCCGGCAGCTTAAGTCGGGATTTGAATGGGATCCTCCTATTTTATTTGAAGCGGAAAAATAAGAGAAGATCTTTGAAACAGAGCTTTATTGTGGCATTACGGTGTCATTGTTGATCTCGTTAAAAATAAATACGGCTGCCCCACAACCACCCCAAACGATACACCTACCAAAATATCAAGATTCATCCCGATATGTGTGCAAAATGTACCCAATACTTTTTTGTTATTTCTTTGTTAATTTACTCTTGATGTCCAGGAATTGAAAGGATATCAATATTAACAGAGCGTTGAATATTAGAGCATTCATTCCGGAATTTGATTGAATTGTAAAATATGCAAAGGAAGAGGTGATCCATCAACCCACTCCCGGCTTCCCAATGTCTTCCCTTGTGTTTATTGAGTTGAGTAGAGTCAGGGTCGTTGGTAAAGGGCGTCGGATGGAGTGTTCACTTCAATATTTCCAGTTCCACGCCCCCTCCCACTTGATAGCAAAGTTCCGACTTACCACATAATTTCCAACAAGTGGGGAATTCCTTTAGCACCCCCTCCCAACTGCCGATTTTAAACGGCTGAATTCCATTAACACCCCCTTGACTGATAATTATCCAGCACAGGCTCTTAGGTAGTCACAAATTCGAGCTACAGATCGATATTAGGGGATGTCTTTATTTCTTTTCAATCAATATATATTTAGAGGACTTTCACTACTGTTGAGTCTAAAATTCCTTTAGCACCCTGCCAGAAATTTCCAACTTTCCAAAAAGGGCTTCGAATTTCTAAATCTTACAAATAAGAGGGGGGGGGGGGGGGTGAAACGCCACCACCCCGTAGTGACATCCTCCCTGAGTAAAGTTTTTGATAAGGGATGGTGTTATCAGCTTCTTTCTTATGCCAAATTAAAAATGGCAAGTGCCTGAGGTCTGCCAGACTGGCGTTAAGAACTCTGTTTTTCCGAGTTCTTTCTTGTAGGAACATACTTTTGTCTCTTGAGTGTATTTTTGAGATCCATAATTTTTAATATTTACTGATTTAATAATCTGTTATTGGTTTTTATTGCATGCCTATTCTATGTAATCCCCATCTACAGTAACACTAAACCATGCGGAAAATGAAACACTGCCCCGCACATTTGCGCGGAACGGAAATCGTTGACGGATTATTTTTAAATAGAAGCCAAATTTCTTAGGAATTTTCAACAAATCGTGAAACGCAGTTACAATTTAAATCGCTAACGATAGCCGAATATCGTTCCCTGAGATCCAATGTGTCCTATGAGCCTCAAAGCAAATTGGAACTCAGTGGGATATACACACGGACGTAAAGACCGAGAATCATATTTGATTTGAGTGTGCGCGTTGGCGGTACGATAGTGTGGTCAGACCCCCGGCAACCTCGAATTGGAAGGTGACTAGGAAATGTGTGCAACTATCAAAATTCTGCTCTAGTGTTTTACTTAGAAACGTGGGGATATTTATGGTAAATACTGTAACCACAGTTTGATGGCTTATTTTAGGACGAAGGAAGAAGAAGAAACCCAAACAGATCGCTGGTTTCGGAGTAGCCCAGTCATATTATCCATAACGGTTACAAACAGGGAGAAAATCCACCAATATGGTTTCTGAAAGCCGGGAGTCACCCATCAGCCTTGAGGGAGAGTGGTTGCTGAACCTTGGCCATCTGATCTGCCTTCAGACGGGTGGGGGCAGATGACGGGGTAGTGGAGAAAGAAAAGCCCCCCCCCCCCCCCACAATCACCCATACACATCCCCACACAACATAACAAAAACAGGCACACACACACATATACCCACCTACATACATCCACCCTCACACACTCACAGACACACATCCCAAAACCCTTAAAAGGCTTGTTATGTATTTATTCATTTACTTATTTATTTAAAATGTACACTGGCCCCAACCGGGCAAGTTTGTTACAATCCTTGCTTGGTGTTTGGTAGTTTTCTGTGCATGCTGTCTGGAAGCTTGTTCCAATCCCTCCTGCGCTTTGTCTACTTTTTCCCTGCGTCTTCTTGGTTAGAGTGTTTAAAAAAAAATTTGAGAGTGTTCAATTTAAAAAAGGTATAGGTATAGAGAGATAAGAATCCACCACTGTATATTGGGACTGGTGTATGATTGTTGCTATTGATGGGGCGAGGAGTGGATTTCTCTCTAGCTCAGTTCCCACCAGCAGAGTAGCAAGGCGATCTTCACAGACTCGATCCTAAAGTTCTTAATGAGTAGCGATGCAATCCTCACTGACTCGACGCACTTGCATTCCATTATATAATTTTCTTTAACTTATAGGGATACAAGAACAAAAAGTAGTTGCCTTTCCGTTCACTGTTTCTTCGAGAACGGCATGTACAGTACGTGGAGAGTGTATTTTCGCTAAATCACCCGCAATAATTCCAAATTTGTTGCAAAACATAACCAGCACAAGCAAAGTTTCAGCCAATGGACCTCCGGGTTCAGCCCGGAGGTCCATTGGCTGAAACATTGCTTGTGTTGTTCGTCGATATGTACACACTTTGAAAGTTATAGCTCGGGTGATAACTCCACTCCGCGGGTGATTTAGTTACAATCCACTCTCCACGTACTGTACTATGCGGAGGAGCCAGCCGATCTTCCCTGACCGGGGGGGGGGGGGGGGGGGAGGTGGGGGGAGGGGGTGGGCAGCAGCTGAAAACTTTTTCGCTGTTTGCAACTCCCAATGATGACAGAGGCAAGCTTTCGTACGTATCTTCACATGTCACCGGCCCTGATTCTTTACACCAAGCACCCGGCTCTCCCCAACGCGTCATGGTAATGTATAACGCGGTGTGCAGTCCTCACTAACTCCGCCCTTAAGGTTTGTTTTTCTGCCGATGTAAACCTCACTGCCTTTTTGTCTTAGTTGTAGCAGTTTTGATAGATCCCTAGATTCTGTTTAGTCACGTGACTTTAATTATGATAGCTAGTTATATCCTCGTTGTTGATTTGATCAGTCTCTGACAAGTTAGCCCGGAAAGCTTTCCTTTTTTGTTTAATTATTTGAAGTGTTGGTTGAGTTATTCTGTTTATCTGCGACATTTCGGTTTGCTTGGGACAGATTTTATCTAGTGTACTGCTGATAACCTCGTTAAGTCGAGTGCATGCTTTTTCTACTTGATAAGCATTTAAGGGGTCATTTGCATTTATTTTTAAATGATAATCTTTCTGAAAAGGTCCCAGTCACCTTTTGGTAGGTTCCTTCTGTTCATGGGAGGATAGCTTGTGATACCCACATTACATTTCAAAGTGGCGTGAAGTGCCTGTTGATCACTGCCTAGGTCATCGTCCCCTACATCTTGCATTTTTCTGGTTAGTGATTTGCTGGTGATAATCAGGTCAAGGATAACTAACTGGCGGAGTGGGTTGTTACTTAAGTATGTTACGTCTGTCTTGATCGTTCTTTACCACGAACAGATCGAGTTCTACAATGATGTTGAAAAAGACGTCACCATTAGGCTCAGTTTTTGTACAACCGAATACCTGGAGTTTGGAATTCAAGTCTCCCAATAATATGCAATGCTTATATTTTTTTTGTACAGAATTCAAATACTTCACTGTCTACTGTTGCTTGCGGATTAATTGTTATAATGAGATGAGGGCCACATCTTTGTGGTCAAGTTTAATTTTAGCTGCAATTACTTCAACTTTGTGGTGGTCGCTTGATATTGCTTTATATTTAATCTTCTAATCTTCTGGGAGCTGGCAGCTGCTCGTCGTTGCTCGGTGGTTCTCTCCGGGTACTCCGGCTTCCTCCACCCGTAAAACTGTCACGGTCATGATTAGCCATAGTGCATAAGTATGTGACCTTAAACACCAATAAATAAATAAATATATAAATAATATTTAATCTTTTGTGTTATTAGAAAAGCAACCCCGCCATCTTTTTGGGTGAGGCGACCCCTTTTAATAATGTCGAACCCACTTAACAAAATCTTTTTGCTTGGTTTTTGCCATGTTTCGCTAATTCCAATTATGTCCTTTTTGAAATAATTGGACATTTGCGGGTTTTCTGATTAACGCTTCGAGCGTTCTCCTGGATTATTTTTAGCTCACCTGACTGAAAGTCAGGGTGAGCTTTTCTGATCACTTGTCGTCCGTCGTCCGTCGTCCGGCGTCCGTCGTCCGTCGTCCGTCGTCCGGCGTGAAGGTGGTGTTTGGGTCTTTTTCTTCCAAACCACTGGCCGCATGTTAATGAAATTTCATGTGAGTAGGGGTTATATAGCGGCATTTTGATTTTTGGGCAAATTAGGTTTCGGCTCATATTGAGCAGAGGGGTGGGGCAAAAATGCTCCAATTCTTAAAAAATTTTCTTCTCAAGAACCAGCAATAGCAGAGACTTGATATTTGGTATGCAGCTTCCTTTTGAGGTGTAGACTCAAGTTTGTTCAAGAGAAGTTTGTAGGTCTATACTTGGCGATGTTATGGGAGGAGCAAAAATTTTGGCCCCACCCCAAATTTCTATTTTTTAAACCGAGAGGCCAATTTGAACCAAATTTTATGTGAGGGCTTATTGGGTCATAAGTACCTAATTTATGCAGAAATTTTTTTTCCTGTAGCCCCGTGGGAACCACAGGAGCTAAAAATAGAAAAAAATTAAAACGCCTATATCTCAAAAACTGCACGGCAGTGAGAATTTTTATTTGGTGTGAAGCTTTCTTGGGACCAACAGAAAGGATTGGTAAAAAAAAATTGCTATCGGTTTTATCATAGGGTACTTTTTCGGGACTCTGAAAAAGTGCTGAGTCAGTATTTTTTAACACAGTAGGCAATGGGAAAAAAATAAAGAATTGTTTTCTTCCAAACCACTGCTCTAAAAGCTTTCATATTTTACATATAACATCTTTGGAACATTGATTCACATATTTGTAGAAATCAAATTCCTCGGTCCATATTTGGGTTCCCTATGGGAACCCAAATGTTCAAATTAGTGCAATATGAGGGATATATTTTAAAAATCTTCTTCTTCGGATCCACAAATCAGAATCTTTTGATATTTGCTATGCATCATCCTTAGGGGGGTGAGATTGATGTTTGTTCAAGCCAAGTCCCTGAGTTCATATTTGGACTCCCTTTGGGAACCCAAATTGTAACTTAGTGCAATACGAGGTATATTCTTTTAAAATCTTCTTCTTCGCATCCACCGGTCAGAATCTTTTGATATTTGGTATACAGTATGCTTAGGGAGGTGAGATTCAAGTTTGTTCAAGTCAAGTCCTTCGGCTCATATTTGGTCTCCCTGTGGGAGCCCAAATTATAACTTAGTTCAATATGAGGAATATTCTTTAAAAAAAATTTTTTTTTCAGATCCACCAGTCAAAATGTTTTGATATTTGATGTACAGCATTCTTAGGGGCTGAGAGTGAAGTTTGGTAAAGCCAAGTACCTGGGTTCATATTTGGGCTCACTGTGGGAGCCCAAATTATACCAAAATTTTTATTTTCCAAACCAAGAGGTCGATTTGAACCAAATTTGATATGAGGGCTTATTGGGTCACAAATACCTAATTTATGCCATAAATTGTTTTCCTGTCCCCCACGGCAACTACAGGAGCTGAAAAAATTTTTTTTTTTTGAATGCCCATATTTCCAGAACTACATGGCACTGAGAATTTTTATACAATGTGAAGCTTCCTTAGGGCCGGGAGAAAGGAATGGTGAAAAAAATGCCATTGGTTTTATCATAAGTACTTTTCCAGGACTAAAAGTGCCGAGTCATCATTTTTTAACACTGTAGGTAATGGGAATAACGTTGAATAATCTTCTTCTCCCAAACCACTGCTTCAGAAGCTTTTGTTTTTGGGTTCCCTATGGGAGCCCAATGTATAACTTAATTCAGTATGAGAAATATTCTTAAAAAATCTTTTTTTTCTGATACTCCTCTCAGAATCTTTTGATATTTGATTTTTAGTTTTCTTAGAAGCGGCAAATTGAAATTTGTTCAAGTTCTGGTTTATTGATAAAATTGGGCCCAGTAACCAATTCCTGCGTTGAAAGCCCTGTAAAGTGGGCAGTAATAGGCATAAACGATTGACCAAACCTGATATTATAATTATGCCTCTGTAATGATGTAGCCTTAGAAAGTGACCTTAAATTCCAATAAATAAATAGATAAATTATTGAGTACCCAATATGGGGATCTAACATATGAACACTCTGGGTTACTAAGTAGAGAAAACACTTTTATGTTGAAAAACTGATAATAACCACAAGGCAGAATCCCTTGCTATTTTGGTGATATGACTCGGCCAGTATCAGGTGAGCGCCCTCAGGCCCCGTGGGGCCTCTTGTTTTTTATCCAGCCGAATTTCAGAAATAAATTTTTTTCCCCATTGTCCTGAAGTTGGATCTTCCCGATGGGTCCTACCCCAGGTAGAACCATTTTTGCCGAATGATCGATGAAGATGATACAAAAATGTCATCAAAATATCCTCTATGTAGACTGCCATTGATAGCTTAGATACAAGGAAGCCGCGTTCATTCAGTTCAAAAGATCAAAATTTTCCCCGAGTTTTGGGCATCCTTGGTGCATTTCCCGATAACTTTTCTTGGCCCGGTCCGCCCCGGAGTGACAGTTGCTCGCCGTTGCTCAGTGGTTCTCACCGGGTAATCCGACTTCCTCCAGCTATAAATCTCTCCGACACGACATGGCTCTTGCTGTTGAAATTGTCGTTAAATACTAATAAGGCAAACTATTTGTGCTAGAAAAAGTGTCAACGGAATAAATAGAGGATATCAAGTGTTTTTGAGTGGATACCGAAAATTATCTCATGAGTGACCGATACAAATGTTTATTTTTTCGCGAGCGCTTTCGCGAGCGAAAAGAACCATTTGTTTCGGTCACAAGTGAGATAACTTTAGGTATCCACTCAAAAACACTAGATTTTCTCTTTATTACACGCTTTTTATAAGAATCTGATAATTCCACTCGTTTCAATCATAAATTGATGCATGAAGGCAAACAGAGAATTGAATCATTGATACGCGGAAGTGATTTGATCGATACTCGGTATAGATAGCGTCTTCCGATCTGATTCAGCTGGCGAATTTCTAGTCCAAATATGGCCTGAAAGGCTGTAATATAAGTTTTTGGTTTGGTACGAACTTTAGAAGGACGTACCAAACCAAAAACTTATATTACGGACTTTCAGGCCATGTTTGGACTAGCGGGTTTCATGCATCAATTCAAGGTGAATACGTGTTGAATTATTGCTGGAAATGGTCGGTAGCCTCGCCAAAACACTAAATTTTCTTTTCATTAAACATTTTTAGAACAAATTGATCATTTCCAGTGATAATTTGACTAGTATTCACCTTACTGTGATGCTTTGAAAGCCACCATTTTGATTGATACCGTGAAAGTGAAAATTTCTATATCTTCACAGTGGGAGATGCGATTTCTATCGAAATTTCTTGGATAATCTATCGTTTAGCGTATAATAAAACATTGTAGGCAGCTGCTATTTCTTAAAATTTTCATTGATACCTTCTGACACTTTCTAGTTTAATTTCAGGTTTCGATCTCTCTTGATTAATATACGATTATGTTAAAATAGGAGAAACCAATTTGCAAACATGGAGATGGAGGAAGAAAAGAACAATCCGCTTCTATTGAACTCTTCGAACTCCACGCAGAACGGAAAGGAAAACTATTCTGTTGATGGAGACAAACCTTCAGAGAGTCTTGTTGTTCCTGAAGTAAAACGAGAGCAGCAAACCTTCAGAAGGAAACTATTCCTCCATTTCATTCTTTGTTATTCGGTGTTCAACGTTGTAAGTATTGTATTCTCATTTTCAATGTGCTGTTTGCCAGGCAGAATGGGCACACATTCTGGGAGATGCTCCCGCTCCAATTAAATCGATTTCCCTCGAAAGAAAGTACTCAGTTTGAATTCTATTAGCTCTTTCCATACTGCCTGCGGTCATTCCTGCCTATGCTAGCAAAACTCATCAGTAGTAGAGGCATAATTTTGCCACATTTTACCGGGTTGTTCTCCCTGATTGTGGAAATACAGTTGTTTCCGCTGATTTCTTCAGTTTAATTTTCAAGGATTTTTCATCAAATCTAGTCATGGCTGCTTCACAGCAGCCATGACTAGATCTGCCGAAAAATATTTTTTGAAATACTCAGCGGGTTAAAAGGTAACCAGTAACTAGCATATTGAAAGACCTCTGCGTGGCCAGAACTGTCGCCGCCGGTTGCTATTTTAGCAATACGTCAGCCCAACGAAACTCAGACAATAACCCTTTGAATCTCCATTTCCTAGAATGGTATCTCCTTTGTATACACTCACAGTGGGATGGGTCATTCCAATAACAATATGCAGAGAGGATAAAATAATAATAATAATAAACAATAATCATAATTTTTAAGCCTTAAAACCACATTGTGCTCTATGGCTTTACAAAAGTAACTGATACACGCACGTACAACATACGCGCACGCGCTCATAACACTGTGTGAAATAATCAGGAATTACAAATCAACAGATAAATGTCTGTTTGTACAAGTAGGTTTTGAGACCGGAGTTAAACTGATTTATTGTCAATGGAGACTTTAGATGCGCTGGGATGGAGTTCCAGAGAGCCTGTGTGGCGCATTTGAAAGCTCTGTCACCTGCTGTTGCAAGTTTAAACTTTGGGATCACCAAATTATAGGATTCAGAAGAGCGGAGATTCCTGATTGGGTCACAGGGCTTAACAAGTGTAGATAAATATTCCGGAGCCAGGCCGTTAATACATTTGCATGTAATAAGTATGGGGAGCCATTGAAGGGCTTTGAGGACCGGACTGATTCGGTACAACTTACGATTTTGAGTGAGGATCCTGGCAGCATAATTCTGAATATATTGGAGTGTATCAATAAGTGAATTTTTGCACCCATACAGCAGAGAATTACAGTAGTCGAGGCGACTGGTGACAAATGCATGGATGAGTTTTTCTGCAGTTTTCCTATCAATAGTTGCCCTTATCTTACTGATATTTCTTGGATGGGAAAAATACGTCGACAGATATTATTGACATGTCTGTCGCAAGTAAGATTCTCATACAGGAAATAGCCCAAGTTCCGAACTACTTTATTGGGGGTGATTGCATTGTCTTCTATTATTAAGGGTGCTTTCATTGATGTAGAGAGTTGATGAGGTAGGAGGTCTATATATATGACCTCGGTTTTTTCAGCATTCAACTTCAGATAGTTGTCGTTCATCCATCTAATATCCGCAAAACATCTTACAACAGCTTACAACGTGATATATCTTCTTCGTTAGATTTAAAATGAATGTATAGCTGAGTGTCAGAAGTGAGTGTTAGGGTAGAAGTGATACCCTAAACCAAGTCTACGAATTATATCACCCAGAGGAAGGATACATATTACGTTAAGCAAGGGCCCTAGTACAGAGCCCTGAGGGAAGCCAAACTTTAATGTGAATTTAAAGGAGGATGAGGTATTTATGTTAACACTTCATGTTCGTTCGTGAGATATGATGCGAACCACTTGAGAGCAATGCCTGATATGCCAATTCTACGTTTCAGTCTATTGATAAGCATGTCGTGATCTATGGTATCGAAGGTAGCGCTCAAATCCAGCAGAACTCGGCAAGATACCTTGCCTAGTTCTGCTGGATCTGAGCGCTGCCTTCAATACCATAGATCACGACCTAATAATTGAAGTCTGCAGCCGTCTGCGACTGCATTTATTATTTATCATCAATGCCCCGTGCATAGACCTCTTGTAATAAAAAATGGGACGAAAAATCGGTCTAGTGAGTTCAAAGTGTTAACTACGGCAGTTGGCAATGCGGTTGTAAAAGCCGCGACATTCTGTTACGACTTTTACCATGACCGTGCTGACTGTCCTAGCTAGTTTCGGTAATATTACACTCCTGTCAGAATATAACTGAGAAGAATAGGTATATTCATGTCGGAACCGTGAGTAGAAAATATATATTTAAGGAAAACAACAAACAGCTCTTAGAGCTACCTATTGTTTTCGTCTATTAAAAGTAACAAAGGGAAACTGGACTTTTATGGCAAGCTAATTAGACGCAATTGGTTCACAGATAGTCCGTCCTTAAGAATATCTATCAGTATCAGTTCCCTACACTAAATAGTGTTCAACCGATGATCCGAACCGGCCACCACAATCGGCCGATTATGGGCAAACGGATGACAACGGCAACGGCTCCTAGAACATCGGTTCATCCTATTGTTGCCAAGCAATTTGTGATTTTTCTGAATCGCATTTTATTATCTTCTGCAATTGTTCAATTGTTAATGTAAAATGATGTCGATGATACCATTCAATAAAGCTTAGAAACAACCACAATGTGTCTTCTTAATCTCTCTAGACGCCCCTTTACGGGATATACGTGTTAAACGACATGTAAAGCTTACAACTGAGCACACTTGCAGCAATCGCCAGTTCATACCGGAAAAGTGAAGTATGCACTCCATTGACTCAGGTCGGAGTAAAATTACCAGTCGCGCGCACTTGGGCGGTAAACGTGGCTCTGGGAGCCACGTTTACCGCCCAAGTGTGCGCGACTGGTAATTTTACTGGGACCCCAGTCAACGAAGTTTAACACTTTGAAAAATGTTCAGTTTAATGTAGTTCTTTCGAGCCTCGACTTGTCTTGTAGTGCACGGTATTACAATCGGAATCGCCATCAAAATCGGCCGATTGTGGGCTCAAATAACCGGTAATCGGTCAGCGACCATTTTTGGTAATCGGTTGGACACTAACACTAAATGTCCACTTCGGCTCCTTGTTGAGCGAATGTGTTTTTGTAGTGATTTGCAAATTGTTATTCTTCCCACTTAAAAAAACCTACAAAATATTACCTCCAAACCTTCTCTCTAATGAAAAAGACAGTGTCCGTATCAGATGTCAGGACGCGCACATTGTTGATATAATAAAAAAAGCCCTCACAGAACATCAAAAGATGGTGAAAACGCCGCATTCGTATTTTTAAAAGTGTTTCAGCAGAGAATAATACACAAACGTTGAAACTGACATGGAAAAAAATGTTAAAAGTCAGCTTCTGTATTTTTATACTACACTACAACATTAATTAAACACGTATTGACCTTGAATTGATGCATGAAACCCGCCAGCTGGATAAGATCGCAAGACGCTACCTGTTCTGAGTATCTATCAAATCACTTCCGCGTATCAATGCGCATCAACTGAATACTTTCATGCATCAATTCAAGGTCGAAACGAGTGGAATTATCAATAGGAATTATCAGATTCGTATTAAAAAGCGAATAATAAAAAGAAAATTTAGTTTGTTTGAGTGCATACCGAAAATTATCTCACTCGCGAAAAATAAACATTTGTCTCGGGCACTCATGAGATAAGTTTCGGTATCCACCCACAAACACTAAATATCCTCTATGTAAAAACAAGTCTCGTTAATGCTTCTCTACATTAGATCGATCAATGCCTTCGTTGAAAATTGTATGTTATTTGGCTATTTGATAATATTTCTCTTACAATATTTATACAAATGGGTGCGTGACGTTTGAGAAATACACCATCAAAACAAAGTATATTTATAAGAGAACTAGAGTTGTTTTTTTGTTTCCAGCATCTTAAGTTTGTATTTTCACTTCCCTAATTTATTCTGTTTAAAAATCTAGTCGCAAAGTTCTAAAAAGTCTCACATTGTCTGTAATGACAAAGTTTCATTCATTTAATTTTAGTTATTCGTTCGCTTATTACATACTTCTGTACAATACACTACGTGGGGAGTGGATTGTAACTAAAACACCCGCGTAGTGGAGTTATCACCCAAACTATAACTTTCAAATTTTGTTCATATCGACAAAAAACACAAGAAATGTTTCAGCCAATGGACCTCCGTGTTTAACCCGGAGGTCCATTGGATGAAACTTTGCTGGTGCTTGTTATGCTTTGCAAAAAATTTGCAATTATTGATTGGGTGGAATCTCCACGCTGCGGGTGATTTAGTGATAATACACTCTCCACGTACTGTACGTCCACCGTGTACTTGTCACTTTCTGTTGGTAGGTACCCTTTCCAAGGACGCAATAAAACTAGATTCCAAACACTAATGAAAGTAATAATCATCAAAAATTTAAATAATGAAGCACCGAATGGGCGTTACTGCTCATGCGTGGATTACAATCACTCCACGGCAGCTGTACTGGAGGTAGAGTACTTTAATCATAAAATGGCCCCTTTCTGGCCCAGACCTCGTTCTGCTCGTGATACGCTAATGCCAGTGGGTCGATATTTCCCTATGAAAATATTGCGAAACCAAGACAGAATCAAGAGAAACGGCACCCGCTGTTCAATGTTCTGGCATTTCGTATTCGACAAGTGAGATTTAACCTTTTACCCAACGAAGACGATATCAACAATTTTACAATTTTTTAGAGTGTTCAAAACCTTTCAACAAAACAGTATCGAAAAAGTTCTGTTGAGGATTCATCGTATGGTGCATATAATCAGCAGATAGCTGATTATTAAGATTTAAAGCGTGAATTCAAACAACGTGTTTTATTCAAGATTCATTTGATTGATTAACACAGCAAGGGGAGAAAGCTCTTAACATGTTGATACTATCGAAAAAAGGTCCTACTAAACTGCAATATGCTTTACAGTCATGAACATGACAAAATTCACATGATATTTTGTTGAAATTTTATGAAATGAAAAATCCTATTTTTTCAACTACAGCTATTGTATTTACGTGGGCGGATGCGAACGATTTGCTAGGCAAAGGGTCAACAGTCTCGCCGTTTAGACCGGACAGAGCATTTCTACCGGATCGCAATGTTGACATTGCCATCGAGACTTGGGTGGTTGGAATTGCTTTTGCGGACAGATCGAAGGACATGCTCGTCACTGTCATTGTAAACATACTTTCATTTTCCGTGCGATAACATTAGTTCCATTGAGCGTACGATGCAGGGATGTGACAACCGTTACTTATTCCCAGTTGGTTATTATAATATCGGTTGATAACGAATGTCAATAAGGAACCAGGAATAAGTAACGGTTGCCGATAATAGGTCAATACTGCCGATTACTTTTGGGATTAGTACTCTAACTCTGCTTAACAGTTTCTGTGTAATAATTTTCTTCGACACGCAGTATTCTTCCATTCACAGATTGTCCACAAATATTTCATTTCAGTCGTTTGTGCAAACATTTAGTTTATCTGGGTGCACAACCTTTACATCTCAAAGGTGGGCTTTGACCCTCGGATTGTGATACGACAAGAATTCATAAAGTAGATAGTTACTCAGTGAATTTGGGTGGTGAGCCAATTAAGGTTTTCATCTTGCAGCCCTAAGGCTGCACGTTGAAAATATCGATTTGTCTTCCCCCAAGTGACGAATATAGACTTTACCAGTCGATGGCTCTAAACTGTCAGGGAATATACCATCATGGTTCAAAGGATTAATGTGTGGATGTTTGGGATTGTTTTTGGTGTCTGCATACAAAGGTCAAGGGCACTGTTAAAATTAACCCGATTTCTGTTTCTATGCAATAAGTTTATTAGTTTCCTTCGGCAGATAATGTTCTCGGATTATTTCGGAGCCAGGCCAATGATCAAGGTCTCTGTTACTAAAAAGTAAATCTCATTTCCCACACAATAACATAAGTTTCATTGAGCGTTAGGACGTACTTTATGCCCATGTTGCTACTAGAGGTTCGAGTTCTGGATTGATTCTTCCGTACATTTAATGTCAAGGTCACCATTACTATTAATAGAATTTCAGTTTACATGGAATAACTTTGATTTTCTTTTACGTTCATTGCTCTTTCTCCCAACACAAGCTGCTTATCACGAGACACGTGTGTGTGTGTTATTAGGAACAGTAGGTCAAAGTGTTCATATTTTATATAGCAGGTTGCCTGAGGTAGATTAATGTTTAGAATGGATTATGGAATGACTTTTGTAACCAGTGGCTCAAATGCTAAGGTGACAACCATTGCGTTATCTAATGATTTATTCGCGACTCAGTGGCTACGGCATTGAACTTCGAACCGCGAGGTTCATGGTTCGAATCCCACCAGGTGTAACTGCGTTATGTCCTTGAGCAAGGCACGTAATCCCGATTACCCACATGGGGGCACGGTGGCGCTGTGCGCTTAAGCACACTGCACGTCGATAGAGAAACTGTCTTCAACCAATGCTGACCCTGCTTGTTTGGAATGAGTACATTGAGGAGTCTGACTATTGTTCGCCATTGCTTGGTAGTTCTCCCCGGGTATCGGGTTCCTCCACTCGTAAAACTGTCCGACACGAGGTGACTCTGGCTGTCGAAAGTGTCGTTAAACTCCAATAAATAAATGTATAAGGATTAAAACAGCCAGTTCTAAATGGTTAGTCATAACTGCAGAGGGTCCTGCAATTGTAATCAAGAGGAACGTGACGGTGCAGCCGCTGATCTCTTATCAAAGGGATTGCTGGCGGGCGGGCGGGCGGGCGGGCGTAAACAATTGGTTTCCGGATGATAACTTGATAATGGTTCAAGCCATGTTCATGAAACCTCATAGGTAGGTTGGTATCGGTGAGAGGAAGAACCCTATGAATTTTGGACATGTTTGGTCAAAGGTCAAGGTCACAGTGACCTTGAACATAGTAAATTGTAAACAATTGGTTTCCGGATGATAACTTGACTACGGTTCAACCCACATTCATGAAACTTCATATGTAAGTTGGCCTTCGTGAGAGGAAGAACCCTATTTATTTTGGACTCACTAGGTCAAAGGTCAAGGTCACAGTGACCCTGAACATAGTAAATCAAAACAATTGGTTTCTGGATGATAACTTGATTATGGTTTGACCCATGTTCATGATACTTCATAGTTAGGTTGGCATCAGTGAGAGGAAGAACCCTATTTATCTTGGACTCGCTTGGTGAAAGGTCAAGGTCACAGTGACCTTCAACATAGTAAATCATAAACAATAGGTTTCTGGATGTTAACTTGATAATGTTTCGACCCACGTTCATGAAACTTCATAGGTAGGTTGGCATCAGTGAGAGGAAGAACCCTATTTATTTTGGACTTGCTAGGTGAAAGGTCAAAATCACAGTGACCTTCAACATACTAAATCATAAATAATTGGTTTCCGGACGATAACTTGATAATGGTTTGACCCACATTCATGAAACTTCATAGGTAGGTTGGCCTAGGTGAGTGAAAGACCCCTATTTATTTTGGACTCACTAGGTCCTTGAACATTATAAATCGTAAACAATTGGTTTCCAGATGATAATTTGACAATGGTTCCACCTACGTTCATGAAACTTCATAGGTAGGTTGGCATTGGTGCAAGAAAGAGCCCTATTTATTTCGGAATCACTAGGTCAAAGTCAAGTCCACAATGACCCTTCTTCACATAGTACATTGTAAATAATTGGTTTCCGGACGATAAGTTGATAATGATTAAACCCACTTTAGTGCTGTCTCAACTCGACATTGGATCAGTGATCCTATCGGCATTTTTAGAGATCAGTGGGTGCAATCCATGTCGAGGGGTCAAGGTCGTTAATGTCCCCGGAAGGTAAAGTTTCTGTGTGCCTATTTTAGAAACGTAGTATGGCATATAGTGGTATTGTACCCGATGTGGGTTTTTCCCTCGTATACCATGGTAGTTTGAAAAGGTATTTTGGGGTTTTTCGCACCTTACTATCAGGAATGTAGGATGTTTTACAAGTTTTTAGCCTCACAGGGCTAAATGGTCTAATAAGCACTACCCCCCCCCCCCCTCTCAACACCCCTACTCACTGCTTTGTTATATTTTTTTCTTTCGTTATCTCCCATTTCTTAAATTTTGTTCATCTGTGTGTTTCAGGGTTGGTCCTTGGGCATGAGAGGACCGTCATTTCCAGATTTAATGAAGATTACCGGCGTTGGTTCTGGTGCTGGGTCTGTATTTGTGTCTCTTAACTATGTGGGGTCATTTATTGGATCAATACTGTGTGGTTTCATCATAGACAGATACAACAAATTCCTCGTAATGGCAACTGCCGCTTTCTGTTTTGGCTGTACCACTTTCACAATGCCACTGTGTTCAATGTATTGGCTGATGATTCTTGTCAGTGCAATACAAGGATTTGGAACCGGCATGCTCACAACGGGTACGTAAACCTCCATGTACTTCTAATATAGAAATAGCCACGTAAAATTGTTCCTTTTGTTTCAGCTTCAAGCGTTCCTGTGTTTCGTCTTATGCCCCAGTATATGGGGTATGCTAATCCAGACAGTTTTTATGTGTACCCATACTATGTATGGTACACATAATGCCGGCATCCGGGGTGACCATCCGTCGTTCGTCTATCCTTTGTCCGTCCGTCTGTCGGTCTGTCCGTCCGTCCGTCCGTCCGTCCGTCCGTCCGTCTGTCCGTCCGGCGTCCGTATCCATTTGTTTGGCATTCGATAACTTGAAAAATATTGCTTGGATTGTCAAGTTACTTTATATTTGTGTTCAGGTTACTGATGTGCCGAGCTGTATAGTTTTTGGTGTAAATCGGATAATTTGATCCCGAGATATTAACCCTTTATCCTCAAATTGAAAATTCCTCCAATCCCTTTGGCATTCGATAACTTGAAAAATGTTACTTGGATTGTCAAGTTACTTTATATTTATGTTCAGGTTACTAATGTGCCGAGCTGTATAGTTTTTGGTGTAAATCTGTTATTTTGAACCTGAGATATTAACCCTTTATCCTTCAAATTGAAAATTTCTCCAATCCCTTTGGCATTCGATAACTTGAAAAATATTGCTTGGATTGTCAAGTTACTTTATATTTGTGTTCAGGTTACTGATGTACCGAGCTGTATAGTTGTTGGTGTAAATCTGATAATTTAATCCTGAGATATTAACCCTTTATCCTTCAAATTGAAAATTCCTCCAATCCCTTTGGCATTCGATAACTTGAAAAATATTGCTTGGATTGTCAAGTTACTTTATATTTTTGTTCAGGTTACTGATGTGCCGAGCTGTATAGTTTTTGGTGTAAATCTGATAATTTAATCCTGAGATATTAACCCTTTATCCTTCAAATTGAAAATTCCTCCAATCCCTTTGGCATTTGATAACTTGAAAAATATTGCTTGGATTGTCTAGTTACTTTATATTTGTGTTCAGGTTACTGATGTGCCGAGCTGTATAGTTTTTGATTTAAATCTGATGATTTGATCCCGAGATATTAACCCTTTATCCTTCAAATTGAAAATTCCTCCAATCCCTTTGGCATTCGATAACTTGAAAAATATTGCTTGGATTGTCAAGTTACTTTATATTTGTGTTCAGGTTACTGATGTGCCGAGCTGTATAGTTTTTGGTGTAAATCTGATAATTTAATCCTGAGATATTAACTCTTTATCCTTCAAATTGAAAATTCCTCCAATCCCTTTGGCATTTGATAACTTGAAAAATATTGCTTGGATTATCTAGTTACTTTATATTTGTGTTCAGGTTACTGATGTGCCGAGCTGTATAGTTTTTGGTGTAAATCTGATAATTTAATCCTGAGATATTAACCCTTTATCCTTCAAATTGAAAATTCCTCCAATCCCTTTGGCATTTGATAACTTGAAAAATATTGCTTGGATTGTCTAGTCACTTTATATTTGTGTTCAGGTTACTGATGTGCCGAGCTGTATAGTTTTTGATTTAAATCTGATGATTTGATCCCGAGATATTAACCCTTTATCCTTCAAATTGAAAATTCCTCCAATCCCTTTGGCATTCGATAACTTGAAAAATATTGCTTAGATTTTCAAGTTACTTTATATATGTGTTCAGGTTACTGATGTGCCGAGCTGTATAGTTTTTGGTGTAAATTTGTTATATTGATCCTGAGATATTAACCCTTTATCCTTCAAATTGAAAATTCCTCCAATCCCTTTGGCATTTGATAACTTGAAAAATATTGCTTGAATTGTCAAGTTACTTTATAATTGTGTTCAGGTTACTGATGTGCTGAGCTGTATAGTTTTTGGTGTTAATCTGATAATTTGATCCAGAGATATTAACCCTTTATCCTTCAAATTGAAAACTTCTCCAATCCCTTTGGCATGAGATAACTCCAAAAATATCAATCCGATTGTCATGTTACTTTATATATTTATTCAGGTTACTGATGTGCTGTGCTGTATAGTTTTTTATATAAATCTGATAATTTGATCCGGAGATATTAACCCTTTATCCATCAAATTAGACACTCCTCCAATCCATTTCTATATGTACCCATACCTTGTATGGTGTACATAATGTCGGCATCCGTGGTGGCCCTCCGTCATACAGCTTTCTAATAGTTGCGCGTATGGGCATACATCTGATGATTTCATCGCCCTATTTTTGTTTTAACCCTTTACCCAACGTAACAGCCAAAACCGGCCAGCGCTATTCTAAAAAATCGCCAATTAATTTTCATTATTTTTTTCATTTTTTGTCTCAAAAACATAGGTTATGACCCCTCGTTGGAACGAGCTCATAACCTATGTTTTTGAGACAAAAAATGAAAAAAAATTAGTTATTCAAGAATTTTTTTTTGAAGTGTCGTCTGCTTTTCAGGTTAGGTAAAGGGTTAAATGTTTGACTCAAAAACATAGCTTCTGCCCCTTCATTGGATCAAGCTCGCTATGTTTTGAGGCTGAATATGTTCAGTAACTCCATAGATTCTTGGAAGGTGGGATTGAATAACAATCATAATAATAATAATAATTAAATGTTGATTATAAAAGTCCATGGATGATTTTTATTCGTCAAAATTTCGAGCAGGGGCAAACTATATAATTTGAAAAAAAGTCTGTGTGGGGAGGGAGCGATACCTTTTTTCTACCGCCAATGGTTGCCAGGTTAGTAGCAGGTTGTTGTCTATTTCTTATTGAATGCTACCAAAGGAAATTAGGATTGTTTTCCTTACTTTTAGGTGTGTCTCTCCTTGCACAAGGATCAACCTCCTTACAACTGGATGCAACAGAACGTTTGACCATGACGTTTTGCTCGAGATAGAAATTTTCACGACTTGCAGTGGACATTTTCAAATATGCTGAAAAAGTTATACATTATAAAATTTAAATGGTGATTTTTATAACGAGTACTCGTCGAATATGTGGAGGGAGAGGGAGGATGAGGGGAGAAGTGACAAAATATATGATCTAAAAAAGTGAGGTTATCTCTATCATCCGACACCAGTTTCCGTCACAACAGGCTTTGAGTCATTAAGCTGGACACTTGAACAACTTATTATGTATTTATGTATTGGGGTTTAACGACACTTTCGACACCCATGATGACCTCGTATCGACTGTTTTACGGGTGGAGGAAGCCGGAGCACCCCGAGAAAACCACCGAGCAACAACGTACTAACTCCGCGAAAACAGGGTTAGAATTCGTTGAAGACAATTGCACCATCGACGTGCAGTACGTCTTAGTACACAGCGCCACCTCGCCCCCACGTGGGTAATCAGGATGAAGTGCCTTGCCCAAGGACACAACGCAGTATCCCTGGCGCTGATCGAATCGTGGTCCCTTAGGTTCAAAGTTCAATGCCGTAACTACTGAGCCACCGCTCACCCAAAACAATTCGTATCAAACTGGTTATATTATAATATAAGCAGAAGCAGGGCGGCTCTTCTTGTGCATGCACATGCATTCACTCAGAATAACCACGAACCACTTGGGCCTAATTTCTTTACCAGTAACAGTCGTATTTGAATAATCCATGTTGTAAATATATCCGACATTCATTCACATCCTATATATAATGGTAAACACGGATGATGTATTTGTTTTCAAATGCATTCAAGGGCGCCGAAAGTATCTGACGGCAAAGGGGGGGGGGGGGGGGGGTGTGGTCAGGGGAATCAAATTAGGCTCTCCACCTCTGGGTATGAACTAACTCCGAGACTATATACATGTATATATACCCCTTCCCTCACATTTGTTTCTATAGACTTGCTACACATTCAGTCAGTTCGGTCTATTTCTTTTATTTCTTCTACCTCAACCATCATCCAACCCATAACTTACCTTCGAGTTGAAAAAGAGTCGCGGTTACCCGTAGAAAGAAAAACTGGACCAAATCATGATTAGACCATAGCATACGCACACTAAAAGAGTGGCTATCGCGTATTGGTACATTTGCGGATATACATTACAATATTTGGCGTGACACGCACGGTCGTTATCAGATATTTCAGTGGCATAGTATATATATATATATATATCTCTCTCTCTCCCTAGACACACCATCACCATTGTTTGTAGTGTGTCATTCGAGGTTTAAATTGGTCACATCATACCACAAGATCGGTGAATCGTAAATGACGTAAAACCTATTTACGCAACCAACAGTGCATGATGATGACATTACAACCGTCGAAGAAGTTCCCGGTTGTCGACGGTCGACGGTCCCCATTTAGTGTGGAAGTTTCCACGATTGTAAGCGATCAATATCCCCACACCATACACAGACACGCACTCACCTTTTGTCGCATGCATGAAGACCTGAGAATTGAGGCAATGACATTTTTGTGAATTTATTTCTGATTTTTTTTTAGCATTTAGACCAAATGTGGTAGTTCCCGCCGTCTAGGACATTTCTGACGCCATTATTGTATTAGACGTATCGTGGCCGATATTTTCCGTAATGAGCTATTTGATGGAGATTATGTGATAAATAACGATTGTGCTAATGTTGGACACCTACTGGCAATAGTTGAACAATCATTGAACTCATCCGAGTCGATATTTAGGATCGACCAGGCTCTACCTGTCTAATTCTGTTCGGAATTACTTTTTTGTGGAAATTTACACGCAGATGACGGTTGAACGGTTCTTGTAATGTGATGGCTAAAATAATTTAGATGTGACTAGCGGCAGCGGCTCCTGTCGGCGGCGGCTTCTGTCGAAGGCGGCTCCTGTCGGCGGCTTCGGGTCTAATAGCTCGTGCCTTATGAATGTTGATGCGTCATCATTTATACTCATCTGTTCACTGACCCCACCCCAAAATCTATGATTCTGCAAAGAGTAAAGGTTTTTCCAATATTAAATGAATTGGTGTTGATGAAAGATGAAGATTAACACGAGCAATGAAATTGTTTTCGTCTGTAGACAAATAATAATATCAACGTCGGACTTGCTTTGTTTTTACACTCAAAGTTCAACCAATACGACTGTGATATGGGCGGACCGGGATGATAACTGTATTGAAGGGAATTCCGATCCCTCATGACAATCCTACTGATCAACGACTCCGGGGGCGGCCTCTCGAGATATCCTGGGACCTTTTAATCAATTTGCTATAAGAGCCTGAGTAGGTCCAACTCCATAACAACACACATGTTATGTTAATATCCGATACCCGGTCTGGTTAGATTCTGCTGCCAAAATGAATTTTGTTTTTTTGTTGTGTCAATGATGATATGCTAAATTGAATGATATGAGATACCATTTTTAATGCGCATCTTCAGCCGCCATCTTGGATTCCAAAATGGCCTCCATTTTGAAACTGTTTCGGAAAAATACTTTGTTTTCCTGATTACTGAGAACTGTTTTATGAGGTAAATGGCTGTTTTCTATTATGTCGACGAGAGGAAAACCTTTTTAAAATCCTACTTCATGACAATTTATCTTAATCTAAAAGTGGCGGTCATTCTGAATAAAAATAGAAATTAATTTAAGGAGCATTGTGATCAATGCACCTTCTTCTGCAGCTGATTTCAGGATACTACGAGCGGATTACTACAAACACACCGCGACGTGGCTTGTCCCCGCAGATAAAATAATATTTATGTGAAAAAGCATAAAAGGTAGACGTAAAGTGCCAGTTGAGTTTTACTCAAAACCCCATTGGGAGAAATTGTGATTCTATCTCATTTTGTTTTTCATGGAACTCCATTGGTATTGTCTGCATGGAAACTACCCTATGGTATATTTGCCGTAATCCATTTGTGTTATTACTTATGTGTACGGTGGCTGATGTAGGACACTCAAATGTTTATTTTTATCTCGTTATAACGAGATACGATCTCGTTATAACGAGAAAACATCTCGTTATAACGAGATACTATCTCGTTATAACGAGAAAACATCTCGAGATGTTTTCTCGTTATAACGAGATCTTATCTCGTTATAACGAGATCGTATCTCGTTATAACGAGATAAAAATAAATATTTGAGTGTCCTAAATCAGCCACCGTATATGCGACATGCTATTGTAATTTTTTTATGTTTGAGGTAAAAAGAAAAAAATGTTTAAATACTGTTTTTTTTAATTTTTTGCAAGCACATTCAACGAAATCATATCATGTGACCCCCTCATTGGAACGATCTTGATGAGCTCGTTCCAATGACAGATCACATCATATTAGGAATCATCATCATGGCCACCATACCTACCTTATCTGTAACCAGACAGACTGAAGAAAGTGTTTCATATGCTTAAAAATTAGATGGTCAACAGTCCCGCATTGGAAGTGTTGCCCCTTTGTTTAGGAGATCCCCGATTGATCATGGTGGGCTCTATACAGTTTTTTGTCTTACTCGAAAACCACGACAACACTTGATTTTGACCTATATGAGACGCTACAATTCTCTACAGGAAATACTGGGGTTTAATATATTTCCGGTTTTCTATAGAAACGGGAACGGTAAAGAAATTGCTCTCAAAACGAGGAACCGGCAAATGTCCTGGATAATACCAATTAAATTTACGAGAGTAACACGGCGTATTTATTATCGTGAAAATGAACATATTGTTTTGGCAATCAGCCATTTCCAAACAGAAAAGTTTGCACGTTCTTTAAAATATTTTGTCTCGTTTGTTTGACACAAGCATGCTCTGCTATAGGTTCCAATATAAAAATAATGAATATTCACAGTCATTTCGGCTGAGTGAAGAGGAGATTTCACCGGTATAGCCGGTGACATCTTCACAATCCCCTGTGCTTTGGTATGCCACAGCGACTGATATCATTGCAACTTTCCACAGCATAACCTGATACCAACTGCATTTTACTATATTTACTCCTCTGTTTGTTTTTGTTATAGGTATGTTTACAACTGATGGGCAGTTGTGGGCTTCAAGTGCGTTTGCAAGATCGTTCATGCAATCATTCCAGCTCTGCCTGCCAGTGGGAGCTATTACCTCACCTCTAGTGATTGCGCCGTTTCTGTCTAGCGATCCTTCTGAAAATATTTCAACAAACTCGACCCGAGAGATAGCAACAATGAACAAAACAACAGTTTCTTATCAGGCATTTAATGATAGTTCTTCCACAGCGTCCATACTCTTTGTGCAGAATTACGGATTCAACAGCTCGTTTATATCTTCAAATGAAACAAACACATCAGTCCACGGAGTCGATGGAACAGCAACAGATCAAAAACTAATCATACCATTTTCTATTTCTGGATGTATGATTCTTGTTGTAACATTTCTGTTCCTTTTTGAATTTTTCCGAAATCCACGTCTAAAGACAGCAGTGAAAAAACATGAGGTGGTCCAATCAAATAACACTAAAAAGAAGCAGTCGACAACACTGGTTGTAAATTTAATAACACTGTATCTGATTGGCCAGCTTTCCTTTTTTACCAAAGGTTTGGAAAATTCTTTCACACAGTTTTTTCCTTTATTTCTACAGAGGAAAATGAAGTGGAATAAAGTTCTAAGTTCAGATATAATGTCAGTATATTGGGGACTATACACCTTTGGAAGATTAATTGGAATCTTTATATCTTATTATGTGAAGTCTTCAACATACTTATTTATTGATAGCGCGTTTGTGATATTGTCCCTGGTAGTTCTGTTGGTGGGAGCGATTTTTGAAATCCACCATTTAATGTGGTTGTCTGCCGCTTTGGTTGGAATTGGATTTTCAGCGCTCTTACCGTGCATAATATCCTGGAGTCACAGTGAAATTCTGTCGACAAGCGGGAAACATAATTCCTATCTTATAGTTTCAAGCTCTATAGGGAGTATTGTGCTACCAGTTGTTATAGGTAATCTTGTTGACATTGATTACCTGTGGTATGTGTACATTATATTAATTTCAAGTATCCTCTTCTTGGTAATTCATTCTTGCTTATATGTGTTTGCACGGAGGAAGCTAACACCGAACAAATGTTTAGAGGACATAGTCATAGCTGACAAAGACAGAGAGGTAGCCGAAATGACAGAATGAGACTTTGGAATAAGTTGTGATTGCATTGCTACAATTCAATTGATGGTGGATGTTAGCAGGGACATGAGCTCGACAGAGAAAAGCTTTGTTTTTGTGCTATTTCCTTCTTTACTGTTTAGGCTAAGACGCGGTTGGGGGGGGGGGGGGGGGTCTAGTATATTTTGATCTCACCCATCAAGCACACTCCAACACACTCAGTCGTGTTTTTTTTTTAAATAAAGCTCTATATAAACTCACCAGCAGGCCTAGATATGGTTATAACAAGGTACATGTGACACATACGAGTGGGAGTGGGGAAGATCGAACCCAACGCACCCAATTTTCCATAACTTAAATTTCACACAATCACCGGGACCAGGTGACTCGGTACCAATTATAGCCAGTAATAGCTTCTGTGTGTGTCTTCTGGGAGCCGTTATAAACTGGCGTCCCTTTTTCAAATTTTGAGTCTGAATCAAACTGACAAAACGTGGCTGCGAAAACACCGTTGTTATTTCACGACCCATATGCAAAAAATCTACTAGGGGACCACACTGACCTTCCATTTCCAAAAGCGAGGTTCCTGGACTTCGCCGAAAAGAATGGGATACACCTCTCCTGATCATCCCTAACTAGCCGCCAAGTGCGTCGGATGTGGCAGCATTGACCCCTGATGTTGGATTAAAATATGGCGCCCTCACCACCCTAACACTGAATCCTGATTCCGCACCGACAGAGCAAGCGAAAATATATTCTATCTCTCATTTCACATTTCTAATTGAACACTAATAATGTCTAGCACACATCTAGCCTATAACATAGTATCACCAGGAACAGTCTGTAGCTGTGTTATGATGCCGTAGACTAATCGCCTCCCGAGTTTCAATGTGCCAGTAGGAACTTATGGGACGTGATGGTACGTCGGTGCTCATTGTCCAGTTTCATGATTGTTCTACTTGAAATTTGGGGGCACTGGCCTTTTTTGTACTCATAAACATATTAACCCTTTGAAACTGTGAGCATGCATTTCAGGCCCAGGAATATGATACACAAGCATTAATACTGAATTTTAACATGAACAGCATAATGCAGTTGTAGACACTGACATTTGGTGATATAGAAACCCCCAAAGCGACGGCACTTGTAACAAGTCATTTTTGAATTTGGTGATCTGGAAACTCCTAAAGAGACATCATTCGTTCGAAATGACGTCTCTAAAAGCATGTTTTGGGATTCGACTACATTGTTATTACAAGATTGATGGTATGTTGCAGTTAACGCTTGACAATGAAAGCTATTTTTTTGTTCGGCATAATAAAATAATTAGAATAAATAAGCGAAGCTGCTTCAGGTTTTATTTCAGAAATCACACAAACTCAGGTACTATCGACCGATAGAACATGAAAAGAAACGTTCTAATACTATATAAGTATTCCTCATGTTAACCACTCGGAAACTACTTAATCTTTCAGCTGGGTGTCGCATATCTGTACCCTCCCACTAATGTCCGATAGAAATGTCTTTAAACATTATCTAGTGGCAGCATGCGCTGTTGTGGTGTTTGGGTGGAAATAGCGTTCAGCTCTTTCCAGCCAAGGAACACACATCCGGACCTCATGGGACTTACTTTATTGACAAAAGATCAAAGCTGATAATTTTGTGTATAACTGTACTCTGCCTGTGGCTATTTTCAGTAAAGCTAAAATGAAGTGGACCACCTCTCCTATATATTATTGATAAGACTGAGATTATTTACTTTTTTATTCTTCTTTGTATAATGAATGGGAGAGTCATATGTGGATGAACTTCACTCTTTCCAGTCACCACAGTGACCCCCCTCTCCCCCTCCCACATGTATTGGAACCCAATCTTTAAAACCAGGTATTTCTAACAAACAACCTAATCATGTATTTCCTGATTGATTAATGTCTGATTTTGTTTACGATGATTGGCTGGAAAGCGTCATAAATTCATACCGGTCTGTATTTAGATGATTGGAGTTCACCCTCGCATCGGTTGTATGAATTCGCTCACAAATTATCCATGGTGTGATTTGTACTGAATTATGTGATAAGTAGTTTTCTCCACTTACTGGGTCATATTGATCAGCAGCTCCAAAACTAATAAACATCTTTTAAAGGGAAAAACGTGCAACCAGTGCTGCAGCTGCCCACAGTAGCAAAAGCGTTCACTCACTATTCATTTAGTGTCTGGACACAGCAAAGCGACTGCACAAGGTTCCCCCTCAAACAATCTTTTCCTTCCAGATGGGCAGAATTTGGAAGTGACAAATTTGGTTTTATTTGGTGCCCATGCCACCCGGTATATTGTCACAATATCGTCAATCCATAATTTATGAAGACAAGCATGAGAACTGCCCTCAAATTTTCAGTTGATGGACCACCGTCTTAATTCGGTAGCCCACCAGTAAGCGGCTTCTTGCTGTCCTTTAGCTTTGACCAAAAAGGTGAATTTTTTACCGAGAGGAAAACGCAACCCATGGATGCGTTACAGTTTCCTGGCTTCGCAATTTTACATTACTTTTGCAAATCTAAATTCAAATAAACTCAAATAAAATCATTCAAGCTTTCTGCTTATCAAGAAAGAGCCCCGAATCCGAACTTTTCATTATCCAAGGAGAGTTGGTGTCGGTTCTTATGTTCTTATGACACCTGGTTGGAGAAAGCCTCTGGCTCTCGCTAGTCAGGTGTGGTAAGGCACATCACCCCCTCCATATCCTGGAGTGGTTCGAAAGCTATCTGAAAACCCACCAACAACGAGTAATAATAAATTCTGCTTATTTTGACTATCTTCCCGTTGAGTGTGGAGTACCACCGGGATCGCCGCTGGGACCGCTACTCTTTTTGATTTACATCAATGACATTTCTGAATATATGTCCTCTGCAGATTCGTGTAAGCTGTTCGCAGATGACACGTGTATAACAAAGAACAACTCTGATCTCGACCAGCTCAGTACAGATATGAACCTTGAACTTAATATTGTATTAGAATGGGGATCTCACAACTGAATATACACACCTCGGATAAACATTACAAGCTTACTTGAACTGGCATACACATATTTGCAACATATGCAAGAAAGCCAACTCTAGGCTTTACCAGTTGAGGAAACTTAAATTTACCCTGAGCAGAAAAACTCTTGAAATAATGTACAAGTCGTTTATACTTCCAATATTAGAGTATGCAGATGTAGTATGGGACGGAGCCCCCGATTACTTACTTTCTAGATAAAATACAAACGGAAGCTAGGAGGATAATAACTGGACCCACTAGGTCGGTACCGCCTTCGAAAGTATTATTCGAGCTCGGTTGGGAAACCCTAGAACAACGACTAAAATTGCCCCAGATGGCGACCTTCTTCAAAATTCTCCATGGTGATGCCCCGAACTACCTCCAAAGGTAAAATTTCAAAATTCCTCTGATGCATATTGAATTATTGAAAAATTCTTTCATCCCATCTTGTATCTCAGAGGGGAACTCACTTCCCATTGAAATAAAGAACCTGGAGTCTTTAAGTGAATTTACTGAATTTTTCAAAAGTGAGGTATGTAGGCCACCATCGCATTTTGGGTTAGGTTCAAGAAAGATGAATATACTGCATTGCAGACTGCGTAATGCATGCAGGGATTTAAATTTTGACAAATTTCAAAATTATATTCATGACACACCAAACTGCTCATGTGGCAACGGGGAAGAAAGCGCATCACCCTACTTTTTTTGTCTGCCCAAGGTATTCCAATCAAAGATTAATACTGCAACAGGACCTGGTCAACATCACAATTAATTCTGTTACGGATATCCTTTAAGGTATCCCTAACATGCCCGCATGTGCAAATGGCCAGTCTGCTCCGGGTAATACAAAAGTATATCAAAGCAACCAATCGATTCAATACTTTTGAGAATATTCATTCAGGTAGGTAGTTAGTTCCATGTTTCCAGGCCCCGGATAATAATGTAGTGCTGGTCTCCTGTGGTGAAACAGTTCCGCTTCATTGGAAAAATATGCTCTGGTAGCCAGTGAGTGGGGTGCAAGTCGTCTAAAGTGATTGACATAATTGACCCTTTGCCAAATGTATTGGCCGAAACCTGCCAGCGCTATTCACAAAAATCACCAAATTTCATTCTTTTTTTTTCTTTGGATCAAAATATAGCTTGGGTCCCCTCATTGAAGCGAGCTCTTTGAGCTCGTTACAGTGAGGGATCATGAGCTGTGTTTTGGCACAGAGTATGGAAAAGGGATAGTTATTCAAGGGGTTTATTTGCAGGTTTCCCCCTGTCTTTCTTGTTGGGTAAAGTGTTAACAACGATTGGAGAAACTTGACTATGCCATACCGTGTTTATGGAATAGCTACTGACCTGCTGAAACTGACCATTTTATCTTACTGTCACGTGAGAACCATAGGGTTTTATCTTGGAAGAAAGCGCATTGTGGTTGTCACATGACGAAATGTCGTTAGGCGTAGCTTACCTACTTCATTTATATGTGATGATAAAACATCGCACGCACCTTGCAGTGTTAAATATGGGGCCAATATCTACATTTTGTTTAACAGAACTTCATTGGTCTTGAACACATCTTTGTGTTTGAATGGTACCATACCAAGGAGGAGGACATGCCACCACTCATGTATATCAGGCTCTTCTATGACCGTGCCCCCATCCCCAGAACAATATACTTGGACAATTACCACACTGCGTTCTGCTGCTTTCCTCTTGATACTTTCTGGCCGTCACTTGTTTTGCAAATTTACTTTCGAGTCACTTTCTGTGTCAGGCTGATCACCCTTGATAGTTTTTCTTAATTCTTTCTTTTGGTTGCAATACAGTTTTTTTTAACGTTGGCAACAGTACAAATCGTTTGCCCTCTCCCCACCTCATCAAGACAATGTGGGCAAAAACAACCCTATATCCATGTAGTTTATCACTTCTTGAAAAAATTCAGTGAAACAAAATATACGTTGGTATGTGATTTTTGCTGTTTAATTTGGTGACTCCTATATAGGTTATCCGTCAGAGGCGAGGGGGAGGGGTGGGTTGTGAAGGCATTTATGTCAACAACATTAGTAATTGTCCAAGAACATTGTTCTGAGCTGCCGCAATTGGATTGCGTCTGTTGTGTCTAACATAGAGAGTAATCGCTTGACTGGACTGGTCACGTGAAATAATTCATGAGAGGTGAGGGACGTAGTACAAACACGAGTGCGCGAATGGGCTCTAGTGTTTGGCAATATAATCCCTCGCCTCGAATTGGATTGCTTTGAAACCTGGTATGCTTGTTTAGGGTGACCTCTAAATGGGAGCTATCGAATTTCTTCAATTTCCGTCAAAAAATGTTGCCACGGCCAACGTTCTTAGAACTTAGTTTAGTCAGACCTCAATATTTCCCGTTGGCACACCCTACAGGGCACATTTATGATCGGATTGCTTTGAAACCTAGTATGCTTGTTTAGGGTGACCTCTAGATGGGAGCTATCGATTTTCTTCAATTTCCGTCAAAGAATGGTGCCGCGGGCAACGTTCTTAGAACTTAGTTTAGTCAGAAGACCACAATATTTCCCTTTGGCACACCCTACAGGGCACATTTATGATCGGATTCCTTTGAAACCTGGCATGCTTGTTTGGGGTGGCCTCTAGATGGGAGCTATTGATTTTCTTCAATTTCCGTCAAAAAATGTTGCCGCGGCCAACGTTCTTAGAACTCAGTTTAGTCAGACCACAATATTTCACTTTGGCACACTCTACAGGGCACATTTATGATTGGATTGCTTTGAAACCTGGTATGCTTATTTAGGGTGACCTCTAGATGGGAGCTATCGATTTTCTTCAATTTCCGTCAAACAATGTTGCCACGGCCAACGTTCTTAAAACTTAGTTTAGTCAGACCACAATATTTCCCTTTGGCACACCCTACAGGGCACATTTATGATTGAATTGCTTTGAAACCTGGTATGCTTATTTGGGGTGACCTCTAGATGGGAGCTGTCGATTGTTTTCCATTTCCGTCAAAAAATGTTGCCGCGGCCAACATTCTTAGAACTTAGAACCTCTAGATGGGAGCTAGCGATTTTCTTTAATTTCCTTCAAAAAAATTTGCCATGGCCAACGTTCTTAGAACTTAGTTTAGTCAGACCTCAATATTTCCCTTTGGCACACCCCACAGGACACATTTATGATCGGATTGCTTTGAAACCTGGTATGCATGTTTGGGGAGACCTCTAGATGGGAGCTGTCGATTTTCTTCAATTCCCGTCAAAAGACGTTGCCGCTGCCAACGTTCTTAGAACTTAGTTTAGTCAGACCTCAATATTTCCCTTTGGCACACGCTACAGGGCACATTTATTAGCTCAACTTGACAACGTCAGGCTGAGCTATTGCCATCACTTTCGTCCGTCGGCGTGCGTTAGTACGTACGTCCACAATTTCCTTTGGTACATCTCAAAGGTCTCATTTATGATCAGATCGCTTTGAAACTTCTATGCTTGTTTGGGGTGACCTCTAGATGGGAGCTATCGATCTTCTTCAATTGCCGTCAAAAAATGTTGCCGCTGTCAACATTCTTAGTCTTTAGTCAGACCTCAATTTGTCCCTTTGGCACACCCTACAGGACACATTTATGATTGGATTGCTTTGAAACCTGGCATGCTTGTTTTGAGTGACCTCTAGATGGGAGCGATCGATTTTCTTCCATTTCCGTCGAAAAATGTTGCCGCCGACAACGACCTTTGAACTTTGTTTAGTCAGGTATAATTTTTTAGCTCAACTTGCCCTTGACAAAGTCAAGCTGAGCTATTGCCATCACTTCTCGTCCGTCGGCGTACATACGTACTTTAGTGCGTACGTCCACAATTTCCTTTGGCACACCTCACAGGTCGCATTGATGTTCAGATCGCTTTGAAACTTGGTATGCTTCTTTGGGGTGACCTTTAGGTGGAAGCTATCGATTTTCTTGAATTTCCGTCAAAAAATGTTGCCGCGGCCAACGTTCTTAGAACTTAGTTTAGTCAGACCTCAATATTTCCTTTTGGCACACCATACAGGGCACATTTATGATTGGATTTCTTTGAAACCTGGCATGCTTGTTTGGGGTGACCTCTATATGGGAGGTGTCGATTTTCTTCCATTTCCGTCCGTCAAAAAATGTTGCCGCTGGCAACAATCTTTGAACTTAACTTAGTCAAGCATCAATATATTCCTTTGGAATGCCCTACAGGGCACATTTATGATCAGATCGGTTTGAAACTTTGTATGCTTGTTTGGGGTTACCTCTAGATGGGAGCTATCGATTTTCTTCGATTTCCGTCAAAACATGTTGCCACTGGCAATGACCTTCGATGAACTTAGTAAAAACTCAGTGCAGTTAAGCATCAATATTTCCCTTTGATACACCCTACAGGTCACATTTATGATTGGATCACTTGCACACTTGGAGTGCTTGTGTGAAATGACATCTATATGGGAGCTGTCGATTTTCTTCCATTTCTGTCAAAAAATGTTGCCGCTGACCTTTGAACTTAGTTTAGTCAGACCTCAATATTTCCCTTTAACACACCCTTCAGGGCACATTTATGATCTTATCACTTTGAAACTTGGTATGTGTGTTCGGGGTGACCTCTAGATGTGAGCTATTTCTTTTTTTTCATTTCCATAAACAATTATTGTCGTTATCATCAGCCTTTGAACTTACTGCATTTGTGCATCAACTTATCCCTTTTTCACTCTCTGCAGGGTATATTTATGAATTTCCATACCCCCCCCCCCCCAAAAAAAAAAAAAAAACAACATTGCCACAAGCAATGGCCTTCTACTTGGTACATTTGTGCATTAACATCTTCCTTTGGCATGCCTCAGTGGGCACAATCATTATCAGGTTGTTTTGAAACTTTGTATGCTTATGCAGGGTGACAAAAATAGGAGCTATTGATTTTCTTTTCATTTCCATCAAAAACTGTTGCTGTTAGCAACAATCTTTGATTTTATTGCATTTGTGCATCAACATTCTTTGACATGGCCTGCAGGCCACTTTTATCATAGGATTGTTTTTAAACTTGTTGTGCTCATTAGGCAAGACCTTTAAATAAGAGCATTCATTTCTGTGAAAAAAGTTGCCATTTACAATAACCTCTGAACATACTGCATTTGTGTATCAACAGTCTTACAGATTACATTTAAAAATGCATAGATTACTCTGACGTTGTGCACACACAATGCTGTTATGTTGAAATTTCATCAAATAAGATTGGTACTAGTGATCTTCAATTTTGCTTTTCATTTATTACTTACCAAGTTCAAGTTTGTCAAGTTGTGCTACAGTGTCATTGACACTTTCACTATCTTCGCTCACACATTTTTCATAGGACAGTTCTCACCAATATTTTATATTTTTTTCAAAACAACCACTTTAACATTTTATTCACACTTCCGATCTCACTTCATTAACTGCCTACTTGATAAATCAGGAACTTTTATCCTCCGTTAAAAGTTCGAGTGCAGACCGATAGGCATTTTGTACATTTTTCCCTTTTAACCCTTTACCTAACCTGAAAAGCAGACGACACTTGCAAAAATAATTCTTGAATAACTAATTTTTTTCATTTTTTTGTCTCAGAAACATGGGTTATGACCCCTCGTTGGAACGAGCTCGACGAGCTCGTTCCAACGAGGGGTCATAACCTATGTTTTTGAGACAAAAAATGAAAAAAAATAATGCAAATTAATTGGCGATTTTTTAGAATAGCTCTGGCCGGTTTTGGCCGTTACGTTAGGTAAAGGGTTAAATGATTCAAACAACAAAATTTATTGAATTCTTTTCTCCTCAACCTGTCACCATCTTGTTACAATAATACAACAACAGAGTAAGAATATAAACTTCCAAAATCATAAAATAATATCAGAGGAATAAGCACTGAAAACATTAACCCTTCCATTTTTCTCAAAATAAAACTGAAAAATGTACTTTTGTATCATAAAGTGTTTGCATGAAGTACAATTCATAGTAGAAGTAAAGCATATGACAGAAGCACACTCTTATATGATATTATATCTCACGTGACTTCCTTGCATTCTGATTGGCTGAAAGATGATACCCTATTTCGTGTAGTTTGCATCCACAGAACTGACCAGGCACTACACCCAGGCACTACACGTTTTCTATTTTTAGCACGCTACTATATCAGTTTTCTTTTCATACTGGGCGAATAAAACTGATCAGGCTAAATTTAAAAATCGATTCACAGCGGCACAACATCCACAAAACGACCCGGAAAGAAATCTTTGTGGAAAAATGTATCGCTTTTCCATTGTTGAAGTCACATTTTTCGAGGCGTTCATTTTATTCCTTGAGAAGATGATCCATATCTCGTTTCGAAGAGAATGATCCACACCTGGGTCCAACTTTCATGAGAACGCGTCCGGATATGAAAAATCGTTTGTTTCGCTGCTCATATTATTTCGCTATTTAATTGTATGTTTTGGGCAGTAAACGAATAAATAATGGAATTCAATTGAATCTTCGGAGTTTGTATCCCGTGCTGACCCATTCGGTAATGTATATGTGTGACAAATGTGTGGAAATTATCAAACTGTGTTGTCAAATTTCAAAAATTTTAGTTTTCATTCGCGAGTTGCGCGATTCTAGAATACACAGTTCTGTTTGGGGGAAATGTTTTGTTTACCCTTGCCGACCGATTCAAAATCTGTCTTCTGCTCATATCAATAATCCAAGTTAGTCGTGTTTTGGAAGAAGAAAATGTTTTTTAAAAACTACATGGCATTTGTTTCTATATAACGCTGGTTGGTAGGGCTGATACCTTGGTAATAGATTAACAAATCGGACAGATGTTTTTCTTGATGGGTGTTCGATATAATATAAGTATTAGTGCATGTCTTGTCGTTGACTACGCCCATATAGTGCCCAGTGAGGTGGTGTAGTTCCCTCCGCTTCGCGGCGGAAACTACACCACCTCACTGGGCACTATATGGGTGTAGTCAACTCCAAGCCATGCACTATTCCTTAAAAATGACCTCAATGAAAAAGAAACAAACGATCAAGCAGCGATGGCTGCTACCAACTTAGCGAAAATGCTCACACCCAACCCATTGGTGTCCTTATATTTCAATTCTAGTGACCGAATCTCCAACTGCTTCCCCCACATGTGCAGTGCGCAGAGATAACAACCAACTTGAAAAATTAATAAATCATACTTTTGGGTGATACAAACACTGCCAAAATGAGATGAAAGAGGAAAGTGCCCCTGGTTTTGTACTGCAACCAGATTAAGAACTGATGTACAATATGCTCATTGGGATGAACCAACCTGTTCTAAATTAAATATGTTAGTACTAACTACATCAGACATTCGGTAGTACCCATGGCTGCCCAATTTTCAAATTAAATTGATCAGGAGAGATGAAACTTGGTGGGTGGGGATAAAAAATGAATTTTCCAAAATAAATCCAAAATTGAGTTTTGAGTCTCACAATTCTGTACAATATCACAGCTCTTCTTCATTTAAAACTTTGGACTCTGATAGAATATGCCATACCAGTTCAAAGCCAACATCTGATAGAGTCTTTATTCGTTAACTGGAGGGAGACCAATCAATATTTTCAACGTGCAGCCTTATTTCTATAATTATTTTCACGAGCTTCTCCCATTCGATTCCCTTCGGTTTATTCCGATTCTCGTCATAAGGTCCCAGGTTGTTTAAAGGAGTAAAATGTCCACAAAAAATACATTCTTCACCGGAAAAATCCTGCCACACGGTTTGAAATGTAAATACGTCCCTTAACTGGTTGAGTGCTAAAAGCCACTATCAGGGCTTTCCGAAAAATGAGAGTATCCAAACAAAAGCCAACATTTTTCTTACACACTTTTCATATTCAGTCAAAAGCAAATAATATTTTGTTTATATAAATTTGTTTTATTACAAATTTGCCTCTAGACACTCTACAATAATTTGTAATAAAACAAATTTTGAATAACAAATTGAGACCACCAAAAATAATCTACTCCTCAAACAATTAAAAAATAAAGTTACTTTCATGTTCAACGTTTGACATTCGCCTGCAGTTGGTTTCAAGCTCGGCGTTTGACATTCTCTTTTATTCAGTTTCACATTCGGCGTTTGTCATTCATTTACCACCATTCGCCTCAAGTCAATTTCACGTCCGTGAAAATATTTTTATCAGATCCACCAATTTCTAAGAGGTGAATGTCTTGATATCCTCATTTTCTCTTCTACCAGTTTTTTTTCCTACACGGAATTTTAACAGCGACACATTCATAAATCTCGAGGTGTTTTTCATCACCTGACTTCCGTTAGAGCTGTTTCTGTAATTTTTAATTTTCTGCCAAAACGGCCGAAATGTACCAAAATGGCACACTTTTCCCAAATTCTCAAAACTTTTCTGTTACATCTCGTTCAACATTTCCCCAATTCAATATAATAACGTGATGCAACTGAAAGGGTCAGTGGCGTAGTCATGAGACTGGGGGGGGGGGGGGGGGGGGGGGGGGGGGGGGAGGGGGGAATTTTAGTCGTGCCCCCTCCTAATTATTGATGCTTTTCACAACTTATAAATTATGGACACAAATGGTCTCAGAGTCTAGGAAATTGCGTTTTATTTGTCTCGAATTGCAATTTTTCTCCCGAGGGAAGCCCCCGTCCAGCAAGAGCGGATGTCCCCCACTTGTGCTCGGCTCTATCTCGCCACTATGTTGCTCGGATGATGCTGCGCTTCCTATTCTGTATGCCCCTAGCAGTTCTTCGATCTCACGTAGCGGCTACCCCCTTCGTAGGGGGGGTACGTTCCGATCGCTGAACTAGCCCCCTTAGATATTAGTCTTGCCCCCTAACTTTGATATCCTGTCTACGCGTCTGAAAAGAGTGGACAGTATTATACGCATTAACTCATGTTGGCCAGAATCCCCCTCCACCCCCCCCCCCCCCCCCCCCGAGAAAAAACTGTGTCTTTTGCCAAATATCGGCTAACATTTGCATGTAGGCTTTCCTATCTAGGAACTTTAAAGTAGACTGATTCAGCAACCATTTTAGAATTAGGTCATATGACACCTCTTCGTGTTAGAAACCATACACAAGTTTCAACTGCTTGAATAGGAAATATCGCTTACATTGGTTACATTCTCTTTATCAGTCTGGAAAGGATTAATTCAAAACGCTTTGCATTTCTACTCTGTTCAGAATATATACTGAATATCTTTGCTGTCGTATGTTTTGTAAAGCTTAAACAATAGTGTTAAAACTAGAAGTCCTGTCATGAAATGCGTACAAATAGCACGTTGATACACGCGTTAATGTGCGCGTTATGACCCAATTAAAGCTATTATATTCTGTACATATGGCCTGTGCACAGTCAATGTTTCAGCCAATGGACCTCCGGGTAACCCGGAGGTCCATTGGCAGAAACATTGTATGTGTTTGCTATGAGTAACCAGGAGAACCTGCCGTGCTTTGGATGCCATTCGATATGGCAATTGCGCGCAATTCCAACGCGCAATTAAGCCTAGATAAGCGCACTATTCGTGACAGGACTTCTAGTTTTAACTTATCTGTCTTGTTTGCATGTAGAACAGTACTGCTGGTGAAACTTCATTATTCAGATATTTTCGTAGTTTTCTGTATTCTGTTGTCACAGACAGAAAAAAAGTAGCTTCATTTACTTTGCACTTGTGAACTCGGGCTTCTAGGTGCGACTTTTGAGGAATTTGGTTGCTGTGTCTTTCATATTTATTGAGGTAGGTCCAGAGGCGTAGCTAGGATTTCCTATGGGGGGGGGGGGGGGGGGTAATTTTTAGGGTTGCCAGGTCGATATATGCCACAAACATATCCGAAGGCCGTTGGCCTGAGGTTGGGTAGGCATGACTATCCCTGTTGGTGGGGGTTCGGGGGTCTTCCGAGAAAATTGTGAAAATTCAATACCCTCAGAGTGAATCGGAGACCCTCTGGTGCTTTATTTTTCCCCATTTTTTTCTTTTTTTGGGGGGGGGTGGGGCTCTGTAAATTTTAGATTAGCCCCCCCCCCCTGGCTACGACACTGTGGGCATGTTTTTGTGGGGGGGGGGGTCACGTTATGAGCCTTACAGCTTCTAGAATATTGAGTCATTTGAAGGTACACCAGGACGGTTTATCACTTAGGTTATAGAGGCAAAGTTTTGAAGAATTTAACTGAGAAATCCGTTATACTATCAATGATCTCTCACAAATCTTACGATGTAATAATTCCCGAACTTTGCAGACTATATGACGTCATCGACTTGAGATGTCCATTTTATATCCCTTTTTGATTAGCTTGTTATTCCATCACACGCTAGATTAAAGAAAAACAAAGAATGCAGGTGTTTAACCGGTATTTGAGAAATTGAGAGTCCCAAAATTTTCTTCAAAGTATGCAACGGACGTGACAACCGTTACTTATTCCTAGTTCCTTATTCGACATTCGTTATCAATCAATTTTATCGGTTGATAACGAATGTCGAATAAGGAACTTGAAATAAGCAACGATTGTAACTGCTGAAGAAGGTTATATACGATTGCAGACCTTTTGTCCCATATAATCAATCTACCTTTCGCAGTAGGTAGGGTACCAGACAGAATGAAGATAGACAAAATGATTCCTGTCTTTAAATCTGGAGATCCTCAACTTTTTACAAATGATCGCCCTTTCTGTATTATTCCAACATTCTCAAAAGTACTCGAAAAAGTAATGTACTCATGATTATACACTTTCCTCGGCGAACAGAACGCTATTTATAAGTATCAGTTTGAGTTTAGGAAGGGTAATTTAGTTTGGGCTTAGGAAGGGTCATTCGACTGTGCATCCCATTATGCATCTAATGAACAGTGTCGCAGAAGCAAATGATAAACTTCAAAGGATTGTACACTATCAATTTTTTTTAGATTTTCAAAAGCATTTGATACCATAAATCATTCAATTCTTTTGAAGAAACTTGAAAGCTACGGTATGAGAGGTTTAGCTAACTCCTGGTTCGAAGATTATCTAAGAAGCCGGTGTCAGTTTGTATCCTTCGTGAACAGCACATCGGAAGTTATGGACGTAACCATTGGTGTACCACAAGGTTCAGTTCTAGTCCGCCTTCTCTTTTTATTATACATTAACGACATCGACCACTCTACTCTACGTAAGGTGTTGTCTTTTGCAGACGATACCACGGCTCAGGCATCGAGTGGGAATCTACATACTCTATTAGATGAGACCAATACTGAACTCGATAAAATCAGTGAATGGTGCTCTGCAAATGGATTATGCCTGAATGCTAGTAAAACCAAATGTATGTTGTTACACTCGCAAAACGACTCGTATAATGCCGCCAATAAAACGATATCTTTGAACGACATAGACATTCCATTTGTTACCAACAGAGTTGAGGAAAACTCTCTCAATTTCCTAGCGGTCAACCTGGACGAAAATTTAAAGTTCAAACAACACACGTCTGCAGTTTGCTTAAAGATGGCCAGGGCAATATTTGCCCTTAATAGGGCATAAAGAACCCTTCCTATGAAAGCCCTGGAGATATTGTATCACTCACTGAGACATAGCCATATGTTGTATGGTATACTTATCTGGGGTCATGTGCCCTCAACCAGGAGAGTCTCAACACTGCAAAAAAGACTATCCGCATCATAACAAATCGAAAATATACCTCGCACACCGAACCTCTATTTAAAAACTGTGGAATACGGAAGTTTGAAGATTTGTATAAGTTACATGTGCATCTTTTTATGCATGACTGGTACCACAATAAACTTCCTATGTCGTTTGACAATACCTTCGAAATATACTCTAACCCTTTCGGAATGGAAACAAGGCAAACAGAAAATGTGCGCTCTTTCAAACCAAGAACTCGCTTCTTTGCTGATCTCTCGATTCATTCTTTCCCGAAAAGTTGGAATGATTTAAATCTCGAAGTAAGGCAATATAGCAGGCTTCTGTTTAAAAAGACAATAATCAATTCATTCTTGAATGGATATTCTTCTGACATTACTTGCATTAATCCATTATGTGACTCAGCATAAAGTGATCTCATCCTCCCAACTATCGCTATTTCTACAATTAATCCCAAATTTAAGACTTTTCAAATCACTATTTGTTTTTTCTGACTACCTTGGGCATTGTGTAAGTGGTCCTAATCCGAACATGGGGAAAGCTTCACAAAAAGCCTCTCTAAGGGTTCACCTATTGTGAATCAGGGAGGACAAAGAATTAAACGACTCTGATGTCAGGACAAGATAAATCATGTCTGGGAATGGCAGGAAGACAGCCTCTCTGGCTATGCCATTTCCATGCAGTGTACTCCTTTTTATTGTTATTTTTTATTTATGTAAATTGTACATGAGTATGCTGCAAAATAAAGTTTCATTTCATTTCATTTCATTTCATTGTAACGTCCCAGAGTATCAAATGTTTGAGGCGGATAGACAGTAGTATTGTTTAAATAATATCTGCAATATTGTTTTCGCTATTTAGCAGGTGATCCCGTCTTGCAACATGCAGGAACTTTCAATCTTTATTTCAAAGCATTAGTATATTTCAAGTTATGTGAATTTGAGGAGCGAAGACACATGAAACACTCGTTAAAAGTTCAGAAATGACAATAAATGAAAAAAAGAAGAAAACAGGTTTTATATTTTTGATACCTTTTAAAGACTAGATTTTTAGACTTTTATTTTTTGACCCAGTCGTTGTTCACGCCTGCAAACGCTTTCGGAGTAAATGCTACCTGATCGCCGAAAACGAAAGTAACGTAACAGGTAGAATAAAAATTGGAAATTAATAATCCAAAATTACTTTAGCAAGTACTTCATAAATTGAGTGTTCCGGTGTAACATGTATCGACTTATTGTCCAAGGGAGATAACTCCACGAAAAAAGTCTTATCTGTTTTCAGATTCACAAAGCATATTTCATTCACATCAAGCAAACATCAGAGAGACAAATTATCATTCTTTGAAGCATGAAGACAGATTCTAATGACAATCTGTTGCACATCACACGCCAGTACAAATGAATCACCATTTCATTCCGATGACGGGAAGAGAGATGAGAAACAAACTAAGTTCGATCAACCCAAGTGCGACTAATCACAATTCCACTCCTGACTCATGTTTGCCCCACAAAAACAGTAACAAATGAATAACATAAGGCCGTGCGGCGCTCCATTTATTGCGAGATGAACACAAACAAGAACGGATAAGTACATGTATTACATGACCGTAAAACACAATTGTAAAAGTCATATCGCCCAACGAGATCGTCATCATCTTTCATGAAACTTGACAGCTGCGAGCCACCCAACCAAAAAAAACCCCTTTGGGTAAACACTGGAGGTGCACCGACCCAGAATGCAGCAGTCAAAAGGTGTCGGGATTTTTAACAACAAACTTAAATTCCTAAGGATAATAACATAGATAACAAATGGCTTATCCCTTCCTTTACATACATGTATTTTGCCTTGTCGGACTTCCACCGTCCGTGCCGTTTAAACAAACGGTCAGCCACATGATTGTGAGCTGCGGATGTAGCTCCACCCTTTGAAACGAGATGTCTGTTTCATGGTCAACTTTTCTCGACATTCACATCGACTTACGAAAAGGTTATCTCCCCTGATTGCTAAGACTTGGCTGGCAAAAATTAACACTAATTGAATGGGGAATTTTAATATTTCTCAAAATTATATAAAACCTATGAAAGTTATATTCGCTATTCGCATCAATCCAGCGGCGTGAACCCCGTTCCTAGTTCCTAGTTCATCAATCCCTTAAGAACAAAAAACATGGTCTCAGTTGGTGATATCATCGAACGATTTCATTCGACCAATTTTTTTCTCACGTTGATTTAAAATGCTACTGTTATTTCCTGTATAATTCCATGTAAAATGATAGAAAATTGCATTTTCGTCAACTTTTAGCGGTTAAAATATATTTTTTGCTTCATATTAGCAATGCTGTGCGCATACCGGCATATAATATAGATATTGTCCTATCTAACCATATAAAAATATACAAGCTGACATTTGCCCATTTTTCCCTTTGATGTTAAAACCAAGAAAAATGGTATTGTAGTAACAACAGTTAAAACCGCAGTCCACAATATCAGATAGGTTTCCGCGTGAGTACAAATGAAAAGGTGCGATAACCCCTAAGCGTCTTAATTAATTTCTGGTCAACCAGTAAAAAACAATCCTCGTATAACTAAAAATTCATTTTTTGAAGGAATCACATCGTTCATCCGAAGACAGTCTTCGGAGCTTACATGGTCTTTGCAGTAGAACAGAGTAACCTAGCGGGTCTGCTCTCTGCGGTTTTTCAGGACCGAATTGTATTTGTGAGTCAGCACCTACTCGCTTTGCTCTGCGTGACGGCCACTGTGGCCAACTCTGGCAGCATGTCATTTCTCGTCGTAAGATCCTTTGAGGCGGAGTAGTCATCAATGGTGTGCCGGGTGGCTTTCCCATGGAACAGGTTAATGTTAGACCGCAAATAGTGGTGAAGCCGCTCTCTGGGGTCTGTGATGAAGATTTCTGTGTTTAACCTGATCCAGGAGCGGGCCTAGTAAGTTTTGTTATATCTGATCGTTGGGCAGCGGATCATTGTGCGTGTGTCCAGCAGGCTGCTTACGGAAACTGTTTTCCTGTAGCCGGTCTGGCAACAGATGCAACTGAGTAGAGATCAGTATATCGCTGAGACGTAGCGGCCATTCTAGTTATTAAGTTGGGCACCCGTGATCACATATAGATAGACGTTCAATGCTCCGGCATTTTCAGCGGCCTTGGTGATCTGGACTGTTGCACCCTCGCTCGCAGTTTCAATCCTCCGTGAATCCGGTCACAGTCGGTCGTCAGCATGTCAAAACTCATAAGGATTTTAGCAGTCAAGAACTCGGAGACATCCGCTAGAGCCAAATCTTTGCGACTATCGCCACCTCAGATGACGATTGTTGGTGGGCAAGGAGGCGTTGTTTTGCGACCTTATGGGCGGTGGGCTGGTAGGCGCGCAATCCCTATCTGTAGAGTTGGTTGGTTAACCCTTTACCTAACATGAAAAGCAGACGACACTTGCAAAAAAAATTCTTGAATAACTAATTTTTTTCATTTTTTGTCTCAAAAACATAGGTTATGACCCTTCGTTGGAACGAGCTCGACGAGCTCGTTCCAACTAGGGGTCATAACCTATGTTTTTGAGACAAAAAATGAAGATATTTTGAAAATTAATTGGCGATTTTTGAGAATAGCGCTGGCCGGTTTTGGCCGTTACGATGGGTAAAGGGTTAAACCCTCAATGGTAACCTCTACCTTTGTGATCTTGGATTTGTAGAAAGCTTCAGATTTCGCTGAGCTTGCCCCCCCACCCCCCCCCCCCCCCCCCCCCAAAAAAAAGCATCAGAATGCTTTTGATATCCACATCATGTCCCTCTTATCTTTGGCGAACTTGCGTTGTCTGGTGGTTCTGTCGCGGAGGGCAGCGATGTGTCCAGAGTACTGGTTACGAATCATTCTGGACAGGTCTGGCAGGGTTACCATGTCGTAGTCTTCGAAGGTCAGCTCAAACTCTAGGCTTCCACCGAGCACGCTCTGGTGAATGGCGTGTGATTCTTCAGGAGCTCGCAATCGAAGGAGAACATGGATGTGCCCTCACTGACGTAACGCTCTGCCATCTGTGGTAAAGTATTAGTGCTGCGCCTGGTAACAACGTATTTCGGGTCCTGTCTCTAGGGGTCGACGGTAGGGGCTCTGGCGGTAAGAGCCTTGTGGATTGCATAAAAATACCTGATAGCTACTACAAAGTCGGTGAGCTGAATGAGGAGGTATTTCAAATAGTCGCCGCTGAGCTGGGCCTTCATACACAGTACGGCCATCTACGAAATAAAACAGGCAGCAAGCCGGTGAAATTAAACACGCAGGGGCGTACCTTGGGGTTTACGAATGGTGGAATACTAGCAAACAGTACACAGGTGGGGGATGACCTTCCGAGGCTTATAATTTATTATGAACTCAGCGTCCATCTATCCGATATCAGTATCAAAGACAATATTCTCAACGAACAACCCAATATTCTACTAAAGGTAATGCTGGTGGAAAATGAGACAGAGGCAGGGTGGAGAGCTTCCCACATTTGTAACACAAAAAGCTCACCTCAGACCCCATCGACAAGTTCAAAATTCAGGTTTTAGATAAAGAAGTACAGGAGATGGATATAGACTACCTATCCGTCACGCTGGATATTCGAGAAAATGTCTGATAGTGGAGGAACAGGCAAACATGAGGGGAGGGCGTGCACTACCCTTCAACTACCGATCTTGGAGGTACATCCGGCTCCCGGAGTCCAGGAAGAGAGGACGAACTGTACGCCTCACAGCTCTCTGGCGTGGAATACAAGAGAATATTATATCTCACGTGACTTCCTTGCATTCTGATTGGCTGAAAGATGATTCCCTATTTCGTGTAGTTTGCATCCACAGAACTGACCAGGCACTACACCCAGGCACTACACGTTTTCTATTTTTAGCACACTACTATATCAGTTTTCTTTTCATACTGGGTGAATAAAACTAATCAGGCTAAATTTAAAAATCGATTCACAGAGGCACAACATCCACAAAACGACCCGGAAAGAAATCTTTGTAGAAAAATGTATCGCTTTTCCATTGTTGAAATCACATTTTTCGAGGCGTTCATTTTATTCCTTGAGAAGATGATCCATATCTCGTTTCGAAGAGAATCACCCATACCTGGGTCCAACTTTCATGAGAACGCGTCCGGATATGAAAAATCGTTTGTTTTGCTGCTCATATTATTTCGCTATTTAATTCTATATATTGGGCAGTAAACGAATAAATAAAGGAATTCAGTTGAATCTTCGGAGTTTGTATCCCGTGCTGACCCATTCGGTAATGTATATGTGTGACAAATGTGTGGAAATTATCAAACTGCGTTGTCGAATTTCGAAAATTTTAGTTTTCATTCGCGAGTTGCGCGATTCTAGAATACACAATTCCGTTTGGGGGAAATGTTTTGTTTACCCTTGCCGACCGATTCAAAATCTGTCTTCTGCTCATATCAGTAATCCAAGTTAGCCGTGTTTTGGAAGAAGAAAATGTTTTTTAAAAACTACATGGTATTTTTTTTCTATATGACGCTGGTTGGTAGGGCTGCTACCTTGGTAATAGATTAACAAATCGGACAGATGTTTTTCTTGATGGGTGTTCGATATAATATAAGGATTAGTGCATGTCTTGTCGTTGACTACGCCCATATAGTGCCCAGTGAGGTGGTGTAGTTCCCTCCGCTTCGCGGCGGGAACTACACCACCTCACTGGGCACTATATGGGCGTAGTCAACGACAAGCCATGCACTATTCTACGCCCATATAGTGACCAGTGAGTGTAGTTCCCTCCGCTTCGCGGCGGGAACTACACAACCTCACTGGGCACCATATGGGCGTAGTCAACTCCAAGCCATGCACTATTCCTTAAAAAGAGGTTCCTGTCGTGATCCCGACCTCTCCGGCTAAATCTTATAAGCTTAGCAGTTAGGATTTTAGTGCGACTATCGAGAGGCAGCAACCAGTGGGATGTGTACATGAAACCTGTTGTAGATGCGGGCGGGTGAGAACTCGACTTCAGACTAGCTCAAACGTGCCTCCCGCTGGGATGGTAAGGTGTGCGTCCGGAACTGGAAAGGAAAGGCCAATCGTCAGACTGTCATTACTGCCAAAGTTCTTTACCATATATTTCCAATGAAATTATGAATCCTCGATAGTCATTCGGGTATTCAATGGGCCCTTTGTCCGCTTCGTCCCTGTGTTACAAGAACTGGATCTAAAGAGTGTCGACGTCCCGTCGAAAAGGAGCTTGCCTTCATCAGCCGCGACGCCGAAGTTAAACCCTCACTGAACGGCGTAGAAAACAGAATAGCAAATAACAGGTTTCTGAGCTCCTCGATTAGTACCATCAGTGGCGTAGATAGCTTTTCGAAGGGCAAGCCCAAAATTTTCCGACAGACCGAAAATTTTCCCACAGTGTAGCAACAACAAAAACCCAAACAAACAGAAAGAATCTGTTGTTTACTGCAAATGTACTGAAAATTGGTCTTTTTTACCCCAAATTTACCCAAAATGCCATGTTTTTATCCCCAAAGCCAGCATTTTAATGTTATTAGGCATAAATTCGCCTGAAAATGGTCCCAAAAAATTTCCGACAAAACTTCTGGTGGGGGGGGGGGGGGGGGGGGCCTTCCCACCCCGCCGGCCCCCCTTTATCTACGCCACTGAGTACCATTTTCATCGGATGACTACAGTTTCCTCGTTTACGGCATACCAAGATACGTTTCACCAATGAGCATTTGGATATGCCCAGACATGTCCACCATAGCATCATGTGTTTGTACCCAGAGCTGAATGATGAGGGAAATGGCGATATAATCGCTTGTCGAACGGCCGAATTTGACCAGAAGACCCCTCTCAGGAAGAAGTATGAGCGAAGGGTTAATTTTGTACTTTGTATTAAAACGTTTCCACTCGCGATCAGCTTAGGGCGAAGTTAGTCGACGAAGTTGGATTATTATCTGAAATAGTCGCTTCTCCAATAAATATAGTTCTGGAGGCGGACGCCGAGGCTTACGCTCTTAGTATCTTTGGATAATTCAGTAGCCGCCCGTTAAACCCCCAAACCTTAAAACGTGTGATAATGCCAATCGACAGACTTGTCTCGAGTTGAAAGCTTTTTTCGCTCTGTCATAGCATTCCTTAGAGCATTGTTCCCCCGTTTTATCTCACAATCGGGGCGTTTTTGCACTGTTACGCAACTAAAGTTTAATGTATCTGGGCCCTTGTTCCGAATCCGTATCAAGGGCCCCTGATACAAGCGCGTGATTCTGCTGTTGCCAAAACAACGGCATTAATATAATTTTTCGATCGCTTTGCGTTTTTCCCTTCAGAGAAAACAATATTAGGTGAGGCGAAGCCGAACCTAATATTGTTTTCTTTGAGGCGTATATGACACTGTATCTGCCAACTAAACGCCCTGTAACGTATTTATTATGCTCGGCATGCTAAAATGTCACTGGGGAAGATAACTCAACGAACAGTTAAATTATGCGCACTTTTCCTGAACGCTCGAGTCGAGGCTTCTCTCTTGAAGTTAAAGGATTAGCTTTCGCTATGAAATGTGGAAAACTCCACCTCAATAAACGATGAACGGCATATTTTAAAATATAATAAACCTTTACACCAATAGGGATGTTAATTCACCAGTAATTATTGCAAAAGTAACAACCAAATTCACGTTGACGAAACACACAGTTGCTCCACTTCGCAAGACAGGATTCAGGAAAGTGAATCCCAGTGACGTAATTTTCTCTAAGTGTAACGTCATCACTGACCTCAATATGGAGATCAATGAACGCTATTCTATTTTTCAATTTGCGTCTTTCCATCGATAAGACAAATGAAAAAGTTCCTCTTAAAATAGTTTTATAACACATTTTGTGGTCAATATTGTGAGATAAATTTATCATCACCACAGTGTGTGTTTCCGGAAATTCTGATCAAGTCTCGTTGTAGACACAGAATCGAATTTCGACTCGCCCTAACGGGCTCGTCGAAATACTATTCTGTTCCTACAACTCGACTTGATCTGAATTCCCGGAGACACACACTGTGGTGATAATCTGTATTTACCAAACTACAAAATAATATTCCTGTGCTTTTCGTGTAGGAGTTACTCTGGGACGTTATTTGTAAGAGGATGAATTTCCTTAATCTAAGAGAAACACCAATGAGCGCACACCTTTCAAAATCTAGAACACACTCATAGACGACGTCACCACGTCTATAGCACTGTATCATACGTTGAGAGGACCATCGAGGGGACGGGGTGAGGGTTCGTAACCCCGGAGCTCGGCGTTGTTGGTTTACTGCTTGATTTGCCCGCTCACGGATCCCCGGTGGACGGGCCCGGCGCCTCGCGCCTCTTAACCCTTTACCCAACGTAACGGCCAAAACCGGCCAGCGCTATTCTCAAAAATCGCCAATTAATTTTCAAAATATTTTCATTTTTTGTCTCAAAAACAAAGGTTATGACCCCTCGTTGGAACGAGCTCGTCGAGCTCGTTCCAACGAGGGGTCATAACCTATGTTTTTGAGACAAAAAATGAAAAAATTTAGTTATTCAAGAATTTTTTTTGCAAGTGTCGTCTGCTTTTCATGTTAGGTAAAGGGTTATACAAAGGTCCGCCGCGAAAAGAGCTTGAATGCTTGCTTGTGTAGTATACATATAGTGTACACATGAAAACCCACAAATTTCGTGTTGTCCAGTCGAGTAATGCGCTGCGGGAAATCAAGGAAACCTCATCTTTTGAAACCCCAAGAATGAAAATTTTCCCGAATCTCAGCCAACGAGTGCGGTGACAGATATCTCGTGTTTTACCCCAACTCGCCCTTCGAGGCTCGGATGATACCTTCGCATCGTGTGGCCTCCTTCGCCCAAACAGTCCGGGGCCCATATGCCTGTTGACGACAGTGCACTCTATCCTTACTATGGCATTGGCGTCACAATATGGCCGGTCTTCTGCGTGCATATGATCTCGTGCATGACGTCTCACCCGTAGTCCCCTGCCCACAGCGGCGGCGCTACGGGGGGGGGGGGGAATGGGGGGGGGGGCATTTGCCCCCCCCCCAAACGAAGGCGTTGCCCCCCCCCCCCCCACCACCCACCCACCCACCCCAGTAGCCCCCCCCCAACCATCTCGCATGCATTTCCATCCATCCACCCTCACACACAAACACATTCAGTCACTCTCTCTCACATACACACACACCCCTCTTTTTTTTATTCCCAATAATTTCCCATACACACTTAGCCCAAAGCCTCAGGCTAGCTGATGAACACATCCAGGCAGTAGAGATTTAAAGACTCGGATGCAGATACTTATAAGTTATAATTAAGTTATGAGCCAACAAAGACATGTCTATCCATATCCCTTGTCTAAAAAAATTCATGGATTTCGCATTATGACAGACGGGCATTATGAGTCTCTCTCTCTCTCTCTCTCTCTCTCTCACGCACAGACCCACCAGACGCGGATCCAGGATTTTTTGAAAGGAGGACCGCTAATTACCATTACATTTAGTCGAAACTTGGACCCAAAGTCCGTAATATAATTTTTTGGTTTGGTACGTCCACAGGACGTACCACGTCCACAGGACGTACCAAACCAAAAAAAGTATATTACGGACTTTGGGTCCAAGCTTGGACTACCTCATAACAAAGTAATGATATGATCCTTTACGTATTTGTCCCCCTTCATGGGAGTCTGCTACTTGCCCCCCCCCCCCCCCCCCCCACAAAAACATTTCTAGCGCCGCCACTGCCTGCCCATCTCCCAAACCTAAGATCTTCTAGGAACACGGAATGACACTGCGGCGATAGCGATGAACAAACTGAGATAATGAAATGAACACACTTTCAGAACACATTCCCGTACAAAATACATGGCCGCACCCATGTGTAAAATTAGCAATCACATGACTTGGGCTTCTGCTTTAATGACGACTGCTCCCCTATCATCATTCATGGTTCACCACTAAATCATCTTTTATTTGCCGATGACTTAGCCCTTTTTTCGGACACTCCACATGGACTCCAAAACGCACTAAACAAACTAACCGAATATTGCGATGAAAATAAACTTATCGTTAATGTTGATAAAACAAAGGTCATCCTTTTCAATTCTCGAAAAAAAGACTAATCTTCCTAAATTCCAGATCGGCACACAAACAATCGACTATACTCCCGAATATACGTACCTTGGACTTGTTTTCTCATCCAATGGTAAATTACAAATCGCCCAAAGAGAGCTTAGGCTGAAGGGGTTAAAGGTCTTACATAGCTTATTTAATACCTTTCAGAAGAAATGGTCGCCCTCTATTGGCATCTTGTTAAAATTGTTCGATTCTCTAATAAAACCCATCTTTATGTATGGAAGTGAACTCTGGGATTCTGAGATAAATGACATCAATTTTGATACCACCCCATGTGAACGTGTACAACTTCAATTCTACAAGTCCATACTTGGCGTAAACAGAAAATCACCCAATCACGCAGTTAGAGCTGAACTTGGACAATATCCATTATATATTGACGCAAAGTTGCAACTTGTAAAATTTATGTCAAAATTATTTCAATCTCCGTCATCTAAATTATTACTGGATGCTCAGTTAGAAGCCGAAAAATATTGACAGCCAGATTCAATGTGGCTGAAATATCGGGAAGTTCTTGTTAATAACAACCCACTACTCCATCCACGTGACTTTAATAAAGTTAAAGAGAAACTACAAAATCTTCGTCACGACGCCTTTTAAAATAATATTCATGGCGATAATAAGAAAAAGGGATTAAATAAACTGAGAACGTTTAGACAATTCAAGAAAGCCTACACCCATGAAACGTACTGGACAAACACCGCATCGCCTGAAGCAAAAATTATGTTTACTCGATTACGTATCAGTAATCATTGCCTAATGATCGAAAAGGGCAGTCATGTGCAGCCTTCGACTCCCGTAGACGAAAGATTTTGCAGATCATGTGACTCGGGAGCGGTGGAAACTGAACTGCATTTCGTGATGGAATGTGCACAATTTGGGTGTATCCGGAATAGCGTTTTTCACAGATTAGAGCTTGAAAATCAGAACTTCTCTGTGATGAACGTGGAGGAAAAATTCACATTCTTGATGGAAAATAATGACCACAGGCTGTGTAACATCATCTGTAAGATGATCCTGCTTTTCTTTAAACGACGCGAGCTGAAGCTCCATCAGCAGTCGTGACGTGGTTGCCGGTAACGGCTAATTCTGTATATTGACATACTACGACAACAGTTAATACTATCATTTCGTATCAAAATGTATCTATGTATTATCTTTACGTTCATTGTTATTGTTATGTATATCATGCAATCTGCCTGTCCTTGGTGTTTTTGCTGAATAAACTCATCTTATCTTATCTTACCACAATAGAAACCAGTATGTCGGTACATATCAAACTGCGATGGTAGCCTTCAAAACTGTTATCGGGTTGTTTTTGGTAATACATGTACTATTAGGTCTCTTATTCTTCTCTTCTCTTATCTCTCAACATAATACCTTTCAATCAACACAGACTTAGAACACACCCCAACAAATCCATTCGTCCCCATTACAACCGTGCACCAACACAGAAACCAAGGAGGCGACCCGATCAAAATAGCACGTTGGAAACATGTCACCAAAACATGCTCTGCGCATACGCAGTGACACCATGTACAGACATGGTACTGATTATACAATATGGCCGCTGACACACTGTATCTTGACAGAAATCGTGACAACTGGTCACATGACCTACCACTTCACATGAGATCTCTTAAAAGCCCTGGAAAATGGGGCATTTTCCGTACATGATATACTATTGCCCCGAAAGATTCTGTTATAACACATTTTTTTCAACTTTTATGTGCTTACAGTTAAAACTAGAATTCCTGTCACGAACCGTGCGCTTATCTAGGCTTAATTGCGCGTGTGAATTGCGCGCAATTGTCATATCGAATGGCATCCAAAGCATGGCAGGTTCTCATGGTTACTCATAGCAAACACAGGCAATGTTTCTGCCAATGGACCTCCGGGTTACCCGGAGGTCCATTGGTTGAAACATTGCTTGTGCACAGGACATATGTACAAAATTTGATAGCCTTACTATGGTCATAACGCGTAGGTTAACACGCAGATCGACGTGCTATTTGTGCGCATTTCATGACAAGACTTCTAGTTTTAACTGTAGACTATTTAATTCAATATGTAGTCAGCCATAACAGGGCATCGAGGGTAGCGTTATTTCCTAAGTCTGAAACAGCAGGCAACGAGATCAAATATGAATATTGTTTTGCAGTTTAGCATATTGAGGAAAGAGTTACTGTGCTAATTCTAATCCTCCAAATGGCCAGAGACGAAGCTGCAGGAGGATTGTCTCACACCCATCCCATTATTACCTAAAATTTCAAAAGTTGGAACTTTGGTGATGTAAATTCCAAAAGTTGGGAATTTAATAATATCAATTAAATTTGCTCCCCGTCATATTTTTTTTGGTCAGAGCCAAAATGAGTTTCCAATTCTTGATCATATTCTTCGAATTTTCCAATCAGCTGACAACATTTTCCAAAATTCTGACTCGAATCTGTGACCAGTTCGGTTTTTCGAATTCATCATTCCGTTTGCCTTACACTGACCAGGCTACATAAGGGCTATATGCAGACATATATTCAGCCAATACCCACACCTTCGAACTGACTCGCATTTAGTTAGAGTAGCTGAACAGCTGTCAGTCTGTAGGCCATCTGTAGCCTGGCCAAGGTAAGGGGAAACGCATGGATCTACCCGGGGAAATGTATTTTTTGTGGATAAAATGACTAGATTTAAGCCAGAGGTATTTAGTTGCAGTAGTCCACAATTTAAAAAAATCAGTAGAAGTACAACAGTCGACCAAAAAACAAAATTCAAATTTTCAACAGTTTCTGAAGCGGATTTCGACGAAATTTGCACAAATGGCGCGGAAGTAACTATGTCACGTATACGTTTTTCCAAATTATATTTAACGTGCCATTGGACTCAAGAGGGCGCCAATTTGCTCGACAGTTTAACATTAATAGTGGACGGACCCATGTTACACATAATTCTTCGATAGGTGGCATTTCAAAGATGAATTATCTCATCTCCAAATAATGGGACAATTCAATTTCGCGTTGCCTCCCTTATACCCGAGAACGATCCGAGTTCATGAACTGATTTACATGCAATAAATTCGTCTTTCTCGACACACACTTGCCGATTTTCGGTAAATAACGCAAAATGTTTCCGCCAAACAAGATCACTTTAGTTATGTCGAATGTAAATATATACACAAGTCGTATTTGAAGACGATCGGGCCTGTAGAGGGTGAGGCAGAAAAACTCAAATTATAGTATAGATACAAGAAAAGTATTGTGCAAGCACAAGCGCGCAGGAAAAATGTCCATGAAAACACTTATTTTGTGCATATATCATGCAATCTTTTCGTATTGCAACACAAAGAAGAAACATTTTGTGAACAAAGTAGGGTCCCTCTCACTAAAAAAGGTGAATATCGCATCCCAAGGCATTGTGACTGGTTATTCACAAAACATTAGTTATTATTTCAAATTTATTAGACAGGGTTCAAGGCTATGGGGGTTAAAAAAACACGTGAAAGGCACCCTTCCCACTCACAAACACCTATCCCTCTAACCCTCCCTCCTCCCCCAGCCTTTTGGACGAATCGTCCGGAACAAAACTCGACTTGTGACAAAATGCCCCTGTCGAGATGATTTTTGAGAGGAACTGCCTGGCACCATCTCCAAGTATTGTCAGTGGTGGTATTCGAATATATTTTCTAAAGAATTTCAAGCTTATTGTGCGAGAGGGGGAGGGGGGCTACATTTGGGGTTAAAAGTTCCATTCGAAAAAAAACTTGGAAAACACCCAACCCGTCCACACAAAATAAATAATGCAAAATGCTCAAATGTAGGCTACAGGCATATCGCGAATTGGGAGAAAATATTCACGCAGACGTCTGCCTCGTCTAATGAAATCGAGGGTGGATGTAACAAAACAAAATACGTTTTAAAAAAGTATTTCTAACCTCGAACGTGGCAGAACACAACACGAACATTGAAACAACGAATGCGGCGAATCCCAGTTTATTAATGCATTCCGCATATTAGTGGTTCCAGTATATATACCGTTCCATTTTTTGGTTTTTCAAGTCATTATTTATTTATTTATTTATTAGGGTTTAACGGCACTTTAACAGCCAAGGTCAAATCGTGTCGGTGACAGCTTTACGGGTGGAGGAAGCCGGAGTACCCGGAGAGAACCACCGAGCAACGACGAGCAGCTGCGAGCTCCCCAACATCGTAACTCCGCACTGCAGCACAGGCAGGATTAGATTGACCAATGAGAGTGAAGATGCTAAATGCTAGCTACAAGTCAGTAAATTGTAGCTACAATTAGCTAAATTGCAGGTACGATTTAGTAAATTGTAGGTGCAATTTAGCTAAACTGATGGTGCAATTTATTTAATTGTAGATACAGTTTAGCTAAATTGCAGGTACAGTTTACTAAATTGCAGTTCCAATTTGATAAAGAAAAATTACGTGGCGCCAATAAGCGCCATACATGACAAATCAGGCAATGACTGAGATAAAAATAGCATTCGACTGAGTATTTCTTTTCTCTAGAAACGTGGCATTTAACTGGTTGAGTGCTGGAAGCCACTATCATGGCTTTCAAGAAACATGAGGGTACCATACTAAAGTCTTCATATTCTTTACACAAATTTCCTATTCAGTCATAAGCAAATACAATTGTGTTCATATAGATTTGCATTATTAAAAATTATTGGAGAGTGCCTTTAGGCACTCTCCAATAATTTTTAATAATGCAAATCTATATGAACAAATTCCAACTTCCAAAAATAATCTAGCACTCAACTAATTAAAATAGTTGCATTTTTCCGACAGAAACATTTAACACAGTAATAATTAATACACTTTGTGTCTCACCAATCTGGTTTAGGCCTATTGTAGAAAAATAAATGTGATGTTTCTCAAAAGAAAATATTATTGTGTTGTCTTTGCAGTGACCAAATAATTGCCGTGAAGACTACTAGTGAAAACCTCCTAAGGTAATCTCTCCCGATCACAATTCACAGAAAGATAGAGGCATGGAAAGGCTTGGGCAGCGAGGCGGAATTGGAACGCATCGGGAGGGGGGGGGGGGGGGGGCGTGACACGAAAATGTTTGGTTTTTTTAGGGATTCGGTTACGGATTAATGGCAATCTCGCTCGATCATAATTCACCCAAAGATACAGCCATGGAAAGACTCTAACAGCGACGACGTAAGCGGAGCAAGTTGTAGGGTAGAGCTTTTGTTTGTTTGTTTGTTTGTTTGTTGTTGTTGTTGTTGTTTTTCTTCATTCCAGTACGTTAATGAATGGGGGAAATGATTATGAGGATATAATATTAATTATTTCAGCACAAAACATGCGCGCTTTCGTGGCAGTTTGTAAATTGAATTGATGCCTCAAAGCTATATACGCATACTGTTTTCTGTGTCATAAACATCATGCGAATAATGTTATTTCATTATCCAGCCCTCATTTAACACACCCCCAAATGAATATTTCTTCAGCAGCTGAATCGACCAAAAATGCAACAGACCGAAACGTATTGACTTGATTGACTTAACGTCCAACTGACTAAAATTGTCAGCGGACGAAATGGCTTGCATCCGATATGTGCCTATCCTTGAAAAAAAAACAAAAAAACCCAAACCCCCCTCAAAACAAGAAACATTCTGTGAACAAAGTTGAATCACTCTCATCAACCCTTTACCCAACGCAGACGATTTCAAAATTTAGTATTTTAAATACCATTTTTTTAATTTTTTCAAAAAAATTCAACAAAACTATATCATGTGACCCCTCTTTGGAACGATCTCGACCAGCTTGTTCCAAAAAAGGGGTCACATGATATGGTTTTGTTAAACATTTTTGAAAAAAAAATTAAAAAATATTTTTTCAGCTGCTGAATTTGCATATTACGCGAGCGGATGCGGGCGATTCGTTGGGTAAAGGGCTAAATGGAGATGAATTCCAGATCTCAAAACATTACGACTCGTGATTCACAAGGAATTAGTATAAAATAAGTTCAAGTATGTTGGACAGGATCCCAGGCCTCAGGGTTTAATATCCTACTTCGAGTTCAGTTCCACATGATTTGGAGCAATAAAACCAGACAATCCGAGTAACGTAATGAGAAAAAAGAAATGCGCTGTAAAAAGCCCAAAGAGGCTGAGACAAAACAGTAGCGAAATGCATTGCAAAAGCCCACCCTGAAGAGGCCGACAGAAGAAAAAAAACAGCAGCAAAAGTAGCCCCCCCCCCCCCTCCCACACCCTAAAAAACCCTCTAAATCTGCCACGTTTTCTCTTACCAGTCCTAAGTCTGGTTAAAAGATGTGGGGAGTTGATAAATTTAAAAAAGAGAAAATAAAGAAAATAAATAAATAAATAAATAAAACAGTAGCACTGTAGAAAAAAATATAGACCTGCCAAGTTTTATAATTGCCGATCCAGAAGTCCGGGTAAAGAACGAGGGGAGTTGATAATTTAAAAAAAAAAAACAGTGGCGAAATTCACTGCAGAAAACACCCATAAATCTGTTAAGTATTATAGTTGCCGATCCTTAGCACAGGTAAAAGATGAGGAGTGTTATAAATTATAACCCATATATTTTAAGTTAATTCCTAAAATGGCTTATTTCAGAGAAGGGTTTCCGCTTAATCTGTGTCTTTATGCAAGGTAGAAATGAGACCGCAAATGTAATTTTTCTATCTGACTTTAAATCTAAAATAATAAGAGGTTAAAATCTAAGAAATTACCACCATATTTGGAATATTTTTTTTATAGAAAGTGTGGCGTATACGTTCGCGTTTATTTGATATTTTCAAAACTAATAACTTACTTGCGGGTCTCATTTTCCCTACTTGCGAAAATTGAGACCGTAAATCGGAAGTCGTGCTATACATTAACAGGGACCGATCAGGACTATTTAAAATACGCTCTAGCCTCGGAGCCTATTTTTTCAATTCATGCGCCAGATTTCAATTTACGGAGTCACACTGCTGTTTGTAACACACTCTGCAAGTGTGTAATAGCTCTCATCATTTTCATTTAGTACACTATAGCAAACATTAATCTTCACTGTGGTTTCTGATCAAGTCTTGGCTGCCTATTTAGGCAGCCAAGACTTGATCAGAAACCACAAGGAAGATTGATGCTTGGTATTTAAGACTTGAAGTATTAACTTAAGCTCTCTACAACAATGATAAATGATAATCATATATATAATACATGTAAGAGTGTCTCTCTCGATTATCCATCGAAAGAATATCAAAATATGATCTGAGAAGTTACGCGCCAACTGAGAAGCCTATTTCTGAGATTTAAGAGCCAGGTCCTGATGTTTCAGAACCAAATACGCACTGGCGCATGCCCAGGTCGGTCCCTGCATTAAAAGTGTAATTTTTAGTGGAGTAAAATTAAAATATTAATATCAAAGTTCGGATATACTTTTAATATAGCCTAAGCCACCAGATATTGTTCATTTTGGTGTTTTGGGAACCATAAGTTTACTTGCGGTCTCTCTGTCCTCAGTTGCGGAAAAGTGAGATCGCAAGGCGGATATCGCCCTAAACATTAAAAGTACAATTTTTAGGGTTAAAATTGAAAAAATCGGTACCAAACTTTGCATATATATTTGGTATACCCCCCCCCCCCCCCCAAAAAAAAAAAAACAGATACTGATCATTTGGCGACTCTAACCTCTGTACTTGGCCTGCGGCCACTTGCTGTCTCATTTTCTATCTGCAGTTTTATTTAGTTCGACTGGTTTCATTGTTTTCTATCTGCGGTCTTATTGGAGGTATCACTGAACTAAGTATTTGTATTAGAGTTACCCGCCTTGAAATACTGCACTCGGAAATGAAGCAATCTCTAAAAATAAACACCCTTGGGAAAATATATTGTTTCAATAAACATTTGAAACATTCTATTGACATCTTGTATTATTGTTGAATATTTCTGACAAAAAAGAGGGTGATTTGATTAATTTTGGCCCTGAAAAATACAATTTACATTTTGTGTGTTTTTGTAGGGAATTCCCTGAAAAATATGTGCACGTAATCGATATTTCCCTTTGTGTCATTTTCTCTCTCTTATTTGTTGCATGACCCCCCTGTTTTCGGGTCAGAAAAAAAGTTGCCTGAAGGGCTATACTTCACAAAGATATTTGAATGCCAAAATTGAAGTTATGAGTAGGTGTAAATTGCCGATTCAAGGACAGAATTTACAGAAACTGTACACGTACATGTACGTGCACCGCCATAGGGATTCAGTGTTAAATCGTGTACAGAGTGTAAAAAATTACGTTTTTACATGGTGTCCCAGAACCGGCAAACGCTTTTTACCCTCTTGGATCGCACTTTTGACCGTTCAAACATCCGTTGGCGAAAGAGTACATTCGACACATCACTCAGAAGGGGAAAAATGTACGAAATTCGAAGAAAACGTAAACTTAATAATTTTTTCTCGACGTTTCCATCGTGGATCGGACCTTCGATCTATCGTTGGCGAACGCCGGCAAAAAACGCTTTGCCAATTCTAGGACAGCATCAAAAATGCGGTTTGTCGATTCTGGGACACCGACGTTCGCCAATGGCTGTTTGAACGGCCAAGGGTGTGAACCGATCGGTGAAACCGATTTGCCGATTCTACGACAGGAAAATCGATCTCAAAACGTTTTCTCGACGTTCGCCAACGGTGAAAAGTGAGTGTAAAGTGTAGTTACTCATTGAAGATTTTTAAAAAAAATTTTTCCAAACCGATTTCGGCTTCCGGTACATAAAAAAAATGTGGTTTGCCGGTTCTGGGACACCGACATTTGAGATCGCATTTTGGACGGTCGAGGGTGCGATCCGATCGGCGAAAACGATTCACCGATTCACCTCGCGATTTTTGTGAGGTGTATCGTAATAGAATCGGTTTTGTCGAGAGGAAATAAAAAAGTGATAATTATATAGGAGAGAAAAAAAAATATAAATAAATAGTTATTTAAAAAAAATAAATATCGAATCGAAATAGATAATAAAATATACGTAAATCATGAACGATTCCCAGATTATGAGAGCAAGGTTTCTTTTAAAAATGCTGATGAGAGCCTATGCATTCTGCGTGAACGATCAACTAGGTCGCCTCTTATTAGAATGATGTCAGGATCATCTAGACTTCGATCACGAGGATCATTCATGTCTGACAATGGAAAGGGAAGATATGGTCTTCAAGTATTTTGAACCGGCGTTCGAATGCGTTCAAATCGATGACGTGATTAAGTTTTGGAGGAGATTAGTCTTCTATAAGGGGCGAGACAAGCCCACCAATTCAGAAGAAATGAAATTGGCGCGTAGAAGTCTGACTTTAGAAGACAAGGGATGCGTCTTGAAATTATTGCTGGATGAAGCATATGTCTAAGTTTTCTCGTTCATATAAATAAGGAGAATAGAAAATAAAAAAATAAATACACACATAAATTTTTATCTAATATTAGAAAGAAAAAAAACATAAAAAAAATGAGAACCAGAAATAATTTGTATCCGACGTTAGATGATGATGAGGATGAGAAGCCGAATGGCGTTTTGGCAATGGCATGGTTGCCAGAAGAAAAAGAAAGAGGAGAGAGGTATCGCACTGATCAAATCAGGAGAATCCAATTCTATCTGACTTGAGAAAGAGATTCTCATCGTTCTCTCAAGAAGAAGTATTCGCATCTCGTGAAATTCATCAATGCGGTTGACACAACACTCATCATGATTTCCATGGCTTTACACATGGCCACGTTCTGATCGTGTTGACCATAGAAGGAGTGGCTCTCGCCACTGGATTATTTAGCACCCTCGGAAACTTTTTGAGTAGGAAATTATATTTGAAGGCTAGGAAACACGAAAAGATTCGTGTCTTGGCCGACTCCAAGATCGACACGATATCCAAAATGATCTTGATGGCATTGAAAGAAGGCAGGATATCGGACGTAGAATACTTCACGATATTGAGCTAGAAAATGAAATACGATGCTATGAAAGAAGCCGTGAGAATCAAGACTCATCAGATCATCAAGGAAGAGATGAAGGATTCTCTCATGGAAAGGGGGAGGAAAGAGGCCAGGGAGGAATTCGGTAAGTTGATAGAACTCAAGAGCAGCGATTGAAAATATATATATATATATAAAATAAGAACAGAATTTTTAAAAAAGAAAATATTAAATTTATATATAAAATAAAAAATAAATACGAAATTAATTTAAATAACTCTCAAAAGTGTATTGCATAAAGTGTAAGAGAGTTACAGAGGTGGGCAATTCTCGAGAAGTACGAACTAAAAACGACAGACAGATGCTTCGTGGAATTTGCAATGTGTGTGGTTCGATCAAGACTCGATTCATCAAAAAAAAAAAAAAAAAAACGAGCAAAGGGAAAGGCGTTGTGAATAAAAAGATCAATAATCTACCTTTTGAAATGCATCTGCCGGGTCACAGTTTCACGGGACCCGGAATGAAATTGAACAAGAGACTCAACGCCGATCTGACTCCTAAATCTTGGAGCAAACCCGTGAATAGGGTGGATGTGGTCACGTATGATCACGATCTGTGCTGTGCCAGACATCCCGACACCAAGACTCGCAATGACGTCTGCGATAAAAACATGTTGGCGAAATTGAGAGGCATATCGAATCCAACCAGGAGAGAGAAGATAGAACGTTCGCTGGTCGGCAATCTGATCGGTGTGAAACGTCGATTCGGATGGGATGTAAAAAAAGCACTTCAGAAAAGAAGAAGAAACGATTATTGATGAGCGAATTGGCTGAGGAGTTACACAAAGCCATCGTGTGTAAATTTCGAAAGAGAAGGGTGTTCGTGAAGGGTTTGGATCACATTTGGTCTGCCGACTTGGTTGACATGAGATCGTTTTCGAGGTGGAACGAGGGTGTTAAATATCTATTGACGGTCATCGATGGGTTTTCCAAATATGGTTGGATCAGAGCTGTGACGAATAAATCAGGACCTTGCGTCGCCGAGGCTCTGCAGAGCGTGTTCGATTCGTCTTCTCAAAAACCGAATAAATTGTGGGTGGATAAGGGGGAGGAATTCTACAACAAGGACGTTCGTCGATTGGTCAACCTCTACTCGATCGAAAATGAAGAGAAAGCCAGTGTCATGGAACATTGGAATCGAACGATGAAGGAAAAGATGCACAGATACTTCATGCCGAATTCGACCAAGAAATACATATACGCTCTGAACGGTCTGGTTGGAGATTACAACAACAAGCAACACAGATTGATCAAGATGACACCCATGGGAGCTAGCGATCCTCAAAACGAAAAACGAGTCTACAAGAATCTATATCCCGAGAGATCTAAGATCAGGAAGAAGTCTAGACCGCCGAAATTTGCGGTCGGTGATCGAGTGAGAATCTACGCTTATAAGAAGTACTTCGAAAAGGGTTACACTCCTCGATGGACCTCGAAAATCTTTGTGATAATCAGAATATTTCACACCGATCCGGTGACTTACGAAATCGAAGCTTTGGATGGTGAAGAGATCATTGGAAAGTTTTACGAACAACAATTGCAGAAGATGAAGTTTTAATAAAGAAAACAATTTTTTTTTATTTACTCTCTTTAACATTTTCTTGTTTACACATATATAATATATATAAAGGAGAGAAAAAATAATAATAATTAAAAAAAATTAAAACTATTTTTAGATAAAAAAAGCAAGCTAATTAATAACAAAAACAAAAAAACCTTCAAAAATGGCAAATATACTAGATATCGCACAAAGCATAGTGAAAGATGAAAGTATTCAAGAATACGAGGTTCACGAATACAAACCGATAACCAGAACGAGTTTGAACAATGCGGGAGAGATAAGAATCAACGTCGAAACCCAAGATCTATTTGTTCATCCTAGTGAGAGTTACATAGTGGTGCAGGGACGTCTCACCAAGGAACATGGACTGAATACACCGACGACGACATGGTTACTTTACCCAATAATGGCATCATGCATCTATTCAGTAATATAAAATATCCGGACAAGAGATAGAATCTGTTTCATCCCAGTCAGGCCACCACGATGTTTGGAATCTTGACGTATCGGGATGATTTTTCGAAATCCAGAGGACTTAATCAGTTGTGGGTGAAAGACACCGTCGGCCCTGCTAGCGCCGGCACCGCCGCGATATTCGACTACATCGTCAAGATGTCCAGACCGAAAGGAACGTTTTCGTCCAGGATACCTTTGAAACACATCTTCAGATTTGCGGATGATTACAACAAGATCATGTATGGATTCAAACACAATCTGACGTTTATTCGAAAGGAAACGATAATGCGATAGTGAGACTCCCCGCGACCAATGGGGGTAAGTTAACTCTACACAAGATATCGTGGTTTGTTCCGCACGTGCAGCCTTCGATTGTGGAAAAAACGCATCTCAACAAGATCATAGAATCTAAGAGTAAATTACCCATGGGATTTAGAATGAGACAGTGCGACACGGCTAGCATTCCACTCTCCACAAATCACTTCGATTGGAGATTGACCGTGAAATCCGCTTCCGAGAGACCACGTTTCATCATGGTCGCGTTTCAGACCGATAGGGACGGGTCTCAGGAAAAGAATGCATTGCTATTCAATCACTGCAATTTGAGAAACATGCAAGTGTTTCTGAACGCCACGAGATATCTAGCAATCGATTACAATGCGTTGTTCGACAAGAATGATTTCTGCAGACTGTACAGCGACGCTGCAGATTTTAGAAAGAAGTATCACAGTCTAGACGAATTGATGAGCAACCCTAATATATCTCCCAGCGAATACAAGTCGATGTATCCCATGTTCGTATTTGATGTCAGTAAACAGAGCGAATGACTCAAGAGTAGCGTCTTAGACATTCAGATCAAGATGCAATTCGATAGGAACGTGCCAAGAAAAACCGAAGCCTTCACCCTGGTCCTGTCGGATAGAGAATTACAATTGGAATTGGATGGAAATAAGATGTCAATCATTCGATGAGAGACGTGTGTGTGAAAAAAAATAAGAAAATAAAAAGTAATGAGTAATTATTAAAAAAAAAAAAAAAAAAAAAAAAAAAAAATAAAAAGTAATGAGATCTAGAGAGATTGAACATCTTTCTAAATCTCATTACTTTTTTTTTGTTTTTAATAATCACTCATTATTTTCAATTAATAATTTCCACGCGTTCACTGTTTGTTCAGAGGATCTAGTTCGATCAGTATGCGCACCACGGAAGTGGCGGCTTCGGGATTATTGGTTTACATAACGAAATTAATCCTGTCTCTGGCGTTCACTTTGAGAGGCGTGCTGAATGTGCTAACATTCGAGTGTTGATTCTCGGTCTTTTCGACGCTGTATCTCTTAACGCTCTCTACTCCATTCACCATGAGATTGACGACCACTCTGTTATTCAAATCCGTGGAAGCCAGAATCATTCGAATGATTTTGCCTCCCAATGGCATGGGATATCCCACCTGACCATGTTGCGATCCGCTACCTCCGTTTCCGAAAGACCACTCGGCTTTTCCCTCCTCTAATGTGCCGGTCTCCTCGGCCCACACGGTGATCAGTTGTCTGGTGTATTTGACTTTCTCCACCACCGAAGTCAGGGTGCAGGCGTCCGTCATGTGCACGAGATCCGGTAGATTCGTGAGCGCGTGTCCGCCCATGTTTAGTTTACCTTCCATGATATCGCCCTTTCTCCAGACTGAGTTGTCATCCACGTACTTCCTGCTGACGACGCTGGAAGCGAATTCAGGATCGTGATCAAGACCAAATAAATTCTGACCATTCATGTTGATGCCACCCTCCATGGTTCCGCCAGATTGTTTGTTCAGGTAGAGATCGTCCACTTGCGATTCTATGTTTTCTAGAGATCATATCACGGCGGAATCCACATAGCCCTTGTTGACCGCGGTGGAGTCCGCATCCACATCGTTGACCTTCAACAGATTCAATATCTTGTTGAATCCCGCATTCAGATCTGATTTCATTTCTCGTCTGTCAGACTTTCTCTGTTCCAGATCTACGTAGTGTTTGGTCGCCACGTCCTTGGGATTCGTGGGAGTGGCCACGTTCGTTATTTTGTTAGAATTGGCGTTCAATTCCGATTGCATCTTTTTCTGAATGTATCTATTTCTCAGATGTTCACTGAATCGCGTGTGAGAGTCGTCCACGTATTTCTTGGTCGTGGCATCGGTGGAATCTATGGGATTCGCGACGTTCACCAAATGTTTGGATTTTAGATCGAGATCATCGGTCATGGCTTTATCCACGTAATTATCTAGCATGATTCGTTCGAAATCCCCCTGTTGACATATTTTTTAGTCGCCACATCTGCGAGATCTATCGGCTCGGGAAGATTGTAGAGCTTCTTATCGTTCATGTTCAAAGGTTCCTCTCGAGGTTCGTATCTCTGAACATAACATTCATCCAAGTTGGCAACGTCGTAACCATCGCCAACTTTGAGCATCTTCCTCTTCTTTTTAGGTCGATTTTCATCATCACTTCTACCAAATTTAAATTTATTGACTGGCACGTTGTTTTGAGGTTTTTGTGTTTTAAAAATATATTTCAAGCGCAGTTTATTAAAAATGAATTATTTCACTTATTTTTTATTTTTTGTTTTTATTCGATTAATTTTTTTAAAATAATTCCTTACCTTTATATATACTATAAAAAAAAATCTCCCTCTAATGTAAATCATTGAGAATGTCTTGAAACCGATCTCCTTCAGACCATCTCTTGAGAACGTAGAGACACAGGTGACCGCAAAACACTTGATCTGGCGATTGCACTCATTCCGTGTTGTAACGAACCATCAATTTGTCGAAATAGTTCTTTATTTCTTTCGGCGGTGAGTTTCCATAGCTGTCGAAATAATATTTCTTCTTCTTTCCGTTCTTGAACCACGCCACCCAGTGAGTGCCTTCACCCGATAAGTCGTCCAGATTTAAAATCCGCATTCCGATTGTCGTGGTCTTCTCTTCGTCAAGGCATCTCTGGAAAACAAAATCCTTCACCGCATTCGACAGATCGATGTTGGATAGGGGTTCGTTAGGTAAGACGACACTTTCTACGGATATCTATATTTTCTTATTCATAAATGTGTATATTTTTTTTTATTTGTTTAAAGGGACTTCCAAACCGAGACGTCCATTGAGTACTAACAAAGAGTTCCACCCTCCCCTTCCTGCACGTAAATTTTGAGCTCTGTTGGTGTATCTAAGGTAAATGTTGTCAAGGACATGTACATGTAAATTCATACAAACAAAAATATTAATTTGAAGGCAGCCTGGAGTGACTAAACAGTTATGTAAGAAGATTACGCTAAAGCCCATACTGGAACAACTGATGTTATGTACATACAAAAGTCTTTGTTTATAAGAAGATATGATAGTGTCACGTTGTATAGTTATGCAAATAGATAAGGGACAACTGGTATGTTTTTTATGTCATAGATAAAGGTATTATGATAAAGGTCTCCTTTGTTTATAAGAAGCTTGATATGATAAAGATCATGTACACTGTTTGATTATGTCATAGATAAGATGGTGTCAGGTCGCAGGTGTTTGATTACATAATAAAAGGCTTATAATAAGAACCATCTGACATGGGCTTGTTATTCACAGCATTCATTTCAATTTGTTTTCCTTCGTCATCTCTATTTAGGCGGCATGTGTGTCCGTGAAAAAGCATCCCATAAACTGAAATACAGTCTGTGTTTCTTGACAAAATCCGCCGACAGGTAACAATCTTCGGCCAATTCTCTTTTCCGTACCATTGAACTGGTATTAAATACTGAGACCATCTCTTTGTGCCACAAACTCCAACCATTCATGAGCCATCCGTCCATATGTGAATACTTTTTGCTGGCCTAAATCGGTTTACTGGTCGCCGCCTTGTGTAAATCCCAGTTGGCATGTCTTCCATTAAGGCCCAGAGATAGAGGGCATCTGCATCAAAGCCAACCACGCACGCATCCACATGCTTTTGCATCATCACCATATTTGAAAGACGAATTTGTGTCTGCCCCTTCTCCTGGTATCTGTTGAAAATGATGGCAGGGCCTCCAACAATGTTCTTTTTGACTAGGTGGTACAAATCGCTGGTTTTGGAATTATACAGTGTGAAGTACGTGTCTCTTGGAATGGCATTGAACAGAAACTTTAACGTTAACCCAGGAACAGAAATACCATCCTTGAACATGTCCAATCCACGCTCTTTGTAAGACGAAAATTGATTTCCCAATACTTCACATCAATATTGTTGTATCAAATTAGGAAGTCCTCAAACGTGGCCATATTGTTATCGTTCCAAATCTGTTGACAATATTGATACTCTTCTTCCGAAATATTTGTGTTCTTCAGTTGACTGTAGAAAGCCTGGTGCTCTGGAAGGTTGGGTTGTTTTAGATTCTCCAGCCCGTCGATCCACTCGTATAGAAAAATCCCTCGGTCGCTGTAGCATTGAAAGCTTTCAAATATTTATCGTAGCTGAATTCCGGGGCCAGATAATTTGTAATGTCCCGAAATTTGAAATTTGGTGTCTTTATACACATGAAATTGTTGTTTTTCACAGTAAAGTCCATCTTTGAAAAATGTACGAAATAGTCCATCAGTTCTCTTTTCACTAAATTGGCGTCATATCTTCCGCTATTAAATCAAAGGATTGGTAATTCCTTCGGGTAATTTTCAAATGACTGGTAGCGGTTTTGCAGTGGATGTTTTCTTTCTCTGAGTTCCAGCTTGACTAACTCTGCAATCTGTGTGCGAAGTTTGGATAATGTGGGATAATGTTTTGCATTCATCAGTCCATATGCCGCATGTCATTCAAATGATACATCATCCGTTCAATCAGTTCCTGTGAATCTCCTTCCGTGACGAAGCATTGTGGTTCTTCATAGCCTGGAACATTGGAACACACAGACACTGAGAGGAACGTGTCGTGCTTCCCACTCCCTCTTTTCGCTGTTCGACGACAGGGCTGATTTTTCAAAAAATGACTCAAAGTCATATTTTGACCGAAATGGATAAAAATGATCCTCTTCTGCCACATCAATACCTTCTTGTAGTTTGGTAAATATAATCTTTTCCGGATGGTAGCTGCCTCCGACAAAGTCAAACGTTACTTTACCAGTACACGTTTGTTTTCTGGTGACGAACAAGGTCTCGCTGCAGCTTCCAAATCTTCTCACATTTGCGACAAATGAATGACTTTGTATAGCTGTTAATATCATTGATGTAGCTGAAGTAGTTTCCATACAAATTCACAAATATTGTCTCTGAGTAAATTCCCAAAGATCGCTGAATTAATTTGGCGATAGTTTCATCTCCTCCTTCTTCCTTTTGATAGTTCGTACACTGTGATGTTGACTTTAACCCTTTACCTAACCTGAAAAGCAGACGACACTTGCAAAAATAATTCTTGAATAACTAATTTTTTTCATTTTTTGTCTCAAAAACATAGGTTATGACCCCTCGTTGGAACGAGCTCGTTCCAACGAGGGGTCATAACCTATATTTTTGAGACAAAAAATGAAAAAAATAATGAAAATTAATTGGCGATTTTTGAGAATAGCGCTGGCCGGTTTTGGCCGTTACGTTAGGTAAAGGGTTAAAGAGTTTTTCTATCTCTGTGAGTTGCTGTAGAGTTACGCCCTTGAATTTTGCCACAGAAGTGTTGGTGAATTTCCTCAAAAGTGCTTTTGTTGTTGTTTCCAAACTGTGTACACTCTCTCTGCTCCAGAGTGATAAGCATCTGAACACACACAACCTGTCTGTAAAAGGTATCAAATGGAGTTGACACTTGATTAAACAGTTTATAGCCTCGTTGTTTAAAGTGAATTCAGGAAGAGAAATCGGTGTCCCAGTAGGATAATCTCGCAACTTGTTGACGTAAAATGTAATATTTGTCAGCCGCTCCACAATCCATTTTGTATCTGGACGCTGCCGCCGTGCGCCTTCCAATAAATCTTCATCCAAAATGGTTGTCAAAAAGTTCTCAAAATCATCCGGGTTACTGATGAGATGAGGTGTCTCTAATACTCTGGCATTGTTGATTGATGGATGAAAGTATCTCAACTCCATAGTCTCGGTCTGTCGTAAAAGAAATCCTAAACTAGTTTAAATCGAACTTGCTGCGGTTTGAAAATAGTGCCCATCAGCTCTCTTTCCAAGGACTTTAAATCACCAGTCCTGTAGTTGTATAGATCCTGGACTTGACGGCCGACGATATGATGTGTCCTGATGGAGGCCCAATTTTTTCTGTATTGATCCACAATCAGATCCGTTTCCACTCCTTCCAACAAGTCGCATTGAAATTCTTCCGGATCAATGATATGTGTCTCTGTTCTGCTGATCTTGGCTGGTTTCGGAGAAGAAGGCATATATGGCTGCTTCCTTTTGATGACATTCCCATGCACGAGATTTTGATGACGTTTAAAATGAATCATTTCACTAAATTCTTCTCCGCAGGTGGCACATGTATACTTCTCCGAACAAGTTTTCTTGTGGTTGTTTAGATCTTCGTTTCTGGTAAAATTCTTGTAACACAGCTCACAGTCATATGATTTTTCTCCATGAACGTTTCTACTATGTCGATTCCTATTCCTCCGATCCGTGAATGTTTTATCACAAGCGAATGTAGCAGGGGTCTTGGTCTCAGGACGGTCAGCAACATCAGTAGGTAGAAAATGCCGATTCCGTATCACTTGTACACGATTTTGTACATGTACACGTACATGTATGTACACCGCCATAGGATTCAGTGTTAAAATCGTGTACAAGTGCAAAAAATGTCGTTTTTTATGGTGATACAGAATCGGCCATTGTTTTAGATTGCACTTTTAACGTTCAAATGCCCGTTGGCGAACGCGTACATTCGACACGTCGCTCAAGAGTGAAAAAAATGTATGAAAGTTCAAGAAAATATAATTAAAAATTTGTTCTCTATGTTCCCATCATCGCGGATTAGACCATCGATCCATCGTTGGTGAACGCGAGCAAAAAACGTTTTGCCGATTCTGTATCAGCATCAAAAAGCGGTTTGCCGATTCTGTATCACCTAAGTAGGTATAAGTAGGTATACGTTCACCAACGAATGTTCAAACGGTTAAAGTGCGATCCGATCGGGGAAACCCATTTGCCAATTCTAGATCAGAAAATCGACCTCTGTACGGTACATGGAAAAAAGGTGATACCGAACCGGCAAACCACTGCCACGTTCCCAATCGTGTTTGGGACGGTATAGGGTGCGATTTGATAGGTGAAAAAACGATTTGCCGATTCATCTCTTGAGTTTTGTGAGACGAAATCGTGATAGAATCGGTTTTGAGGAGAGGAAATAAAAAAAGTGATTGATATATATACAGGAGAGAAAAAAAATATAAATAAATAGTTATTTAAAAATAAATATATCAAATTGAATAGATAATAAAAAATACGTAAATCATGAATGCTTCCCAGACTATTAGAGCAAGGTTTCTTTTAAAAATGCTGATGAGAGCCTACGCATTCTGTGTGAACGAACAACTAGGTCGCCTCTTGTTAGAACGATGCGTCGGGTGTCGGGATCACCTAGACTTCGATCATGAGAATCATTCGTGTCTGACGATGGAAAGGGAAGATATGGTAGTCAAGTACTTCGAGCCGGTGTTCGAACGCGTTCAAATCGATGAAGTGATCGCGTTTTGGAAGAGAGTACTTTTTTGTAAGGGTTGAGACAAGCCCACAGTTTTGGAAGAAGTGAAATTGGCACATAGAAGTCGGACTTTAGGAGACAAGGGATGCATCATGAAATTATTGTTCAATGAAGCATACGTCTAAGTTTTCTCGTTGATATAAAATAAGGGAGAATAGAAAATAAAAATAAATACACACATAAATTTTTTATCTAATATTAAAAAGAAAAAAAACACAAAAATGAGAACCAGAAATAAATTGTATCCGACGTTAGATGACGAAGAGGATGAGAAGCCGAACGGTGTTTTGCCGAAGGCACCGTCACTAGAAGAAAAAGAAAGAGGAGAGAGGTATCGCATTGACCAAATCAGTAGAATCCAAGCGTATCTAACTCAAAAGAGAGATTCTCATCGTTCTCTCAAGAAGAAGTATTCGCGTTTCGTGAAATTCGTCAACGCGATCGTCACGACATTCATCACGATTTCCATGGGTTTACACGCGGCTGGCATCAGATTGTTGTCGACTGCAGACGGTATTCCGATCGTGTTAACCGTAGAAGGAGTGGCTCTCGCCGCTGGATTGTTTAGCACGCTCGGAAACTTTTTGAGTAATAAATTATATCTGAAGGTGAGGAAACATGACAAGATTCGCGTCTTGGCCGACTCCAAGATCGACACGATATCCGAAATGATCTCGATGGCGTTGAAAGACGGTAGGATATCGGACGGAGAATACTTCACGATGTTGGATGAGAAAACGAAATATGAAGCCATGAAAGAAGCTGTGAGAATCAAGACTCGTCAGATCATCAAGGAAGAGATGAAGGATTCTCTCATGGAAAAGGGGAGGAATGAGGCTAGGGTGGAATTCAGTAAGATGATAGAACTCAAGAGCAGCGATTGAAAAAAATATATATAATAAGAACAGAATTTCTAAAAAAGAAATATTAAATTTATATATAAAATAAAAACGAAATTAATTTAAATACCTCTCAAAAAATGTATTGCGTAAAGTGTAAGAGAGTTACCGAGACGAGTAATTCCCAAGAAGTACGAACTAAAAACGACAGACAGATGCTTCACAGAATTTGCGATGTGTGTGGTTCTATCAAGACTCGATTCGTCAAAAAAAGAACGTGAGCAAAGGTAAAGGCATCGTGAATAAAATGATCAATAATCTACCTTTCGAAATGCATCTGCCTGGTCACAGTTTCCCGGGACCTGGAACGAAATTGAACAAGAGACTCAACGCCGATCTGACTCCTAAATCTTGGAGCAAACCTGTGAATAGGGTGGACGCGGCCACGTATGGTCATGATCTATGCTACGCCGGACATCCCGACACCAAAACTCGCAACGATGTCTGCGATAAAAACATGTTGGCGAAATTGAGAGGTATATCGAATCTGACCAGGCGAGAGAAGATAGAACGTTCGCTGGTCGGTAATCTGATCGGTGCGAAACGTCGATTCGGATGGGGCATTAAAAAAAAAGGGCATCTGCAAAGAAGAAGAAACGATTATTGACGAGCGAATTGGCCGAGGAGTTACACAAACCCATCGTACGTAAATTTCGAAAGAGAAGGGTGTTCGTGAAGGGTTTGGATGATATTTCGTCTGCCGACTTGGTCGACATGAGATTGTTTTCGAGGTGGAACGAGGGTGTCAAATATCTATTGACAGTCATCGACGTGTTTTCCAAATACGGTTGGATCAGAGCTTTGAAGAATAAATCGGGACCTTGCGTCGCCGAGGCTCTGAAGAGCGTGTTCGACTCGTCTTTTCGAAAACCAAATAAATTGTGGGTGGATAAGGGAAAGGAATTCTACAACAAGCACGTTCATCGATTGGTCGACCTCTACTCGATCAAAAACGAAGAGAAAGCCAGCATGGTGGAACGTTGGAATCGAAACGATGAAGGAAAAGATACATAGATACTTCACGGCGAATTCGACCAAGAAATACATATACGCTCTGAACGGTATGGTCAAAGATTACAACAACACGCGACACAGATCGATCAAGATGACTCCGTGGAAGCTAGCGAACCTCGAAACGAAAAACGGGTCTACGCGAATCTATATCCTGAGAGATCTAAAATCAGGAAGAAGTCTAGAACGCCGAAATTTGCGGTCTGTGATCGAGTGAGAATCTACGCTTATAAGAAGCATTTCGAAAAGGGTTATACTCCTCGATGGACCTCGGAAATCTTCGTGATAATCAAAATATTTCACACCGATCCCTTGACTTACGAAATCGAAGCTTTGGATGGAGAAGAGATCATCGGAAAGTTTTACGAACAACAATTACAGAAGACAAAGTTTTGATAAAGAAAACAATTTTTTTTTATTTACTCTCTTTAACATTTTCTTGTTTACACACATATATATAGAAGAGAAAAATAATAATAAAAAATAATTAAAACTATTTTTAGATAAAAAAAGCAAGCTAATTAATAAACAAAAAACAAAAAACCCTTTAAAAAATGGCAAATATACTAACACAAAGCACAAAGCATAGTGAAAGATGAAAGTATTGAAGAATATGAGGTTCATGAATATGAACCGGTAACCGGAACTAGTTTGAACAATGCGGGAGAGATAAGAATCAACGCTGAAACTCAAGATCTATTCGTCCATCCTAGCGAGAGTTACATAGTGGTGCAGGGACGTCTCACCAAAGAAGATGGGAGCGACTACGCCGACGACAACATGGTTACTCTAGCCAATAATGGCATCATGCATCTATTCAGTAATATAAGATACATGCTATCCGGACAAGAGATAGAATCTGTGTTTCATCCTGGTCAGGTCACCACGATGTTCGGACTCTTGACGTATCCGGATGATTTTTTGAAATCCAGAGGACTTAATCAGTTGTGGGTGAAAGACACTGTCGGCCCTGCTAACGCCGGCGCCGCCGCGATATTCGACTACGTCGTCAAGACATCCAGACCTAAAGGAACGTTTTCGTTAAGGATACCTTTGAAACACATCTTCTGATTCGTGGACGATTACAACAAGATAATGTACGGATTCAAACACAATCTGACGTTGATTCGAAAAGGAAACGACGATGCAATAGTGAGACTCCCTGCAACCGATGTGGGTAAGTTAACTCTACACAAGATATCGTGGTTCGTTCCGCACGTGCAGCCTTCGATCGTGGAAAAAGCGAGTCTCTACAAGATCATAGAATCCAAGAGTAAATTACCTGTGGGATTTAGAATGAGACAGTGCGACACGGCTAGCATTCCACTCTCCACGAATCACTTCGATTGGAGATTGACAGTGAAATCCGCTTCGGAGAGACCGCGTTTCATCGTGGTTCCGTTTCAGACCGATAGGGACGCGTTTCTGGAAAAGAATGCGTCGCTGTTCGATCACTGCCATTTGAGAAACATGCAAGTGTTTCTGAATGCCACGAGACATCCAGCAATCGATTACAATGCATCGTTCGACAAGAACGAGTTCTGCAGACTGTACGGCAACGCCACTGATTTTAGAAAGAAGTATCACTGTCTAGACGAATTGATGAGCAACCCTAATATATCTCCCGGCGAATACAGGTCGATGTATCCCATGTTCGTATTCGACGTCAGTAAACAGAGTGAACGACTCAAAAGTAGCGTCCTAGACATTCAGATCAAGATGCAATTCGATAGGAACGTGCCGAGAAAAACCGAAGCCTTCGCTCTGGTCCTGTCGGACAGAATTACAATTTGAATCGGATGGAAATAAGATGTCGATCATTCGATGAGAGACGTGTGTGAAAAAAAATAAAAAAAGTAATGAGTAATTATTAAAAACAAAAAAAAAAAAATAAATAAATAAAGTAATGAGATCTAGAGAGATTGAACATCTTTCTAAATCTCATTACTTTTTTTTTTGTTTTTAATAATCACACATTATTTTTTTTAATTAATTATTTCCACGCATTCACTGTTTGTTCAAAGGATCTAGTTCGATCAGTAGATTCACCACAGAAGTGACGGCTTCGGGATTATTGGTTTTTGTAATGAAATTAATCCTGTCTCCGGCATTCACTTTGAGAGGTATGCCGAACGTGCTAACATTCACGTGTTGATTCTCAGTCTTTTCGACGCTGTATTTCTTATCGCTCTCTACTCCATTCACCACGAGATTGACGACCACTCTGTTATTCAAATCCGAGGAAGCCAGACTCATTCGAATGATTTCACCTCCTAACGGCATGGGATATCCCACCTGACCATGTTTCGATCCGCTACCACCGTTTCCGAAAGACCACTCGGTTTTTCCCTCCTGTAACGTGCCGGCCTCCTCAGCCCACATGGTGATCAATTGTCTAGCATATTTGACTTTCTCCACCAACGAAATCAGGGTGCAGGTATCCGTCATGTTCACAGAATCCGGTAGATTCATGAGCGCATGCTCACCCATGTCTAGTTTACCTTCCATGATGTCGCCCTTTCTCCAGACCGAGTTGTCATCTACGTCCTTCCTGCTGACTGCACTGGAATCGGTATTGTGATTGAGACCGAATAAATTCTCACCGTTCATGTTGATACCACCCTCCATGGTTCTGCCAGATTGTTTGTTCAAGTAGACATTGTCCCCTTGTGATTCTACGTATTCTTGTGATCGTGTCACGGCAGAATCTACGTAGCCCTTGTTGACCAAGGTTGAGTCCACATCCATGTCGTCAACCTTCGACAGATTCAATATCTTGTTGAATCCCGCATTCAGATCCGATTTCATTTCTCGTTTGTCAGACTTTCTCTGTTCCAGATCTACGTAGTGTTTGGTCGCCACGTCCTTGGGATTCGTGGGAGTGGCCACGTTCGTTATCTTGTTAGAATTGGCATTCAATTCCGAGAGCATCATTTTCTGAACGTATCTATTTCTCAGATGTTCGCTGAATCTCGCATGAGAGTCGTCCACGTATTTCTTGGTTGCAGCATTGGTGGAATCTATGGGATTCATGATATTCACCAAACGTTTAGATTTCAGATCGAGATCATCACTTTATCCACGTAATTATCTAGCATGATTCGTTCGAAATCCGCATCCCCCCTGTCAACGTATTTTTTAGTCACAGCATCTGCGAGATCTATCGGCTCGGGAAGATTGTAGAGCTTCGTATTGTTCATGTTCAAAGGTTCCTCTCGAGGTTTGTATCTCCGAACATAACATTTGTCCAAGTTGGCAACGTCGTAACCATCGCCGACTTCGAGCGTCTTCCTCTTCTTTTTAGGTTGACTTTCGTCGTCACTTCTACCAAATTTATCGACTGGCATGTTGTTTTGAGATTTTTGTTTTAAAAATATATTTCAAATGCAGTTTATTCAAAATGAATTATTTTACTTATTTTATTTTTCGTTTTTATTCCATTAAATTTTTTTTAATAATTTTTTTACCTTTATATACTATAAAAAAGAATCTCTCTCTAATGTAAATCATTGAGAATGTCTTGAAACCGATCTCCTTCAGACCATCTCTTGAGAACGTAAAGACACAGGTGACTGCAAAACACTTGATCTGGCGAATGCACTCGTTCCGTGTTGTAATGAACCATCGATTTGTTGAAATAGTTCTTTATTTCTTTCGGCAGCAAGATTCCGTAGCTGTCGAAATAATAATTCTTCTTCTCCCCATTCTTGAACCATGCCACCCAGTGAGTGCCTTCACCCGATAAATCGTCTAGATTTAAAATTCTGCATTCCGATTGTTGAGGTCTTCTCTTCGGCAAGGCATCTCTGGAAAACACGCCTAGAAAATCTTTGATTTTCAAATGGATTCAACACATTCAACGGATCGATGTTGGATAGGGGTTAGGTAAGATGACACCTTCAACGCATATCTCTATTTTCTTATTCATAAATGCGTATATTTTTTTTTTTTAATTTATTTATTTTGTTATAATTCACTAAAATGATGTTTTTTAATTTTTTTCTTTTTCTTTTCAAACTAACTCTATCGACTTCTATAATCTTGAATCCATCTAATTCCTCGACTTTCATAATCTTGAATCCATCTAATTCCTCTTGATTTTCTGGAATCGTATCATCCACAATCATATCTGAAATCCTATCATCTAAAATTAGATCCAAAGTCCAATGTCCGAGTGCTAAAGTGCTTATTTTATTGTCTAACACGAATCTCTTATCGTCGTCGGCCGTCAGCGAAATCTTGTTGACTATTTCGGTATACAAGTCGTGATTTTCACATCGAATTGATTTCATAGTCTTATACACCGGACCACTTCCTAACAGACAATCTTTATACTCTTGGAAAGAGATGTTTTTCTTCACCACGCACGCTTTAACCCCTTTGCACGTCTTGATCTCTTCATCTTCTAGACGATAAGCATATAGTTTGGGTCTCAAGCCTACGAATTCGAGGATTTGTTTACCGCCGCTCTCATCCTTAAATTTACCCAACACCTTCTTGTTGTCGTTCGATTGAATGTTGGATGGGTGATCGACGGGATAATTGCTCGTGTCGAACCACGCGGTGACGTCCGGAGATATATCTTGGTAGACATCTTTTGTCTCTATCTCGTAAACTAACCTGTCCATGTCGGTGAACAGTAGTTTGGCTTTATCACCAAATTTTCGTTTGACGTAATCTTAGTGAAACTTGTACATCAATCGCTTGCTGATATCTAAGATGATCGGTCCGAGATAATATGGTTTGTCGAACATCAGGTGCGTCTTTTGCATGTGAATGGCCACTAGATTTTCGTTGAATATGGTTCGGTGTTTGTAATTGGGTTTCGCCACTAATTTTTTGGCTCTTTTCTCAGACGTGACGAGTTGAACGTCGGTTCTCTTCCTGATGTTTTCCATCGATTTACCATACACGCAGTTGTTCATGAGATTGAAGAAATCTTTTTTTCGAAATCGTTCTTGGCTCGAATTCTGAGATTCGTGTTGAGATCGATGTATTTTTTCATCCAAGGCTCTTCGTTGAATCGAATGCTGCGATGTATGTTGACTAATTTCATCCCGTAATCGATGTATTGTTTCAAATTCTCACTGTAGATGACGTAGTTACATTTGTTAAATAAATTGGGAATGAGTTTTTCCTCGGCTCCTTCATTTGGTTCCATTCGTTCAGGAGCCAGCGGATAATCATTGTGTAGATCATGTAATTCTTCCCAGATAGTTCAAATCAAGTCTCTCCATTTTTGCATCTCTTCCGGTTCCGTTACCCATTCGAAATTTCCAATCGGTAAAGGATGACTCATAGCCCAACCATACAGATTATTAGTTTCCCAATACTGTATGTATTTATTCGACAATTTCGAATCGAAACCTTCTTTCATGTAGAGATTGTTAGCTTCAGAATATCTGTGGGAGATCATCGAGACGCCACCTCTTGTAGCCCTTTCGAACATGAGCAACATGTCCTCGTCGGATAACAATTCCAATTGGACTTTGGTGGTCTTCAACAGAGCGTCCCACACCAGACCGGGTGTGGTGAAATACCAAGCTGGATCCAGCTCGTAATTTCGATGACAAACGTCTCGAAAATTTTCGAACATGTCTGCCAAGAGCAGAACGTCAGTCTTCAGATAGAGATCATGATAATCTCTCATCGTTTTCATATCGAATGATTTCCACTTTTTTGGTGTGTTCGTAATTCTCATCGGAAATGTCAGATTTGTATAATTTCAAATAAAAATCTTCTTTCGAAGGTAGTGCAGTGTCGTCGAATCTCTTTAGATCGTTTATGTAATCATAAGGATAGATTCCTTTCCTCAACATGATGTCTACTCGTTCTCCGAAATGTTCGCTCGTGATTTTAAATTTATCCTTGCTCATGTTATCGACTAATTTTTGCAGAGCAGTTTACATGAATTTAAAACTGTATGCCTCAACGAATGAATTTCGTTTTTTCTTTCAACGTCTCTCTGTTGATTACTCTTTTCTTCTCCATGAGCTTCCATTTCGTGTAGGAAATGTATCTTTCTTCGCTGTTTGCAATGCAATTTAATTCTTCATGGGAGGTGCCGAGATTTTTCAAGAACAGATGACTGTCATAACCCGAGAGATTGTGAAATATCACTGGATAGAAAATGGCATCTTGATATTTTAAATTACACTTGCTGTGAGCTGGACAACAATACAGACCCGTGTAATGATCGTGGTCTCTGACCTTCTTATTTTCCTCTGAATTCTCATCGAACGATTGTCAGCATATGTGACATTCGGTGGCTCTGTTATTTTCGTCCTGCTGCTCTTGCATGATGATCATTTTCGCCGGTGTTTTGAATTTATCATATAACATTTGAATTTTCAATTCTAACTCTTCCACAAACCTTTGAGCCACGTCGTTGTCTTCACACTGTTTTGTGTAGGTGAAGGGACCCATGTCGTCGTGCGAGTCGAAAGTGCATTTCATGTAAATGCAATAACCCGAAGGCGTGTGTTTTTGATATCTTTCGATGTAACATCGAAGAGTGTTGGGTTGGCAGGGACTCATTTTCACAGTGAAGCATTTGAAATCGGCATACACGACGAATGGTTCTTTTAACCTTCTATTGCGATTTTCAAACTTCATGATGGTGTTGGGTTTGGGCATTTCAATGGTGACACCTTGATTTTCGTTGCAATATTCCTGATGTTTCGCTAGTGATTTTTTGTTGTGAAACATGTTCATGCAGTTGCAACATAAACATATCTTATGTTCGTGTTTATTATTTTGTCTCGACAGTAATTGGCTCGGATTTTTAACCCAACAATAATGACGATTGTCACCATTCGAAATCAATAATAAAATAATCATCTTTTCTCTTTCGAGATACGAAGTCTGTCTGAGAGGATAGATCGTTCATTTTTCATCGTCGTATCCCAAGACGTTCACCGCTACGGTGGGATTTTGAGTCTCGAAACGTTCTCGTTGTGTTTTAACTGCATTGGAAAAGTCACTCTGGTCCAATCGAGATTTTTAGAAGTCTCCTCGTAATGAGAAACTCTATCAGAGTTCATTTTGACAGGGTATAAAGCGGAGGTGACTGCCCATTTAAAACACTGATCATCTTTATTTCTCACGTTGATCACAGCATTTTTTTTAGCTAAGAAATACGGTAATTCCACGTAGGAAGACCCTTTCAACGAATCGTTTTCAGTTGCATGAATTTCGAGTTTCAACACCTCATCGAACGTCCAATTACTACCTTCATGCTGATAATTCACGAGAGACGTCAACATCTTGTCTTTCATCTTTTCAAAAACGTCTGATATCTGAACCTCTAAATATGGGTTCGACGTTAGATCTGAAATATGCATTTTTCACGATGCTCTCGCCGGACTTCATGTCGATTTTATTCATCATGCAATGGAGTATCATCTTAATTTTTCGTCCCACATTCATGTGTTCGTGAAACAAATCCAATACTTTTTTCTTCACCCGTTCCATGAATAATTTCGTATCGATTTTCTTGAATGAGGGAACCACATCGAAAGTTTTAAAAATGCCTTTGATCGCACTCTCCCGTTCTACAGGCTTCAATTGGAATATTTCCACGACGAATCATGCTATATATTCTTCTCCTTTCCCTTTGTCGATTGCTTGTTGAATTTCACTCGATATATCTCGTTTGTCTAGAATCTGAAGTACATCACTCATTTTTGTTTTAGTTTTTTTCTTTTCTTTTGAAACTTGAAGTCCTTCAACGGCTTTTCGTTTAGTCGTCTTCTTATTTTTCACAATCGAAACGTTTTTGTTTTTTTTCGACGTTGGCATTTTGATTCCTTTTACTATCTTTTTCTTCTTCTCATTTTTCACAACCAATGCATTTTTTGACAGCGTTGCTATCAACATTTCATTTGCCTTTCCATCATTTCACAAACAATAATCCTGTATGACTTCAATTTTTTTTGATTTAGTTCTATGATTTCTGAAATGTGGAATTTTTAATATTTTACAAATCTCATTAACTGAGGTACGGTTTTCTTATCAAAATTTTCCATTTCTTTATTTGTATGCTCCATTTGTAAGAATATTTTTTTTGTTTTTGAATTTTGTATTTAATAATAATTTGTTAAAAGTTTTAAAATTGTTTTTATATATATATGTTTTAATTCCTTCAAAAAAAACATTTTTTTTTGATGAAATTAATCCATTTTTTTTATGTTCCTTAACGTGAAAAAAATTGAATTAATACGAGAAAAAAGGATGTTAAATTTAAACTTTTTATTTATATATAAAGAGAAAAAACACTTTTACAAAAAAGATTTTTCACATTAAAGAAAATTAAAATTAAAAAAACTTTTTTTTATATATATAAAAAGAGTAAAAAAAAAAGAAACTTTTTTAACAAATTATTATTTAAATACAAAATTTAAAAATATATATTATTTGCAATGATTCATAAAACAAAAAAACAAATAATCGATCATGACAACAACACCTAAAAGATGCGAATTGAAATTGAAACGAGTTGAAACATGTAAGAAATTCGGTTTTAAAATCTATAGATTACAACGACACGATTCCATCGAATTGAACGAGGTCGAGATGAAGGGCTTAGAGCGCAAATACGACAAATATAACATGCCTTTGAAATTGGATGAAGCCATGCTCGATTTGTTTTACGACTACCAAAGCGATCTACAGAAAATCGTCATTGCCAAAGATAGAGAATTCGACAAGGACGATTTGTCGTTGTCCTATGGAAGTTACATATATCCAAAAATCTCACTCGAACTCATGGACAAATCGGGTGGTGGGAGCGCGTTCACCGATGTAAAAAAACTCAAAAAAGTAAAAATAAACATTCAACACATATTCGAAAAAGGAGAATACACGAGCGTCAACATGCTAATAATGGACTTGGAAATATAAACAATAGAGAAATTGATTTTTAGCGAAGAAGGAGGAAAAAAAAGTAATGAGATCTAGAGAAGTTGATCATCTCTAGATCTCATTACTTTTTTTGTTTTTTTTTTTATTTTTGTTTTCATTCTTCACTATCACCCATATATTATAATAAAGTTTCCTTTTTTCTCAAATTTCAGTGTCGATTCTTCTTTTCTTTTTTTTGTGATATGTTACGTTTTTTTTATAAGACCACATTTGTTTATCCGAATCATAATTATGAACGAATGTTGTGCATCTCTCGGTAACACTCGCATCATTACCATTCTTTTCAGAAGGTAGTGGTGACGGTGGAAAACATCTCATTCTTTTAAATTTCAACCATCTATCCTGATCTTTATTTAACTCTTTTATCAGTTCTTTCCTAAGATATCCATCATTAGCATCTAATCATTTTTCCACATCTTTTTCGCACTCTATCTCGCGATATTCATCATTATCGTCTAATTGTTTTTCCACCTTGTTATCCATTTTATATATTATTTTATACTTTCGATGATTTATATTTGATATAATTATATAATTTTTACATTATAATAACATACTCAAAATCGGTATATTCTTAAATGGCGAATTCTTACCAAACAGCAAACCCTTGCTGAGTCGCTCAACATTCCGTCCACTCTTTAGATAGAGACCGTTTCCACTCAAAGAGTTGTCACCTCTAACAGGTTCTAGATACAATCCTTTACTGCTGTCATCTACGTGGATGCGACACACGGCTCCTCCCTTCTTCAAAAACAGTCCGCTGCCACCCATTAATTTCTCAACTGCCGAACTTGCGAGTCCCGAGAGAGCTCCCACGCCAAGAGTCTTTCCGAGAAAGGGTAATGCTTTTGTGGCAAAGGGTAATGCTTTTGCGACGATTCCTGTCAATAGCGGTAGGAAACCGCCTTTCATTCTCAAATTGTATCTCAATTGAGCGGGACTCAATCTCACCGTCAACCCTCTTCCATCACGAATCGCTTTCTCCATCCTTTTGATTTGACTTCTGGTCCAGGCGATCGAATCCTGACCGCCACTCGTCAGATCTTCGTGAGTGAATTTGAATCTCACCACCTCGCCTCGAGTTGTTAACACTCTCTTAAGTTTCTTCCTCTGTCCTGTGGATATGTTCACGTTTTTAACCACGTATTGTGTCATAATTCTTTTTTTAAAATATATTTTCTTCAATTGTTTTTTTTTGTTTTAATGATAATTATATATATATTAAATAATTTTGTAAATTAATATTGCATTATTTTATTTTCTTATTTATATATATACACACAATATTTTTTGTTGTTGTTGCTTTTATATTTCTCTTATGTGAAATCATATCGTCACCCTTTCTCCACGAAGATCTAACAGTTCACCATTTTGATCCGTCAACGTGGTTTTGAGACTATACAATGGGTCTAAAATCACTGGTAGATAAACTAAATTTCGAGGTCGTTCCACGATCTTATAACCTGGCGACACGTTTGGAAAGAAGGAATAGATCATCGGTTGAGTGCTACCATTCACGTAGCTTCCAGCAATCACATCCACGTTCACCAGAATGCTATTGACTGCGAGAATGTCGACCGTATTTTCAGATGCCGTGTGGCCTCGATAATCTTTCGATCGAATCCCAGCATCTTGCCTATATAATCGTCCGTGTTGAAATCCACTCGAAAATTATCTTCCAAATCCAACATCGTCTGTAAGGTATTAGGGTTGGGAGCGAGTCTGATCTTGTTGCTTCCCTTTCCATCAGTCTTCATTCGCGTTTGAATGTAATTGTTCAAATCTTCTATGTCGTAACTTCCTTTGGGAATTCGAATCTCCAACCAATCCACTCCATCAGAATACTTCAACGAGTTATTCTTTTCGGTGACGTTGGGAAAGGAATAATAAGTCTCCAGATTCACCTCCACCATCTCATATCTTTTCTATCTATTCAATTCGATGGAAGGTTCGAATTTCGTCGCGAATCGAGTCGAATCACCACTCACCACGATTTGAATGGATTGTTTTGCAGCCGTATTCTCGGCTATCCGTTGTAACAATTCTCCTTGTACATTATATTTAATTTTATTTTTTATTTTTTTCAAAACTAATTATTTGAAGATTTATTATTTTCTAATTTTTTTATTTTCACGCTCTATCTTATTATCTTCAGAAACATAAAACTTGTCGAATCTGCACCGATATTTTCCGCGATTAAATTTGCTAGTCAAATCGATCACGATGAAATTGTAAAGTCCTCCATCCCAAACCCTCTTACAGAGTCTCCTGAATTCCGCCGCGCTCATGTCGTTTGCCAAGTGATCGCTGTAGATGTGATTGAGATTCTTGAGATCTTGGCGAAAGAGACATAGAAAATTAGTGTTCTCCCTTATCGTCTGTCTGGGCAATCAAAAATAATTCTGCGACAGGTAGAATCAGTTCACGTTGCTGTGACGACACCTAACATAATACGATTCGCATCGGTTCTGTCTCTCCAAAAGCAGATCATCGAAAATCATGAGATTCTTATCTTCCGATTTCAATTCTCTAGGATCCGGAACGTCGCTAGCGTTCTCATAAAATCGACACTCGACGTTCGAAGATGCATTTCTCTTCATCAATTCCATCGCCGCACCGTCCAAAATGGTCGAAAGAGAAGCTTCACTTTTGTCGAATTCCTCCCTACTGCCAGATTCTGGCTATGACGTCCTTAGGCAATCTACGATCCATGCACTCTCGAAGCAATCTGTATTCGGGTTGAAACAAGCTCTTGCCAAACACAAACAATCTGTCATAATCCAACCAGTCGGGTCGGGACAACAGATTCATCAACAGATTGGTCTTTCCACAATTCGATTTTCCCACTATCAAGCCTCTTATGCTTTTGGGAAAGAACTCATTATTCGACCTCTTAGTCGCAGCATCGTTCCAAGACATATCTTTAATGTTCATCTTTGTTTATTTTTTTGTTGTTGTTATTTTAGATTTTTTCAAACACAATTTTATGTTTTATCAAACTCAGTTTTAATATTTTTATTTATTTATATTACACCGTCGCGAGTTCTCTTCAATCCAGATCCACTCGTCAGTTTGGCTAAATCTTATATGGGTACCACAGCATTCTTAAAATCTTTCCAACTTTTCGGCGTTCGCTCTAACGTAGCCCGCTTCGCCGGTGGACTGATCAACTTGTCTATCAACGCGTCGGCTGCCCTCTTGCCAGCCACAGAAGCTATCTTACTACTGGCTTCAGAAGCAGCTTTCTTACCAGCATCCAAAGCTGTCTTCTTACCAACCTCAAATGCGGTCGATGCGAGTTTTCTACCTGCATCACTCGTGAACGCTCGCATTATAGAATCGATGATGCCAGAACTGCCTTGAACGTAAGTTCTAACACGTATCCCCTGTTCTTTATCACCAACATATTTTTATTTTATAATATATATTTTGTTTTCACTGGTAAATCGTTTGTTGTTTAAATACTTTTATTATTCTAGTGTAAAATTTACTAGTTTGATTTTATATATTTTGTTTGTTTGTTTCTCTCTACTTATTATATACATCAATCCTTCAATTCGTTCATCAGCCTTTTATAATGGCTTTTATTCAAAACCTTCTGTCTTAACAATTCGTCACATATAGTAACTATTTCATTATCTAATCCAGTGTTACCAGCACGGCTACTTGCCATCAACAAACTCAATCTCTGAGACAGAGCGTCAGAGTCGCTCGGAAGAAAAGTGGTTTTCACCCCTTTACCAGTCACCGATTCGACGAACTTCTTATTCATATCCCATATGGGTTTCACCACTTTCGTCCACTTGTAACCTCTGTTGGCTTTGGGTCTCGTCTCTCTGGTATCGTTATTTCTCTTCATGGCGTGGGTCTGAACCAGAATGTCGCCATAATTGTCGAAATCCTGTTCCGTGTAATCTCCAGGCTTGTCGAAAAGGAGCAATTTGCACAGCCCATCAGTTATTTTATACTTATTCGAACCGACGATTAAATTATCATCATCCATTTCCACTTCTGTGTCGCCCACAAAAGTTCTACCATCCGAATCCTTATAAATTCCATACAACAGATCTCTCTTACCACCATCCTCGGACGACGCGACGCTATCAGTGGTGATAGTTGAAGCTGTATTGTCGCTCTCGGTCACATCGGTTTCGATTCTCATGGGAACGTAATCCGGTGTAGAATGAAAGGAATACTGTTTTGTAAAACTACCGGGCAACAAACCCATTCTCAAAGAACTCTCTTTTATGGGTCTGAATTCTTCAACTATATCGTTCTTGTTTCGCTCTTGAACCTCTGTCACGGGTTTAAATATTGTTGTGGCTTCGCGTCTGAGTTCCATCTCTCCAAGACGTCTGCTTCTGTCAGCCGATTGAATGCTCTTCTTGGCACGTTCATATTCGTTTAAAAGCTGACCTCGACGTTTGGCATCCATCTGTAAAAACATTTTTTTTCGTTTTTAAATTATTAATATTTCCTAGTATGCTAATGTGAGTTATTTATTATTTTCAAAATTAAATGTATAATTATTTTTATGTTTTAAGTAAATAAAAATCTTTTATCTTTAATATAATAACTAAAAAAACAGTTGAGGAAAAACATTTTACATGATAAAACATCTATAAATGCGTTTTGCCTCTAAATGCGTTAAAAATCGCATCACAGATTATTCACTCAGTGACGAACTGGAGAACTTTGAAAAGTTTGAAAGTTTTAGTGCATAAGAAACCGGTTTCTGATTTAACACGTTTGAGAATAATTACATCCACTGAAAGGGTTCATTCATATCTCCAAACATTATCACGAATATTTTAAAAATTATTTACCACTTAAACCTAATTGAGTGGAAACGTGCTTTTATTGTCTATTATTAAAACGACCCATTAAACGAAAACCTTCATTCACACCAGAACAAAAACATGAGTGTCAGTTTTATCTCTTAAAAATTCATATAAGTGAAAAAAGGTTTTATAATAGAATTTTTATTTGAATGAAACAATTCTACGAACTATTTTTATTTGAATGAAACAATTCCATAAAGTGTTTTATTAAAATTTATTTCACAAAATTCGCAGTGACAAAATGTAAACAAACGATTTTTCCCATCGATTTTCTAATTTCTAAAACTCAACTTTTTTTTCAATGTAAACGAAAAACCTTTCATTCACACCGAAACAAAACATGAATGTCTATTTTTACAGATTCAATTTTATAGTCGACTCTTTTGAACGAAAACCTTCATTCACACCAGAACAAAAACATGAGTGTCAGTTTTATCTCTTAAAATTCATTTGTCATCCGTTGAACGATTTCCTTTCATTCACACCGAAACAAAACATGAATGTCTATTTTTACAGATTCAATTTTATAATCGACTCTTTTGAACGAAAACCTTTTATTCACAAAACTCAAGAGATGAATCGGCAAATCGTTTTTTCACCGATCAAATCGCACCCTATACCATCCCAAACACGATCAGGAACGTGGCAGTGGTTTGCTGGTTCGGTATCACCTTTTTTCATGTACCGTACAGAGGTCGATTTTCTGATCTAGAATTGGCAAATGGGTTTCCCCGATCAGATCGCACTTTAACCGTTCGAACATTCGTTGGTAAACGTATACCTACTTATACCTACTTAGGTGATACAGAATCAGCAAACCACTTTTTGATGCTGATACAGAATCGGCAAAACGTTTTTTGCTCGCGTTCACCAACGATGGATCGATGGTCTAATCCACGATGGGAACGTAGAGAACAAATTTTTAATTATATTTTCTTAAAATTTCATACATTTTTTTCACGCTTGAGCAACGTGTCGAATGTACGCGTTCACCAACGGGTATTTGAACGTTAAAAGTGCGATCTAAAACAATGGCCGATTCTGTATCACCATAAAAACGACATTTTTTGCACTTGTACACGATTTTAACACTGAATCCTATGGCGGTGTACATACATGTACGTGTACATGTACAAAATCGTGTACAAGTGATACGGAATCGGCATTTTCTACCTACTGACATCAACCTTGAAAAATAAAGAAACGAAAATTATAAAATGTGCTAAAACTCCAGCTGGATGAACCCCACAACGAAAATACAAGTTAGGGGGCAAGGGAGACATATTACCACCCCGTATGTCTAACCATTTGTCCAGAAAAGGGTGAACTATTAGGAGCCTCGTACATCTTGAATTGTTTTGAAAATCCACGAATTGTTCATTAAAATACCATGCCATTTAATATTTTCTAGTGAGATGAAGATCCGTATGTCCTATTAAAACCGTTGATGGGATTGTTGAATCTACAAGTAAATGGCCATAAGTAGGGAATAGTGGCCAGTCCTGGACCACCTCCATCATGTGGTCCAGAAATTGTTGTGGTCCAGAAAAATTGAGTTATTTTTGGAAAAACCCAAATTTTTCTGGTAACAAAATTGATTTTCTTGGAAAATGTTAGGTTTTTCCTGAAATAATTCAATTTTTTCCGGAAAACCCCAAGTTTTTCCCGGAAAATGTTTAAAATTCGAACATTTCTGGACCACTTTCGACGGAATTTGAAAAAAAAATGTCTAAAGGATTCCAGGTTTTAGAAACCCGCTTTTTTGATAAATTTAACACTGATTTTCCCATTGGGTGAATGTTTTTCAAATTTTCTTATGAACAGAGTTGCACGATTGTGACCTGCAACAGATTAGCACTGAGATTTCCATTGGGAAAAATTCCGAAAAAACAGTGTTTTTTTTAAATTTCGAGCTGGAAAAATACGCGATCGAACGTTGATTCTCACAGTAAAAGACAGTGGTTTGATCGAGGTGAATGCAAAAATTGGTCCAGTAAAAAAAATCGATGTGGGACGCGGTTTTCCCACGGGAAGAGACGATGGTTCGATCGAGGTGAATTCGTAGATTGGTCCAGTAAAACTCGACTATTTGATATCGAGCGTGCAAGTCCGAGAATCGTTAGATTAGCCAGACGATGATCGGGGGGAGGGGGGGGAGGGGGTTGGGGGAGGAGGAGGATCGCGATTGGAAAAAATGCATGTAATATGTTATTATTATTACGAGTTACAAGATGAGTGATAAAAAAGAAAGAAAATTGACCGTTTAAAAAACAAAAAAAAAAAAATTAAAAATAAAAAAAATATATATGTATAAAACAACATTAAAAAAAAAAATAAGAATACAAAAAAAATAACTGTTTTTCATTAAAGAAAGCAAAAAAAAAAAAAAAATATATAAAACAATGTTTCTACACATCAGAAATTCAAAGCGAAGGGATGAGCAGGTTCATGAATTAATATGGAGTAAGGAGAATATTCCGGTGCAGGATAGGGTCAGGCGACTGGGAGAGATGGGATTGAGACGAGAGGTGACCAAGTTGTTCAGACCCGTCACCGAGGTTCAGGAACGAGCCACGAAAGACATCGCTGAGGAATTGGGACCCATAAAAGAAGGTTCTCTGAGGATGGGTTCACACCCCGGTAGTTTTGCATCAAAAACTCAGTCCGGTTACACTCCGGTGAGAATCGAGACCGATTCAAGTAGCGTCAGTAGTTTTACGCTGAGAAATTTGTCCAAATACTCTCCGGAGAGAATCGAGACTGATGCAAGTAGCATCAATAACGACGCTTTGAGCAGTATTAGCATCAGATCTGATGGTAGTAGTGAAAAACGATTCGATATGCAGATTTCATGATGATCGTGATAAAAACTTTCTTGGGTGACACAGAAGCATCGCTTGAAGGTCGCTATTTGATCATCGGTTCGAACAGGTACGAATTGACTGACCGACGGATTGTATGCTCTGCTCTCTCACAAGAGACCCGATGATTACACCAAAGAGGATTACAACAATTACGGAGACATTCTGGTTCAGACTCATGCCACTCAGAAGAACAATGATCCCAAAGAGACGAGACCAAAGGATAGGAGAGGTTACAAGTGGAAGAACGTGGTGGAACCCATATGGAAGGCGAACGAGTATTTCGTAAAATTGATGACTGGAAAGGGAATGACCAACACAATATTTCTTCCACATGATCCCCATGCCTTGTTGGAGAGATTGAGATTGTTGATGGCCAGCAGAGAGGCCGGTAACACTGGAGTGAATAACGAGATAGTGAGCATGTGCAACAAATTGTTGAGGCAGAAGGTCTTGACTAAGAAGGATTATCAAAAGTTGATGAATCGTTTGAAATAATAAAATAGTAAGAGAAAAAAAAAATATTAAGTAAATAAAAAAATATATATATTCCAAAAAATAATAAAAAAAAAAACGAATTCTTAAAAAAAATGTTAGTGATAAATAACGTAAAATGCTAGATCTCACTTCTACGGCGGATCGGGCATCGTGGATTCGATGATGTGATTTTCAACTCATAAATTCACTGGCAACACCGCGAAAGAGATCGAGCGCTCTCAAAATCGGAAAGAAGACGGTGATCGATGCGGGTAAGAAAGCTGCGACCGAAACGAGTGGTAGGATAGCTTTGGAAGCTGGCAAGAGAGGTGCTGACACGTTGATTCATAAATTGATAACTCCACAGCCTGCCAAACGATCGAGAATCGAACCGAAAAGGTCGAGAGACTTCTATGATGATGTCGTACCGATACAAGACTTAGCTAAAATGATTGAAAGTGATTTATAAATAAAAAAAACTTTTTTATATATATACAAAAAATGGAAATTAAAATAAAACAAAAATAGAAAAAACATAATTCAAAACATAGTAAAAAAAAGAAACTGGAAAAATAATGGATATCAAAGACATGTCTTGGAATGACGCGATGACCAAGAGGTCGAACGACGAGTTCTTTCCGAAGAGCATAAGAGGTCTGATAGTAGGAAAATTGAATTGCGGAAATACCAATCTCTTGATGAGTCTATTGTTGTGACCTGGCTGGTTGGATTACGACAGATTATTCGTTTTTGGCAAGAGTCTCTTTCAACTGGAATACAGATTGCTTCGAGAGTGTATGATACATAAATTACCCAAGGTAGTCATGTTGAGAATCTTTGACAATCGAGATGAATTCGAAGCACACGAGATTTCGAATATATTGGAAGGGCAGCGAGAGAATTGACTAAGAGAAACGTCAAGTGTTCGAATACGGAATGTCTGTTTTACAAGAATGCTGACGATGTTCCCAATCCCAGACAGTTGAAGTCAGAGAATAAGAATCTCATAATCTTCGACAATCTGCTGTTGGAGAGACAGAATCGATGTGAATCGTATTACGTTCGAGGACGTCACAGCAATGTGGATTGTTTCTATCTGTCTCAGAACTATTTTCGACTGCCCAGACAGACGATATGGGTGAATGCTAATTTTCTGTGTCTCTTTTGTCAGGATCTCAAGAATCTCAATCACATCTATGGAGATCACGTTGTCAATGACATGAGCAGGGAAGAATTCAGGAGATTCTGTAAGAAGGTGTGGGACAAAGGACATCACAAGTTCGTGGTGATCGATTTGACTAACGAATTTAACAACGGAAAATATCGAAGCGGATTCGATGATTTTTTTATATTTCTGATAATAATAGAGAAAAAAACAAAAAAATTTTTTAAAAATATCGATAAAATATAAAAATATATAATTAATAAATAATAATAAATAAAAAAAATGTCAGAACATCAATTAGAACAGACAGTCCTTTCAAATCATAGTGAGTCACGACACGACTCGATTCATGATGAAATTCGAACCTTCTGTTGAATTAAGAAGGAAAAGAGATACGAGATGGCGTTGGTTAATTTCCCAACGTCACCGAAAAGAATAACGTGTTCACATATTCCAACAGAGTGGATTGGTTCGAGATTCGAATTCCCAAAGGGAGTTATGACATAGACGATCTGAACTGTCACATCCAGGCGAGACTGAAGACCGACAGTCACGGAAGCAAGATGATAATACTCACTCCCAATATGAGTACTCTCCAGACGATATTAGACTTGGGAGATAATTTTTAAGTGGATTTTAGTGCGGAAGATTCGATCAGCAAGATGTTGGCATTCGATTGAAAGATGTATCGAGGTCATGCCACGTCCAAAAATATGGTTGACATTCTCACGGTCAATAGCATTTTAGTGAATGTCAATGTGATTGTGGGAAGTTACGTTGATGGTAGCACTCAGCCTATGATCTACTCATTCTTTCCGGACGTTTCGCCAGGTTACAAGATCGTGGAGCGACCTCAAAATCTCGTCTATTTACCCATGATCCTGGACACGTTGTATACCATGGAAACCACATTGATGGATCAGAACGGCGATTTGTTAGATCTTCACGGAGAGAGAGAGCCTATACGATTTCACATCAGAGAGACATGAAATAATAATAAATATAATTTGAAAAAAAATATATATATATTTTTTTTTATTTAAAAAAGTTTTAGGTTTTATTTTGTATTTTACATAAGAAATAAAAAAAGAAACTTATAATATTAATAAGGTAAAAAATATATATATATAATCAAATCAAAAAAAATAAAATATGACTCGATACATCATTAAAAACGTGAACATATCTGAAGGACAGAAAGCTAAACTTCACAGAGCATTGAGTCATCGAGGTGAAGCCATTAGATTTAAATTCAGTTATGAAGATCTGGTGACTGGCGGTAGTGATCGGATCGCCTGGACTAAAACTCAAATCATAAGTATGGATAAAGTGATTTGTAATCAAATGGGAACAACAGTGAGACTGAGTCCCGCTCAATTGAGACACAATCTGAAAATGAAAGGCATTTTTTTTTTTAAAAATATCGATTAAATATAAAAATATATAAATAATAATAAAAAAAATGTCAGAACATCTCTTAGAACAGATAGTTGAGAATACGGCTGCGAAACAGTCCTATCAAATTGTAGTGAGTCATGACACGACTCGATTCACTACGAAATTCAAACCTTCCATCGAATTGAAGAAGGAAAAGAGATACGAGATGGTGTTCGTTAATCTCGAGACTTACTGTTCGTTTCCCAACGTCACCAAAAAGAATAATGCATTCAAGTATTCCAACGGAGTGGATTGGTTCGAGATTCAAATTCTCAAAGGGAGTTACGACATAGACGATCTGAACCATCACATCCAGATGAGACTGAAGACCAACGGTCACGGAAGTAAGATGATAAGACTCGCTCCCAATACGAGTACTCTACAGACGATATTAGACTTGGGAGATAATTTTCGAGTGGATTTTAGTGCAGAATATTCGATCGGTAAGATGTTGGGATTCGACTGAAAGATGTATCGAGGTCACACCGCATCCGAAAATATGGTTGACATTCTTACAGCCAATAGCATTTTAGTGAATGTCAATGTGATCGTGGGAAGTTACGTCGACAGTAGTGCTCAGCCTACGATCTACTCATTCTTTCCAGATGTTTCGCTGGGTTACAAGATCGTGGAGCGACCTCAAAATCTTGTCTATCTACCTGTGATTCATTGTATAGCATCGAAACCACATTAACGGATCAGAACAGCGATCTGTTAGATCTTTGCAGAGAGAGTGACTATAAGATTTCACATCAGAGAGATATGAAAAAAATAATACCTTAAAAAAATATATATTTGTTTTTATTTAAAGAAGTTTTAGGTTTTTATTTATATATTATATAAGAAATAAAAAAAAGAAAGAAAAAGAAACTTATAATATTAATAATTTTAAAAAAATATATATATAATTAAATCAAATCAAATCAAATCCCCCCCCCCCAAAAAAAAATATGAGTCTATACATAATTAAAACTGTTAACATATCTGAAGGACAGAAAGCTAAACTTCACATAGCATTGAGTAATTGAGGTGAAGCCATTAGATTTAAATTCAGTTATCAAGATCCAGTTAATGGCGGTAGCGATCGGATCACCTGGACTATAACTCAAATCAAAAGGATGGAGAAAATGATTCATAATCGAATGGGAATGACGGTGAGACTAAGTCCCGCTCAATTGAGATATAATCTGAGAATGAAAGGCGGTTTCTTAACGCTATTGACAGGACTCACCGCCAAAGCATTACCCATTTTCATAAAAACCAGCTCTGGGTGTGGGAGCTCTCTTGGGACTCACTAGTTCAGGAGTCAACAAATTAATGGGTAGAGGATTGTTTTTGAAGAAGAGAGGAAACAGACTGTTTGAAGAAGGGAGGAGCCGTGTAGACGTTGAATGTAAAGGATTGTATCTAGGACCCGTGAGAAAAGGCAGTGGCGGCAATGCTTTTCACGGAGACGGTCTCTATCTAAATACCAGAAAGAATGTGGAACCAATCCGTGAAGGTTTGTTGTTCAGTCAGAATTCACCGTTTAAGAATATACCCCTTTTGGGTATGTTATTATAAAAAAAATAACAATAAAAAAATAACAATAAAAAAATAACAATTAAAAAAAATAACAATAAAAAAATGAAACAAAAGGAGAGAAAACGACTTCCAACAGACGTGTTAACAAGACGTTTGTATTATGGAAAGCTTGTAGATTATTCACAATATTTACATGAGTATGCATTAGAAAGAATTCAATCAGAACAAATCGTAACGTGTACAGAACATTGTTTTCATTAATATTGTAATTCATATTCTTAAATCGAAGCTATTTCAAAAATATTGAAACAACTAAATTCGAAAAAAATGTGTCTTACCAAGATTATGACATGATTATAGATGTTCTAGATCGTTTAAAATATGATGTGACATTTGTAGAACATTACAATTATGGTAAATATCGTTACATGGTTTTTCGCACGAAAAACAGAGTTAATGTATTCGATCATGGTGAAGATGAAAAACTTCAAAAATCCATTCGGGAGTGTGTCGAATTTATTCGCAGATTACACTCGTTCACATCAAATAGATCGTGGATCGAATTTGCTGAAAGGTTAAAAATCATTATCGATTATTTCCCTATCATTCTAACGACAACAACGATTAAAAAATTGATGGTTTTATCAAAATGCAAAAAGCATAAAATCCTTCTTTCAAAAAAAAAATGTCATCTCTTTCCTATCATAATAGACGAAAAGTATTCGTTCATTCAGTTGATGATGAGATGAATAAATGTGTGGTTATTGAAAAAAAAACGTAATAATATATAAAAAGAAAAAATAAAGAAATAATACAAAAACAAATAACAGAAAAAAAAATAATAAAAATAGAAAAAAAAAAAAAAAATTGTATATATAATTATAATTATGTGAAAAACAAATGATTCCATTGAATCGAGAGCTTGGTTTCTTCGAAGAGCGCTGTGAAGAGCTTATGCAATCTGCATGAACAAACAACAAGATGTCTCAGTTGTTGGGAGGAGAGAAAATTTAATCACATTAATCATTCATGCCTTATGATGGAATGGGAAGACATCATCACTATGTATTTCATGCATGCATTGGAATATGAATGATGCAACAACGTGATTGAATGTTGGAGGCAATTTGTGTCTTGCATTGGAGAACCCGAGCCAACAAAATCAGAAGAGTTGAAGTTAGCACATCGATGTCTCACCACAGACAGAGGACGCATTTTGGAATGTTTGTTGGAAAAGGGGAGACCACCACCACTAAAAACATTTTCTGACAGGAATCATGTTTTTAGGAATTCCTTGTTGAAGGGAAGAAACCACTAAAAAAATTTTTTTCCGTTAAATAATAAGGGATGAAAATAAAAAAAATACATAAAAAATAATAAGAGATATAAATAAATAAAAAATAAAATGAAAATGGAACTTCGAAGTAAAAACATCTATCCATCATTAGAGAAGTCGAGCGTCGAGCCCACAACACTTTTTCAACCACCAGAAAGTAGTGACGACGTGGGGCAGAGGTATCGAATCAAACAAATCAACAGAATTCAATTGTATCTGATGCAAGAGAGAGATTCTTGTCATTCGCTCAATAAGAAATATTCGAGATTAGAGAAATTTGTGAATGGTGTGGATTTGATACTCATCGCGACCTCTATGGGTTTGAACATTGCCAGATTCAGTGTATTGTTGGCCACCGTCGTTGCTCTTCCAGTCGTGTTGGCCTTAGAAGGATTGGTTTTGACTGCCGAATTCGTCAGTATGATCAGAAATTTAATCACTAGGAAATTATGTGTGAAGGCCAAGAAGCATGAAAACATCAGCGTTTTGGCTGATGCAAAGATCGACACTCTATCAGATAAGATATCTCTCGCTTTGAAAGGCAGTAGGATTTCGGACGGTGAATACGTCAACATATTGAATGAAAAACAAAAATACGAAGTCATAAAAGTAAAGATAAGAGTCAAGAGTCATCAGATCATCAAGGAACAACTGAAGGATTCTCTCGTGGAAAAAGGTAGGGAAGAAGTGAAACAATCATTTCATAAATTGTTGGATCCCAAAAAGATTCCAGAAGCAATTGATTAAAAAAAATGTATATAAAAATAAAGAAAAAAAATAATATATATAAATTAAAAAAAATACAAAAAAAAAAAATCAATATATATGAAAAACAAAAAAAAAACAACAAAGGTATTGCATCAAATGCAAGAGATTTACCGATACGGTTAATGTTTTAAAAGTACTGATGAAAAATAAAAGTCCCATGCTTCACGGAACGTGTAAAATGTGGGGTTCGAGCAAGATGCAATTCTTCAAATGTGGTGACAGTCTGACGAATAAATTAATTAATAATCTAAAAGAAGCAAACAAATTAACACAAAAAACCCCAAACATGATGAATATATTAAATATAACCGAAGAATACAAAGTTCCCGAGTATGAACCTGTGACTGGAACCAGTATGAACATTACCTGTGAAATAAGAATCAATGTCGAGACTCAAGATCTGTTCGTTCATCCCAGTGAAAGTTACATAGTGATACAGAGACATCTCACCAACGAAGATGGAAGTGATTATGCTGACGACGACATAGTCACTCTAGCCAGTAATGGCATGATGTATCTGTTGATATAAAATACATGCTCTCGGGACAAGAGATAGAATTCGTTTTTCATCCCGGACAAGGCACCACAATGTACAGACTCTTGATGCATCTGGACGATTTTTCGAAATCTAAAGGACTCATTCAATTGTGGGTGAAAGACACCGTCGCCAACATGAGAGCAGCAAATACCGGTGCCGCCCTGAGAATTTTATCAATAACCTTCCATTTAGTGAAGGTAATGTATTTTTCATCATTTTGCGCGATGCAGCTCAACTCCCCCTCGCTGACACCCATATTTTTCATGAAGAGGTGATGTCGTAGCCCGAGAGATTGAGAAATATCACCAGATAGAAATGAGCAACTCGAAATCTTAAATTACATTTGTTGTGATCAGCGCCACGAAACAGCCCCGTGTAGTGATCGTGATCTCTAACTTTTTTTTTATTATTTTCACGATTATTATCGAATGGTTGTCTACAGATGTGACATTCGATGGTTTCCTTGTATTCTTCCCGTTGCTTTGGCGTGATGATCATATCTTTGAATTTTTAAAATTTGTCGCTTAATTCTTGAATTTTCTATTCTAATGTTTCTACGAATTTTTTAGCCACATCGTCGTCATCTGAACGTTTAGAGTAGATGAATGGATCTGACGATTCTCGATCATCGAAAGAACATTTCACATAATATCAATAGCCCGAAGGTACGTGCTTCTGATGTTTTTTGGTGTAACTGCTATGCTCGTTGTGCTGGCAAGAATTTATTTTCATGGTGAAACATTCGAAATCGGCCTAGATGACGAATCTTTATTTGTAGCTGTAAAGGTTAATGTAAGTGTTAGGTTTAGGTATTTCGATGGCAGTGCTTGACTTTTCATTGCAATATTCCTGATGACTCATCAACTTTTCTTGACGATGGAACGAATTCATGGAGTTGAGACAGAAAAAAACCCGCCACGACTGATGTGGGTAAGATACATCTGAACAAGATACCTTGGTTCATTCCACATGTGTTGCCTTCAATCGTGGAGAAAACGGATCTCTACAAGATCATAGAATCGAAACGTAAATTACCTGTGGGATTTAGAATGAGACAGTGCGACATCATCCAGCAATCACTTCGATTGGAGATTGACTGTGAAATCTGTTTCGGAAAGACCACGATTCATTGTAGTGGCATTTCAAACTGATAGGGATGGGTCTCAAAAGACAAATCCTTCCCTGCTCAATCATTGTCACTTGAGAAAGATGCAGGTATTTCTAAACGCCACAAGATATCCAGCCATCGATTACAATGTCTCTTTCGATAAGAACGATTTCTGCAGTCTATACGGCGATGCCGCAGATTTCAGAAATAAATATCATCGACTGGACAAATTGATGGATAATCCTCACATCACTCCCACCGAATACAAATCGATGTATCCCCTGTTCGTATTCGATGTCAGTAAACAGAGCGAGCGACTCAAGAGTAGCATCTTAGACATTCAGATCAAGATGCAGTTCGATAGGAACATACCGAAGAGAACCGGGGCTTTCGCTCTAGTCCTGTCGGATAGAGAGTTAGAATTCGAATCGAAGGACAAAAAATGTCCATCGTGCGATAAAAAAATAATAATAAAAAATATATTAAAATACCAAAAAAGTAATAAATAAAAATACCAAAAAAAAAAATATAATTGGATTTTGAGAAATTGATTATTCAATCTCTTAAAATCCAATTATATATTTTTTTGGAGCTGTCTGCCCTACATCACAAAAGTGATTATTTCAATTTTTTTAGCTCACCAAAGGGAGCTAAACTTATCACTTGCCGTCCGTCGTCCGTCCGTCGTCCGTCGTCCGTCGTCCGTCGGTCCAGCGTCGTGTACATTTTTCAAATGACTCCTCCCCTGAAACCGCTAGGTCGATTTGCTCGGAACTTGGTACGAATGTTTATTGCCATATGTCACTACACATTTGTTCAAATGAAATGGACATGCCCATTTGGGGCTCCGTCGGGGACATAACTCCGATAGCACCCTATGTATATTAGAGTAATTACTAAAAAATCTTCTTCTCCAGCACAAGTGGGCAGAATCATTTGATATTTGGTATACAGCATTATGGAGTAGATCTGATTCAAGTTTGTTCAAATCGGCCCCCTGGATTCAGATTTGGGTTCACTATAGAAGCTCGAATTCGAACTTAGTGCATTTCAGACAAATTTCTTAAAAAATCTTCTTCTCCAGATCCAGCAGGCAGAATCTTTTAATATTTGGTATGCAACATTGTGGGGTGGATCTTCTTCAAGTTTATTCAAATCGCCCCCCCCCCCCCCCCCCCCCTGGGTTCATATTTGGGCTCAGTATAGGAGCCCGAATTTGAACTTAGTGCATTTCACACAAACTTCTTTAAAAATCTTCTTCTCAAGACCCAGAAGGCAGAATCTTTTAATATTGGGTATGCAGCATGCTTGGGGGGGGGGGGGGGGGGGGGGTGACATTCAATTTTGTTCAAGCCAAGTCCCTGGGTTCATATTTGGGCTCACTGTGGGAGCCCAAATGATAACT